>CM033353.1:12834962-13434962 GCA_019395295.1 Osmanthus fragrans | reverse complement strand
ATTTTCTTCCATATCATTCTGTGGTAGTACAGCAAATGGATCTATAAAGAATTCAATGTTAGAACCTGTTTCATTTGGAACAAATGGGTCTGCATTAAAGTCTTGAATCAAAGGGAGTGAAGGATAAGAATCTACTCTTTCTTCATCTCTAAATGGGAAAACTGACTCAAAAAACTTTATATCCCTAGAGACATGAATTTGTTTGGAATTGATATAAAAAACCTTATACCCCTTCTGCCCTGGATTATAACCAAGAAAGACACATTTTATGAGCTCTTGTGTCAAACTTTCCTCTATGTGGTTTAGTATTAACAATGTAACATAAGCATCCAAAGGTTTTGACGAGTGTATAATCTAGTTTATAACAAAATAGCTTCTCAAAGGGAGTAAGCCATTCCAAAATTTGGGTAGGTAGTCTGTTGATTATGAATATTGCCATCAACAAAGAATATGTCCAAAATCTTTTAGGTAGGTTTGAATGGAACATCAGGGATTTAGCAATCTCAAGAAGATGTTTGTGTTTTCGTTCCACTACTCCATTTTGTTGAGGAGTATAAACATAAGTTCTATAGTGGATTATCCCAAGACCTTGAAACTGATTTTGACATTCAGTGCTCAAGAATTCTGTTCAATTATCAGTTCTAATGGATTTAACTTTTGTATCAAATTGTGTTTGAACCATCCTAAAAAAATTGGCCAAAGTTTTTGCAACTTGTGATTTATGAACAAGTAGGAATATCCATGTTGATCTACTAAAATCATCGACCACAGTAAGCATGTATGGAGTGCCCGTGAGTGAGTATTCTTTATATGGTCCCCAAAGATCAACATGAATAAGTTCAAAAATGGCTTTGGTTTGAATAGTGCTGGTAGGGAAAGGATTTCTGTGCTGTTTTGCCTTATGACAGACTTCACACCGTTTCAAGATGTCTAACTCTTTTTGTGGACATTTAAGGAACTTCAAATATTTCAAAGCATGATGTGATGCATGGCCTAATCTACAATGCCAATTTAAAAGCGAATCATCAATTGAAGAAGAGACAATAGCTTTATTAAAATCATTCATCTGGTTACAAGGAGAATAAACACTAGAATACTGTAACTGGACATTCAACTTATTTCTAGCCTCACTCTCTTTTGACATAAAACTGGACTTATCTAACAAATATAACTTCCCTACAAGCTTGCCAATAGCCAATGTCTTTTCATTCTGTAGGTCCTGCATCAAACATAAATCAGGATAGAAGATCATCTTCAGGTTAGAGTTTTGTGTGAGTTTTGATACCGATAACAGGTTAAACTTGAAACTGGGGACATATAAAAAATCTGTTAGGTATAGTTTGGAATTTAGGTTAACATTTCCTACGTGTTTGACAATTTTGCTAGTTCCATCAAGTAAGCATACATTAATTGGTTGCGGTGCAGGTCTTATTTTGGTCATTAAATGTGGATATGTAAAAATGTGACTACTAGCACCTGTATCAATTATCCAAGTTCCCGGATTCAAATGATCAAGCACTGCAAGAATGGAATAATATGAGCTCATATCTGCATATTCTTTGATATGTGCAAAGTTCACCTTGTTCTCCATTTTCAGCATTGTTTTTCCTTTCAAAGCTTTCATCACCTCCTGCCTCACCATATCAGCTATTTATGAGGATTCAGTCATATCCAACCTTCTGGTTTGAATAATTTGATCATCAACAAAATCCAATGGTGTACTGGCCATATTACTTATAAAACATCCATCTCGTGAACCTTTGGACCTCTGGTCCTTAGGAGTCCCATACCAGTCAGGGTATCCTATTAGTTTAAAACACCCATCTCTTGTGTGACCATTAATATTGCAATGGTCACAGTGTTGGAGTTCCCTTTCTGCACCATATCTTCTAGTGCTTCCCCTTCCAGATCCAGATCTTTCTCTACCAAAATTATTTCTTATAAATCCTCTACCATAACCACCTCTTCCTCTGTTTTCTCTTATGTAATCTACAGCATTTACTAACATTGCACATTCTCATTAGTCTCTGAAAATATAGTATGAACCTCTCTTTGCTTTTCAATTCTTAATATTATAGAATAAGCTTTGTTCACAGACGGGAGAGGATCCATAACCAGTATCTGATTTCTCACATGGTCAAATGTGTCATTTAATCCCATTAGAAACTGCATCAACTGATTAAAAGTGATCAGATCTGTGACCTTTTTGATACATCGCAGGTACAGGTAGGCATTGGCATTAAACAAGTGAGTTCATCGCAAAGTTTCTTCAGCTTTGTATAGTATTTCTCAACCGTTAAAGCACATTGTGAAATGCTACTTATCTCTCTCTGCAATTGATATAGCATTGGTCCATTGCATTATCCATATCTCTCCTTTAATTCCAACCATAGATCCTTAGCTGACTTAGTGTAAATAAATGCTTCAACAATATCCCTTGCAATTGAGTTCAATAACCATGACCTAACCATGCAATTGACTCTAATCCATTGTTCTAATTTTGAAGGATTCTCAACAGCTGGTTTATCACAGCTTCCATCAATAAACTCCAATTTTAACTTCGCTCCCAAAGCTATAATAACATATCTACTCCAACTAAGATAGTTTCCACCTGTTAATACCGAAGTAACTAAGATCATACCAGGATGATCTAAATTTGGGAGATCCAGCGGATCTCTATTTGAATACTCTTTTGCCGTTTCTGCATCTCGAGTTTCTGACGTCAGTGGATCCTGTGGTGCCATATTATCTTCAATTGATGATTTACTCTGTAATCAGGTTCCAGAATTGTCTCCGCTCTGATACCATGTGCAAAATAAAGCTAAAATATTGAAGATTATTTATTCCTTTTTATCTAGAAAAGTCTACCCACAGAAATGAAGGACTGCATCTATATATAGATGCAATAGCTCCATATTGTCCAATCAGGAAAAGATAGCAAAGCAAGAGAAAAATAGAAAACAGAATTACAAATGATACTAACTAAAACGTAAAACCAAAAAACGACTTAAGGCAAAAGACTTTTGCCCGGCTGGTCCGGTTCTTCTTTCTTGCTATGATTCGGTTCTTCAAATACATTCTTCATAGCTTTATAAATTGCTTAATAAAATACTTAGTTTAATTAGTTAATTTAGCATAAATTCTTCAGCAAAATTTACTATTTGATTAAAGTTAATATTATTTGATACTAGATTAAGTACATAGTTCTCATGAAACGATACTTTATTCATCATTTTATTACTTCTTTGCGATACCGTACACTTGTGGAAAATCAAACGAACATGCATTATATTTAGATCAAGCTTTACCAGTTTACTTTTTAAACTAACTCTAAACTTTTTATTTTTTATAGGATTACCCGAGCACATGAAACTATGTTTCTATTGTTCCAGGTACTTGAACTAAAGCCAAAATTAGTTCAGCAAGGTAGAGATTATTCAAATGTTGACTGCATCACTAATTTGGATCGATTGTTTACTGCTGACTTGGTTTATTAAAAACGTGTTTGTGCAAATGCGTATTTGGGCTTAACTTCTTGATGCAATCTAACCTTCTACGTGGCAAATATTAACGTTGGATATGTGATTTTTGGGCCAGTTTACAAACAGATAAGTGTGTGGGTGTTTTTAGGGTTTCTGTCTCTTGTTGTTTTCTCTTAAACCATTCTTCATTCTCTCTGTAATCTTTAGTGGATTCTTGTGAGGTATTGAGTGTATATTGTGAATTTGGAGTGTTAGTTTACTGTGGTAAACTTGTTTTTGTGAGGCTAGAGAAATACTTGATTCATACATATGTACAAATTGATCTCGACTTGATTTTAGTGATTGAAGCAATATCTACAAAGTAGATGCTCAACGGATGAATAGTGTTTAGAAAATATGAACTTGCAAACTCGTTAGTGGGCAAAAGTTCTTTGTTTACTATGTTTTAATTTGTTTTTTTCAATTTTTACTTTTTGAATACTTTGGTTAAACAATCGATTGGGGACTTGTCATATTGTATTCTAAGCTAATAATGAAATTTAATGTTTACATTCATTAGTGGAAGCAACCAAACCTTGTGTACAGATCCTGATTGTGGCTGTGGATTATATATTATTACTTCTGAATCCCTTGTGAATCATATTTATCGCGAAGGACCATTAAAATACCCCGAAGGGCCATTCTAATCATGCAAATACCATTTCCATGATTAACAAAGAAAATGACGAATCCACTTGACAATAATGTGTCTTACCTTAGTTTTTTGTTGATTTGTTTGAGTTGTAATACAGTAAAAACTTGATTAACAAATTTCATGCTTTGAAAACTCTCTTTGAGTTTGAAAAATATTAATCTTTGCTTTGAAATAATAACCTTTCATAATATTTTCTTTTAGCCTCTGAAGTTTAAAAAACTACTTTTATTTACGGTCCAAGGCCCTCCTGCGAAGTCTCGTAGACAATTTGTCCCGTTCACAAAGATGGCAAAGCTGGTATTCAGCCACTGCGTCAACCCCAACCCTCCAGGCTCCAGCCCCTCTTTGGTAACAGGTCCTGCCCCGTAAGGCATAAATCAAGGTGAGAGATGCCCTCCTGAACACGATGAGTCTCCATCCTAAAAGGCAAACCATCCTCTTCCGTATGGAGATTGGTGCATAGGTCGGACAATGTATTAGGTGTCATAATGTGTGAAGGATTAGGTTTCAGTTATGTTTTAGGGGAAGAAAATAACTGAGATTAAAAGAATTTCGGAAAGAGAGAGAGGAGCTGCCTACTGGGCATTGTTCAATGGCCGACTAAGAACTCTCCAAGATTTATTTAGAGAGAGACATCTACCACCTACCAAATATATGTTTCTACGTTCGTTTTCTTTGATTATCTTATAATTTTACTATTTAAATATTTTTCCGTTATGACAATGAACTAGACATCTACAAGTCTATTAGCGTATGCAAATTATCGAATAGTGTAATTGGCATGCTATCTTATTTTCTCACGGTGCCATGTTTTTATTCTTCTTGTAATTTCTAGTCCTCTCCCTTGTTTTTACACTCATGACTCGTGTTGACCTGAAAAAAGGGGTCAGAACATATTTTATGTTGTTTATCACAAAGTAATTAACCCAAAATTACGTCTCTCGGAATAAGAAAACAACTATTATATTACTAATATGGACATTCTTTAACCAACAATTCACTTCTAGGGATCATTGATTTCTACATTAAAAGATGCCGACTAGAGTGTTGGGAGTGAATAATTTGCACTTTAGCAGACATTGTGGAAGTGGTTGAGTTAGTGGTTGCTGGTGGCGGCGGGGCCCTTGTCTAGAAAAGTGGTTGTGACATGTTGACATCGAGGGCACATTGTGAGGTTGGCTGCCGGAAGCTGTTCAGAGCTGTGCGGCGGCCCAGCTTTCATGCCCCTTAGCTCTTCCACTTCCTTCTTTAGCTTCCTGTTTTGATCATTTAATGATCCAAACCATTTCTTTAAATACTCGCATTCCATCTCTGTTTGCTTCAGCTTGCTCCTTTTTTTTTTTTTTTTTCCAAAACAGTTAAATTTGTTATGAAAAGTTACGAAAACAAAAAAAAAAAAAAGAAAAATGAAAAAATTTATGTCACTATATTTTTTTCAACTATGACGCAAAATGAAGTTGTTGATCCCTACCCCTTAATTGCTGTTTGTTATGGTGTTTCCTTATTGTGTTTTTAATATTCAAGACAATTATTTGGTAATATGCAAACATCATTATTCTTATATTTTTTCATCTTAGAGAATGAATAATACTTTCCCGTGTTTGATACATATTATTTAAAACTCGTTTTTTGTTTTTTCAAATTCATTTTCAATCACATTCTTCCAATAAAATAATTTTGTATATAAATCCATAACTATTTTTTTAACCACACAATTTCCAAAAATATCACTTTTAACAAAATCTACTATAAAAAAATTACATTAAAGAGTCCTTCATTAACACATTATAAGAAATATTAAGTAGTAATTAAGAGGAAAATAAATAGAAACAACCTCTTGCAGACCTTCAAACCCTAGTTTACCTATAATCTTATCTCTTCATTAACTTGTTCTTGTAAAAAGAATTCCAATACTAGCATTTATGTGCTAGTCATGGAACAATAATTTTATATGGCCTATATTCATCACACGTTTTATTAATAACAAAATAGTGCAAACATAGGAGGGCTAGTCGGGCTATGATTAAGCTCCATTTTTGGTGAAAATGAGTTGTGTAATAGTGATTTTTTGAACAATGTGTGATTAAAAGTAACAAATTTTTTTTTTTTTTTTTTTGAATGTATGTACAAAATTATTTTATTGGGAGAATGTTGATTAAAAAATGCGTTTTAAGGAAAAATGAATTTTTAGCAAATGGAGCTCAAACATGGGCTAATCAACTCAATTACAGTTAAATAGCATGTATACAAATTGAACCCAACAAAAATTCTTGATCTTTTCCATCAAAATAATAAGTGTTACATTTAAGATCATATGATTTTCAGCTACATCTCATTTTCTACATCTAAAACGTAGGATCAACTAGAGGTATAGAATCTGATTCAGTGAATACACAATTTTGGCAATATTCTGATTGTATGATTTATCTAAGGTAATAATTATATATATGGTCTCATCCCAACAATATAATGAAATGGCAATCAAATATTTGAGTTTTAACTAATATACGTAATAGTCGTGTCCAAATTAAAAGAGCAGCCAATACCCGTTCTTAAGTTGTACTTTATTGATTTCGATATTCAATTATTCTACTTTTACAGAGGCATTTGTACACATTTGTTGACAAATGCTAATGTGGCATGCATTTGGCCTTTGATTTGAATAAATGAAATTCAAATCAATGGCCAAAATTCACGTCACCTTTGTATCTGTCAAATAATTTGTAAAAAAAGTGTACAAGCAAGCAATATGATTCTTCGATATAAATAAAACGTGCTACAAACAGTATCTCATAGTAAAGTACCTTGCTCTTCTGTTCTGAAACCAGACCTCCACTTGCCTTGGCATTAGCTTTAACTGATCTGCCAAACCCTCCTTTTGTTTCTGCATAACCATAACATTATCTGAGACTTTATATGCAGTCGCTGCTCGGAAGTCCAAAAGTTTATGTCAAAAGAGTCCTTTCTCGAACCTTAGAATCAATAAATACTATATATTCTTAAGAATAATGTTATCGACATTAGTGACGTCAGAGTACAGGTTTATGTGTCATATCGTGATAGGCTCAATTAAAGGTGATAATTGTGTCTATTATTTAATGCCACTTAGATTGGTGTTATAACTCCACTACCACTAGTGCTAAATACCATTATTTTCATTGAAATTATCGGGAAAAAAATGGACAAAGAATAGGTGTGGTTGACAGTTTACTTACTGGGTTCAAGGTGTGATTTTGTTTGAAGCTATGTTCAAGAACACGAGATTGTTCTTTTGTAAGCCGGAGTTTCTTTCTTGGAGGGCCTCCGTAGTCTTCTTCCATGCATTCTTCTTCGACTCCTGAAGGTATTTGATTTATATCCAAATCCAAATCTTTCATTGCACTAACACCAGCTTCTCCTTCAATAAATGGAGAGTATATTGGAAGTTTATGTTGTATACGAACTTATTTATAATTAGAAATTCATATTAAAAATAAAAATGAACTGTTACACCATTGATTTACTATTTATAGGATGAAGTAATGAATCATTTGATAATCTTTAGTCAAATAAGAAAAAATGAAGATAAACGCTATTTGCCTCATAATTGATCATTTTGAAGAACCCTAAAATTAAATATTGGGAAAGATGAAAGAACAATAAATCAGTATCATATTAAAGAGATTGTTGCTCACCAGAAGATTGAAGTGATGGAGAAGAAGAAAAGCCTGGCATGGCTATGCTTAACTCCAAACAAGTTGAATTAGTAGACAAAATCTCCATATTTAAAAACCATATGAACAAGGGATCAGGGATCGGGACGACAAAATATTTATATATCTATAGAGGAAGAATTGTGGGGGAGATGAATTATTAGACAAAGGAAAAAGTAAAAGGTAAAGGGAGACAATAGCAAGACAGAACATGTAGAATAATGAAGATCATAAAGGTCAAATTGTTATTGGGTAGTGGTTGAAGGGGCAAATGGTAGGCTAATTGATATTGGAAAATCGGGTGAAAAAATTCTTGTGGAGAGGTGAATAAGCAGCAGGGGCCCTCTTGTTTCATCCATTGGGTGTATAAGTCGATCTTGTCGGTTAGAAGTCAGATGCTGAAATGATTGGCAAAGACCTTGAGCCTCCAACTTCAAATTAATTCCGCCAATACACTATAAATGACATCACTTTTAACGCCACGTCTTTTCCTTCAGTCCTATTTGATGACTATTATTTTGAAAAAAAAAAAATAATTATTGAATAATGATTTTTAAGAGAATATGTGATTAAAAAGTAAGAAAAATTTGAAATTTACGTGCAGAATATTTTATTGTGTGAATGTATGATATAAAATGAATATGTAGAAAAAGAGTCTTTAACTAATGATTGTTAAACAAGAGCTTGATAACACGATCTGAAGTGTTGGTGTCAAACAAGAGCTTGATAACACGATATGAAGTGTTGGTGTCAAAAAATTTAATGAAAAGACTACCAAATGAGAGTAATAGATCTCGACTTGCTAAAATAATACATGTATCTATAACATGCACACTTGTGTATAACGTAGAAATTGAGAAGAGCCTTTACTGGTGCTTACTTCTTGGGACATGGCATATTCCTATCATTCTCACTGAGAATCATTCATATGCACAAACTCGATAATATATTTAGTCCCTGTTTGAAGAATACTAAAATAAGATTTTTAGTAAATTTTAATAAAAACTGATGAAATATATAGTTAAAAAGTTGTGAACATCATAAAAAATGTGGTTAAAATTGATTGTTGACTTTGAATTAAATTAAATACAGTTACAACCTTAGAAATCATATATATGTACTTCGTAGTCAGCGTCACTTCCTGATGATTGCATGAATTATCAAAACATTGTAAGTTGAGAAGGGCTCTTCACTTGTCTCACGGAGTGTATTACCATTGGTCCTAGCAAAAAATGTATATACAATAACTAGAAATCATAGATGCGCTACATAATCAACGCATTTCATGCCATTATTGATTAATAATAGCAATTGCGATTTTTATTATTTGGAAACATGCCGAATTGGCTGTTACATGTAAGCAAACAAATTATATGGATTTATATCAGTTTTATTAGTTTGAAATTATTGTAAGATCTATGAATTATATTTTCACAGTAAATTTCTTAAATATTCACAATAAAATTTTCAAATGTTCGAAAATTGCAATGCTATTTTTTAGTTAGTAAATAGTACTATTGATATAAACATACAAGCAATGAAGGTTTCTGTTGCAGGATAAATTTAAGTCAATGTTTTATTGTTGTTAATTAATTTGTCTTTTATTATTTTATGTCTAGTAGGAATTTTTATTCGATTATGATTTTATTAAAATAGATAAATTTTCAGAGTTTCTTCTATATTAAAAGCCTAATCGGAATTTTGTGTTTAAGTTGAGAGTTAGGAATTTATTATAGGTTGGTTGATTTTGAAGATTAATAAAACATTGAAGCATTTCTTCAAATTCTCAATCGAAATGGTGTTTATGTGCAAATTAACAATGATCCCATGATAATGCTTTATCTCACTTCTGTTTGCTTAGTTGATATCAAAGCACAACTACTTCCTGATAGAGATGAACTACAACTACTTCCTAATAGAGATGAACTGGTGTTCGTGAAGCCTTCTTGAATGAGATCCTTTGTCGAGAAAACATAAAAAAAAATCTACCCGCGAATCAATTTGCTGGAGCAACAAATGGATACATTGAATGCCGAAAAATGGCTATTGTTTGGTGCCATTGGAGGCTATCTGTGACGATCGAGGCCTCGTGCTCGATCAATTTCTTACGAACTTTCTGTTGTGGGAGAGCATGGGTCCATCTTTTCATGAATTTCTGTCGTGTTTTTGGGATTCGAACCCGAGACTTCTACCTTATGAAATATTTAAGTTAAATTCTGATATCAAATGAGCAAGTCTCTCATAAGGATAGGTCCTAGGTTCGTATCCTGGGGATGCGACAAAAATTCGTGAGGGGTAAGATGAGTTTGGGCTCTCCCAGAGCGGATAGTATGTAAGAAAGTGGCCGGCAATGAGGCTTGGATTGTTACAAAAAATGCACATTTCTTGTAACGACTTGAGCATACAGAAAAGTAAATCTCGGCTTTGATACCAACTATAATGCCCCAAATTTCTAATTCGAATAGTTACTAACATTCATTTCATAACTTAAAGAGAATTTATCCAAATAGTTTGAAATATGAACTAAAGAAAAATTTCAATACTTTCAAAACTAAACATCCTTACTCAAAAGAAATTATTCATAAAGTTTCAAGACTCTAAATTTTGAACACTTAAACATAAAAAAAAAACCTAAATTTGCTTCTAATCTTTCCATCAATTCACGGCATACAATACTACCAATTACCATCATTTATCCGATTTGCATCAATATGTATATTTAATCTAAAAAATGGTAAGTATCTTGAAATAATATTAATAACAATAATATACAATCTATACCATATTTTCTGGTGAGTAACTGAACCGTATCGAACGAAAAGCTCTATTCATTTCTATATAACATTCAAAAAAAATAAATCGAACTATATCGAATAGAAAGTTTTGTACATTTCATAAATCACCAAATACGAACCATATCAAACAGAAGAGGCATTAACATATCATCTAAGATTATAGAAAATACTATATCAAGATAATTAAATACTTTGCACATAAGTATCTCACCTTATTGTTTCTTTAAAACTCTTTGAAATCAAGCCCTTTTCCTTGATAAAACTTTAAAAGAATTTTTAAGATAAAATGATAAGGAATCTGAAGATTTTGATGAAATGGTTGTGAAATTCGAACTGTGCATATGGACCTCCTTAAATACGATGAAAAAGTTACATTTGGGTCTTAATGGGTGCAAATAAAGAGTCCCCAACCTCTTTTTTTCATTTTAAACCAAATAAAAAAAAAAAAAAAAAAAAAATCATATTTTGACCTTTAATTTCTGCTGGAACCCGGCCATTCTGAAAGTTACTAGCTCAATCCTAAAATCACTTAGAGGGGTGAATAGGTGAGATCCACAGAATTAAAATAATCAATTAACAGCAAGAATTGTTGACCGAGAAAACCCAACTAAGCAAAAACTTTGGGACCTAGCCAGTAACCTCCACTATAGAAATTGATGAACTTGCAATACGATTCAATCTAGAAAATCCACTAGACTCGCTGATCTAATTCCACCAAACTTTAAGACGCGCTGGAACGTGCTTCAATCACACCTACTCCTAATCTTTTGGAATTGTCTACCTCATGCGGATCACCAAGAATGCCTTGTTTTTGTACTCTTCTCGTGCTTCTGGTCTAATATCCCTCAATCTTCAGTAACCTCTAAAAGCTATTGAGAAAATACATTCTTACATGTGTATTGGAAGTGGGTGTTTCCAATTATGAGAATTTAATGTTTTTCCAAAGACATGGTAGCACGAATTCAGGAATCAAAGCATTAATCAAAGAGTTGAATGTGTTCTTGAATCTATGAATAATGTTATGCAGAGAGAACACAATGAACAATCCTCCACCAAAAACATGTTAGGGCATGAGTATAGTAGAAGATATTTAGGAAGTATGGGTCGATTAAAACTATTGGAAAACGCAAAATAAGGTTTTGCATGTAACACTGTCGCTCGAGCGCCAGGCTAGTGATAAACGAGTGACAGGTGTGTTGCTCGAGAGCTCGACTACAAGCAGGCGACAAAGTTTCTATTTTTTTCACTCGAACATCAGATGGGCGATAGGCTAGCAAAATCCCGACTACTCTTTCTTACTTATTCCAAACTCGAACCCTAAGATACTTATTTCTACTATACAACATTCCAATTGACTCATTGACTTTTACAACTTTACATATTAGTCCCTTTGTCTAAAGAATTGCCAATACAATAAAATCTTAACAAACTATTCATTTGGTATTCTGTGACAAAACTATATAATACAAGTCAAGGAAGTAAAAACAAACACCAAACTACCAAAGTACAAATTGAATGATTGTCTCTTGCATTCCTTGTTAAACCTGTTTTTGAAATCAACAACTCAAATACCAAGTGAAAAACATGTGATACAGAAAATATAACGAATGAAACACTTTATCATAAATGTGATACATGAAATATAACAAATGAAACAATTTATCATAAATATGCTAGATAGATTGAGAAATAATACTAATGTTAATCAAAACACCAACCAAAACATTAACACACCAACCGAAACATTAATATCACCAAATATCAAAATTAAAAGAAGTTATGCATTATGATATGGAATGCCATGAATGAAATCAACTCTCCTCCTTTCTACAGACTTTCCAAAAAAATGTAGACTTAGAAATGCAAATGACAAAGAAAATTTTATGAAAAACAATTGAACACAAATATATAATAACTCAAAGATGTAGTTAATAATATGTACAAGAATAATCAATGAACAGTAATCCTTCCCACATACTCAGTTCAAGTAAAAATAGAGTAAATTGTATAAGTGATTCATTGTGTAAAGTGTCATTAATCCTATGAAAGCAGGACTCCAAACTTTAATTTTGTGAGAAATGACATGCTAAACATCACTTTCAATAAGTTTATCCCTCTACTCATGAGAGTCAAATCAATAAAAGCATATATGACCTATAAGAGAAGTTCATTTTGCATGTATATTATTTTTTTCTCCCTTGACTTTGAGCATAATTTTACACATTTTTCTCACTTTTTAAGCTCATCAATTTTTTTTTTTATCAAATTTTCTTTTCAATTTTTGTTACATCTTCATTAAGCTACTAAGACTACCTTTGAATGAACTTTAGGTCGGTTAACCCAAGTTAGTTAACCATAGACACCAGGTTATGAGAAATCATTCAGGCTTAATTGTTCGAGTCAAATAGGCTCCGAAGAAGAGCATAAGATATTGAACTTTTTCTTTCATTGAAATATACTTGAACTTAAGTCTACTAAAATAAGGTCAATTCATGTTTAAAGTCATCTTACCAACATGTGACTGTCATCCCAAAACATTAATATCACCTATATTATAATGTGTACATGGTACATGAAGAAACCTATAATAAGTACTCCATAAAAACCTATACTAAGTAATAAAAATATGCTACAACACATCAACTAAACTCATACATGATCACAACACACACGTTTAAGTATATCATATATAATGCAATAGTTAAAAAAACCCTCCCATTTTCAACACATGTATGCATTAATCACACAAAACAATAATTCAATACACAAAACGAAAAAAATATGAACGTGCCAATGTAAAGAAGACGTTATGCATGAAATCAAATATAAGCACAATGAATAAGCACCAGTATGCACCAAAAACACCTAATCAGTTAAAGTGGCTTGCACGTGGTCCAAGATGCCAGTCCATTTCATATTCTAGTTTTGTAATAAATGGTCTTTGATTTCACATTAAAGATGCAGAAAAGTCTCAGCAAAATAGTGGCATTTTAGTTGAAGCAACAACTATTTGTAGATCTAGTGCAAAAGATAATGCACATGTCATTGGGACTGTTTTTTATTATGGAGTTCTGCGCGATGTTATAGTGCTTGATTTCAATACATTTCATATTCCAATATTCAAATGTGATTTGCCAAAAATTGTGAATGGAATAAAAAAAAGGAAGATGAATTCACTTTGGTTAATCTTAATGAGGGATACAGACAATTTGAAAATGGTCCTTTCATTTTGGCATCGCAGGCGAAACGAATGTTTTATTCTAGGAAGAATGAAACATCTAATTGGTATGTTGCTTTGCAAGCATCACCAAGAGACTTTGACGCGTTACATATAGAAAAAGATACTTCTCACGGGGCAACTATTCCATCAGATATAACACAACTTGAAGACAATCATGATGAGGATGAGAATTATGCAAAGACAGATCTTGAAGGCATATTATATGATACATCTATTAATTAGTTTGGTAAATGTCCTTATAAATGACAAATATTTTAAATTGATATTTGTAGATGAAATGCTTTTGGTATAATGATTAATCTTTTGAAATTTATTTTAACACGTGATAACTTTACTGCATATTTTTGTTATAGTGATTAATTAGTTTGTAAATCTTTTTCGTTTTGTTTACAGGTTTCTGTTATCTCTGAAGTGCTTTTATTTGAACCAGTTGACAGCAATATACTTTATACGATGGACGAAGCTCAGGTCAGTGTCTTTTTTTGTACTTCTTAATATACTTGTTAACTTTTGAGAATAATTATATTTATATTTGGTTTGCATGTTTCATTCTTTAAGTCAACTAAGCAAGCTTCCAAGAGTTCAAAATGTCGAAGGGTTGTAATTATCATTGCAATTCGAGAGACCAGTAAAAGACTAAGACTTTTGAGTGAACCAAAAAATACTGTATCAACTCCAATTACTAATGAGCAAAACATGCCGCCGACAAATATAGATGCTCCAAAAAAGAAAAGAGGCCCAATCCAAGTGAAAATGGTTCCTGAAATAATTATCATAAGATGGAGCTTGAATTTAATGAATTCGGGCAAGTAGTTGGCACTAACTATGATAAATTTGCTAGCATAGTTGGAGCCATGGTACGAGAACATATGCCTATTGTAATTAAGGATTGGCAGTCGATAGGTGACAAGAAAAAAAAATTGAACTTTGGACTTTCATACATGTACATTTATAAGTACGACAACTTTAATTTCTTTTATTATTTATTATATCTATTTCCTTCCTAATGACTTCATTTCTTATATTTGTGCACAAATACATATCAAAGGTTCAATGTGAGTGATTTTCATTAAAAATGACATTTCAATGTATGGAAAAGTATTGGAGGACATTCAAATCAAGATTGAGAAAAAGAAATCAGAATTCAAAGAGCGTCATTTGTGAATAGAACACGCGCTATTTCTCTTCTTAGAACGAAAAATGTAAACTCTAAAGAAGCATGGAAGAAGATTGTAGAAGATACTATTTCTACTGACTTTCAAGTAAGTTGTATTTTCATAGTGAGCCTAAAATTTATTTGATTATTGTTGTTCAATTTTTTTGTTTTCTTAATAGGAAAAAAATGCTAAGTTCAACAAAATGAGAAATAATCAGAAGCTTCTGCATACTATGGGTCAAAAGGGGTATCAACGTATGGCTCACGATTTGGTACACATACAAACTATCTTTAATTGTTTGTACATGTCTGTAACGATTTTCTTATGTATCTACATTTCCTTTTAGTTTATATCAAGTTTCTTGCGCATGTCCAATGCTAGTATATATAATTACTTGATTTGTATTGCAGAAGAAAAGTATCCAGACATAAAAGGGTTAAAAACTAGAGTGTGAACTCATGGACATCTTAGAAGGGATAGAAAACCTATAAATGAAGCAGTTGTTGAAACTTTGGTATGCGTATTATATCAACATTCTGTCAATAATAATTAAATTTATTATATGTATCACTTGCTAGTATAAAATTTGAGTTCCATAAGTTCAGAAAAAGATAGAGAATTGCGCCCAATCTATTTTCGATACACTAGTAGAAGATTCCATTTGCGATGATGTTGTTGTTCGAGTTCTAGGTCCTGAACATTATTGATATGATCCGGGCTACACTAGAAACCATCAAGAATCCAAAGCATGTTGGAGAGAGATTTAAGCCAAGTCCAAGACTTCAAAGAGTTGATAAAAGCTATACATTTACATATTCAAGCAATGGAGTCCATAATATTGAAGAACACATGCCAAGGAACAAGTTTCATGTTGGGGTCGAGGTCGGAAAATCAATTGGATCAACACGAAAGTTATGCAATTATTTCCAGTCTCATATTGAAACCGGTTTTTGACATGGTAAATGATCGAATTGGAGGATTATGTCTGAAGCAATGTTGTAGCCCTTTAAGTAATTTTTCCAATGTACTTTGAATCACTTCAATCAGACATCGATAGAGAAAGTTAAAGCTAAAATATGGAAGGCTATCCGACAGGATGAAGATTCTGTCCAACCGAACGAGCTATACCGGACATCCGGTACAACGCGTCCGATAGGACAGATTTTTGCGCAATTTTTCCTATTTTGACTAGAATTTGTTGTTTTTGGTTGTTTTCTTATTCTAAAACTGTAAATTTCGTGTTATTCCATATTTCCTAGGTTTTCCATAGTTTCCATATAAATAGTAATTTTATTTCATTGTTGTAAAAATTAAAACTTTGATTATGAAATTGATTTGAGAATTTCTCTCCATGATTTCTCCATGAATTTACCAAATTTATCAAATATTATGTAATATTTGTGGCGTTTAAAACATCGGGTCGTGAGTTCTTCAATTTGTAAGCAATGGGTTTATTACATCATCGTTATCTTGGGGTTTCCTATTTCACATTGTTGGGTTCAAAATCCAAAACAAATCCGAGTGAGCTTTCGAGGCTTTGTGATCAAGAGGTCGTTGGTTTAATATACTCTCGGTTGCTTGGTTCAACGTTTAGAGGTAAAATCCTAAACCTTGGTTGTATTTGGGTGTTCTTGGGATCCGGTTCATTCTCCTATGGGTTCGATAGCGTTCGTGCTAACCGGGTTCGCATCAGGTGATATCAGAGCTTAGGTTCCAAGATCAAGGTTATATCATTTTTTTTTTTTTTGTATTTGTTGAGTCTTGCTTTGTGTTTTCCGCAATTTTTTTCTTGTGTTTTGGTATTCGTAATGTTCTTCATGTTCTTGTGTTTAATAATAGTTTTAGAGTCTTTGATCCAGAAAAATTTCAAAAAAATTTCAAAAGTTGTTTTTGTGTTTAATTTGAGTCCAAATCAACTTTCGTTTGTTTCATTGTTATCATAGTCGATTTTCGAGTTTTGTTAAAAGAAAAAAAAAAGGCTATTGTTCATGGGGGTACTATTCACGTCTGAGAATTAAAAAAAAAATATTTTTTTTTTATTTCTTGAAAATTGTCCAATATCCTGTCATCTATCTTAATTCCAAAAATTCATTTGTGTTCAATCCAATTCAAATTCCAGAACCACTTTCTTGAATTAAATTATTCACTCATCTAAATTATCCAATTTTTTCCTTGAGTCAAAATTCAATTTTGTCGGGTCAAATCCAATTCAAGAACCACTTTCTTGAATCTATCATTCAATCACAAGTTGTCCAGTTCAATTTCCTTTGAGTCACATCCCAATTGGAATCAATTCAACATGTTTGAAGGCAGTGTATGAGTTATTATGGATATGGTGTTGATAGGAGTATAAAAATTGACAATTTTACAATTTAAGGATAGGAATGATCCCGATGCATATTTGGCATGGGATGAAAAGGTAGAATTGAGGTTTGATTGTCATGACTATTTGGAGGAGAGAAAATTAAAGTTAGCTGTTAACACTTTTGTGGATTATGTAATTACTTGGTGGGATCAGTTGACAACATCTAGGCGAATGAATGGTGAGAGGCGTATTGAAACTTGGGGTGAGTTGAGGAATATTATGAGAAAGCGTTATGCGCCTAATCATTTTTGTAGAAGGGATCGACGTGATTGGGGATTTAGAGAGGAGCCTAGAAGATATAGTGGAGTTGGATATTCAAGAGAGGAGAAAACACCAAGTGTGGAACATGTTAGCAATACATCAAGCAGAAAGATTGGGTTGGATTATAAGCTTGAGTTCTCAAAAATTCGTGACTTGATCAACTTATAGAATAATCACAGGAAGGAGCAAAGGAGTAAGAGATAAAATTGTGAGGTGGTTAGTTGTGAAGAAAAAAGGAAGAGTGAAAGGGAAGTTGAGCTGCAAAAAGAGAATGAAGAGGAATCTTCGGAGACAAAAGAGGAGTCGGAAGTGATCTTGAAGGAAGGGGAGCGTGAGGTTGATGAGGAGTTGCAAAAACTAATAATTTCCTCCCTATTTTTAATACTTCTGTTTTGCAGGTTACCGAAGAATTATTTCCAGCAAACTATCCCATTGGAATACCACCTAACCCGAGGATTGAGCCTCAAATTGACTATCAAGGTGTGGATGAAACTGACCGACCCTACACTACTTTGGGAATTTCTTTATTTCCGGTAATTGACTTTGTGATTTCCGAAGAGACGACGGAGTTTCAAAGGTACTGGAGGAACTTCATATGCAGGGGGTTGAATGAAATTGATGATCCGAAGGGAAACGTAGGAGCATTGGGTTTGAAATTGATTCATGTGCTCGGGCTAAGTAAAACAAGGAGGATACATGGACAGTCATCAGATGGAGCTGTTATTAGAGCACTCCACACTTGCAAGATTAAGCAGTCAAGGCGAACACATTTTGATCTATGTGAAGGTTACTGGGAGTTCATGCCGCAACATCTATGGTTGATTGAGGTTGTGCTACAATACATCCATACCTGCAAAATGGATGGGTACCGTGTATTGATCCTATGCCATGAGAGGAACAATTTTCCATTTGATCCAGGTGGTGCATTGATAAGACTTGTAGCATGTTGGTTATTCCCTACGCAATCACAAGGCATGGATTCGAGGATTAATCCTTTCGAAGAGAGAGAGGATGATATGATCCGGGGCTACCATCAAGAATCCAAAGCATGTTGGAGGGAGATTTGAGCCAAGTCCGAGACTTCAAAGAGTTGATAAAAGCTATATGTTTACATGTTCAAGCAATGGAGTCCATAATATTGAAGACCACATACCAAGGAACAAGTTTTATGTTGGGGTCGAGGTCGGAAATCAATTGGATCAACACGAAGTTATGCAACTATTTTTGTCTCATATTTTGACATGGTAAATGATCGAATTGGAGGATTATGTTTGAAGTAACATTTTAGCCCTTTAGGTGATCTTTCCAACGCATTTTGTATCACCTCAATTAGACATCGGTAGAGAAAGTTAAGGCCAAAATACGGAAGGCTGTCCGACGGGATGAAGATTCTGTCCAACCGGACGAGCCATACCGGACGTCCTGTACAACGCGTCTGGTTGGATAGATTTTTTGCATGATTTTTGCTATTTTGACTAGAATTTGATAATTTTGGTAGTTTTCTTATTCTAGGACTCTAAATTTCGTGTTATTCCATATTTCCTAGGTTTTCCATAGTTTCCATATAAATAGGAATTTTATTTCATTGTTGTAAAAATTAAAACTTTGATTATAAAATTGATTTGATAATTTTCTCTCCATGGTTTTTCCATGAATTTACCGAACTTATCAAATATTATGTAATATTTGTGGCATTCAAAATATCGGGTCGTGAGTTCTTCAATTTGTAAGCAAGGGGTTCATTGCATCATCGTTATCTTTGAGTTTCCTGTTTCACCTTGTTGGGTTCAAAATCCAAAACAAATCCGGGCGAGATTTCGAGGCTTTGTAATCAAGAGGTCGTTGGTTTAATATACCCTCGATTCCTTGGTTCAACGCTTAGAGGTTAAATCCTAAACCTTGGTCGTATTTGGGCGTTCTTGGTATCCGGTTCATTCTCCTGTGTGTTCGATAGCGTTCGTGCTAACTGGGTTCGCATAAGTTATGGAAGAGTAAGGGGACTTGGATTTGGAGTTACACCATGAAAAGTTGATGGAAAAATTCAAAGTAATTCTTGAGTGAGAGAATTTGAAAGCGAACCACAAACGTAGTCAGAAAGGGTGTGAGCACTAGAAGAAAAAGTTGAAGCACTTCTCAAATTATCACAGGTTATATATACCTTATTATTATATATAATATGATAACATAGTTTTACATAACTTAGAACGTAGAATAACTTTTTATTTTTTGTATTATTTTACAGAATCAAAATAACAATGTAGATGACATGAGTTCATGTGCTTTTACTCCTCAGGTTATTTTTTTTTTGGGTAAAATATCCTAGCTTGAAAATCCAAGCCGTAGGATGTGATTTTATTAAAGAGAATTCAAATACAATGCAAAGAGGGGGACTTATGTACCTTACCTCCAAAAGAGTTACAACAAGCCTCTACAAAGCTATTGATGAGGAACAAAGCTAAACAAGACTCAAGATGCAATGTTTACTAAAGAACTAATCTAGAAACAATATGCAATAACTAGTTAGTAATAATCTGATAGACTCCAATCCAATTTTATCAAGGTATACAATTCCTTTGATCCTACCCTTGAATTCGCTAGCTTCCATCCATTTAAACTTCCGTTCACTATAACCTATGGATGCAAACCAGTCGGTTGCTTGGTTACCTTCCCTCCAAGTGTGTGCAATTTGACTCTCCATTTTCTTCAAATGCCATCTAATGGATTGTAGTATATATTGCACTACCCATGGACCATTTACTCCTCAGGTTATGTATATTATAATATTTATTGTTTGTTCAATATAAATTCAGACTATAGCATACTAATTTTAAAGGGAAAATGTTCATTTTACTATGAATTTGTAGTCCGAACAAGGAAGTGGTATCCAAGGAAGTAATGTACATTTGGAAAATTCAAGGTGTCAACTATTGCATTGGTACCGGTATGATGAAGAAGAAATTGTAGTAGAAGGGAAGATTGCATCGACAAACCCCAAGCGCAAAGGTACACCACATGCCACTTGGATGAGATTGTTGGAAGGTTTGGGTTGAAGAAGTGTATATGAGTCATTTGACCTTATATAGACCTACTGATGAATTTTGAGTCCTTAATGAAGCCATGGGAACTACTGTTGCTTGGCCAAAGAGTAGTATTAGACTCATTTGATGAAGGTATTTCATGAATTTTTGTACTTCTGCATGTAATTATTTCTTTATTTCTGTATTTTCATGTTTGTTTTTTTCTTTATGTTTAATGCATTTATGATGTGAATATGTGTGATTAGATTTTTTTTTTTTTACTTGTCATCACCAAAATTTTTTTAGAGCTTATACTAATACACCATGCAATAAACATATATTGCGCTAGTTGCTCAAATAGTCATCTTTAGTTCCTACTTTGGCATGGAAGCCAGTTGGAAAATGTTTTAGCTTCTCATAACTATTTTGTGATTGATTAGATTGCAATTATGAAAAGACAAATGGAAGGGAAAGTTAGATGATGAGTCACTAATATTACTTATAGTGTCTTTAGCTAAACAAATGTCCGTGTCTTGAATTCTATGTCATGGGTATGAATGCAGTCATCTCATGGAAATATGCCACATTAATATATGTTTCTTTGAGCACCAACTTTTCATACTGTTGTCTTGGAAAGCAACATTGCTTATGCTGTCAGTAAGTCATGATAAAACCTTTTCATTTCTACTTCCTTTATGAGAAGTATAATTTGCTATACATGATACATGTTTTTTATGAAGAAAGAAAGGTTAGAATTTTATGAAATGAACATTAAGCCTTTCCATGTTAACTAGCATATTTTTGGAATTTTGAATCATAATCTCTTGCTAAACTTATGACCATGTGAAGTTACTTTCTATCTTGACAACTTTTATGATGAACTTGTGAAACGAATCCAGCTGAGCAAAGACTTTTAATGTTGTGTGATAAGCTTATTAATTAATGTAACTAACCTCCATATTCTTTTCTTATTGCAGTTATATGGAGTCAAACTGAGTCAAGAGAAGAATTTGAAATTGAGTTCTCTAGTACATGTGCTTTCTTGGACCTCGTTTATGTAAGCAACTTGTTGTGGAATGTCTTGTCTAAAGTTTTGGTTAAATTGATTGTGTACATTGTGATGGGAATCTTTGCCAACATTTACCCAACTTTTACCTTATGGACGTTGACATTAGCTTTCCTACTGTAAATCTTCTCTCTGACAATTGTTGCTCTTGACATATTTTCTTTGGCTGATTTTTTGGCTCTCATTTTTGTATTGGAGAGTATTTATTATGTTTTGAAGAAGCAATAGTATGTGTTCTATGTTTATTGTATACAGATTAAATGTTTCGTAATAAATTTATAATTTTAATTTCATAGTCTTAAGCGCAAATAGATGTTTGTTTTTAATTTTGTTGGTCAATTTTTTATATAGAAATAGAAAAAAAGGGACAATAATCAGGGAAGGACTACGGTGCCACATTGAAAAATAGAAGAAGAAAAGAAACCACAATAGGCTAAAATTGTTGTCATAACAGAACTAAAAAGTAAAGACAACGTTCAAAGAACGTTGTGAAAAAGAAAGACAATAGTCAAAGAACGTTGAGAAAAACCTTAACACAACACGCATTGCACGTTGCGAAAAACCTTAACACAACATTCAATGAACGTTGCGGAAAAACTTAAAACAACACGTATCGAACGCTATGAAAAACCTTAACACAACACGCATTGAACATTGCAAAAAATCTTGACACAACAAGCATTGAACTTTGCAAAAAATCATAACATAAGATTCAATGAACGTTGCGAAAAACCTTAAAACAACATTTAATGAACGTTGAGAAAAACCTTAACACAACGCTCAAAGAATGTTGAGAAAAATCTCAAGACAACATTCAATGAGCGTTGCTAAATACATTAACACAACACGCATTGAACATTGCGAAAAATCTTAAGACAACACCCATTGAACGTTGTGGAAAACCTTCCACTCTACGGCAACGCCAAAGCTTGCAACATACGCCCAAACGCTGCAAAAGGTCTATGGCGACGTTTTCTGACCGTTGGAAAAGACAGTTTTTGGTGTAGTGATAAAGAAAATGGATGTGCACATAATGAGATTGGTGGAAGAATCTACCCCTTTTGCTGGTATGGGCGGTTTAGGAAATCTAACTTCTTTCCATTGTTTCCAAGGTGATGGATCAATTGTAATTAAATGGTTTTCAACATGCAAATTGTAGAAAAATAATTTAGTGAAAATTAGAACTAATTGTTTCTTCCCATAGTAAATTGGGTTTCGACCCGACTAATTTTTGAAAGAATAGTCGATATTCGTTTAGTTTGTAAATTCATGGCTTTAATTGTTTTCGTATACTTCTAGCATTAAACTAGGCTTTAATTTTAGAAGGAATGTTTCTGCGGGGAGACATTTTAGAGAAATGTGAAGCAGAGATCAACACAGGAACTTTAGTCTCTTCCTTGTGTACATTGCTGAATTCATCTCTATGGACTTACTATCGAATCATAAAGCCAGACAGTTATTTTGTAGTAACTGTTAATGGTTTTGGTATGGTTGTTAAGAGCATATATGTCGTCTTGCATTTGCACCTCCATGGAAGAGGGTAAGTTGGTTCTCTTGTTTAGAGGCGTTTCTTGGAGTTATCAAAGAGTTTCGACATTGGAAACCTATCAAGAGCATGTTTGGCTAAGCTTAAAATGTTTAAGTATGTAAAAGATTATTTTTAAGTAAATAAGTTAGTTTTAAAGCAAATGATTCTTTTGATTGATAAAATTTGAAAATAAGTTTATGTACTTCAATGAAAAAGTGATTGATCTAAACATGTTTAAAGACAAAAAAAATACTTATATTGAGTTTAGCGGAACACTTTCTTATCCCTTTGCAAAATTAGTTTTCATTTCTAAAGCGTCTCTGACACGCTAAGCATGTTTTGGAAGTTTTCGAAATGTGTCCAACACAAAAACATTAATCATTTAGAAGTTTCAATTCTTCAATAATATTACATCTTCAATAATTTTCATTAATGATGTCGTAACAAGTGATAAGTGCGGATTTCGCACACATTTAGGCTGTTAAACTTATTTAGTTGTTAGTTTTCACATGTTGGTTTATACCTTATTTTCGTTACTTTTGTTATTTAGGTGGTAACCTGAGGTGATTGAAGGTTAGAGAGGATTTCAAGCGTGAATTGAGCCAAAAGAATTGAAGATGAAATATTCCAAGATTCGGCGATCTAAACCATGAAGAATGGTGGTTGAATGGTGGTTTGAAGAGAGGTGAAATGGGTGAAAAACCAGGAAGAAAATGAAGTTGGCACAGATTTGGCCTATGCGTACATAGGCCTGCAGGGTGTGCGTACTGTTGTGAATTTTGTATTGCAAGTGTACGTTATCAAACAAGTAATAAAGTTGACCAAAGAGTCCGGATAAACGTTCCCACGAGGACTATACTTAAATGCTTAATCTAGTTAATTTCAATTCCTATTTGATGAATGTAACCTCAAATTTTGTGTGATGATGATTTTAATCTAAAGAAAACTTGAAATTAAAGTGTGATGTGCACAAAAACAATGTTGAAGTTAAACAATGGAGATAATGTTAGGACAGAACATTTCACCTATTTAATCAACTTTACGTTTTACATCAAGATTCATAACTAAAGTAGTGTTCGGTCGAATTCTCTTAATATATTCAACTTACCCCTCTTGAGTTCTCGTTGTGCCTATTTAATCAAGCCAATTCCATATCTCTATGCAAATTAATCTTAATTAAACGAAACATGGTTCTGAAAATTCACACAAGACCACAATAATCAATATAGGTATCTCTACACATTATATCGATTTATCGGATTTTACTATATGAACTAAACAAATAATCCACATCTCTACGCAATTATTGTCCACGAAATCATTGAATAATTGGCCAAAAAAATTCAAAGCATTGAGAACATAAATAAAATCAACACATAAACCATTTAAAAAACTAGAATCTCGAATTAAAAACATAAAGGTTCCCAAATAGGTTACATGTGTCGCCCTAACAATGAATTTAGCTATTCATATTACACAAGGAGATAGCGATAATAATTATAGAATACATCACCGGGTTTGAAGTAAAGATTTAGAAGAAGAAAGTAGATCTTGCACCAAAATCCCTTCTTGTTCTTGTCAATCCTTCAAAGATGAGTCCCTTTTGTATTTCCCTCCTTGAGTTTCTTGGTTAAATCTTCCAAATCTTCTCTTTGATTGCCTCCAATTGATTGTAGATCTCCTTTGGTGTTCTTGTGCCTCTCCAAAATGTCCAACCCTGACAATGGTCTCCAAGAAGTCTATTTATACTCCTCCTCTCGTTCCTCTCTTTAGGGTTATTCTTTTTTCTTTTTAATACGTAAAAATCCCGTCAATTTTTGGTAACAGACGCGGCGTCGTGGCGCCAGTATCACAATGCCGCAACACCGTGTCTTCTGTTGGTGGCGCTCTAAACAGTCGTCGCGGCGCCACACATTTGTACTTTGATGGTTTTGCCCTTTTTTCCCGTCTTTTCTCCCTATTTGAGTCATCACTCCATTTTTTCGTCTCCTTGTTGCTTCAATGCTATCTCCAAACTTCTACAAAAAAACACGAATAAACACATAAAAAACGTTCACTTCTCATAGAATCTAACTTGTAATTAAGTCAAAAGTAGGATAAAAACTCGTGATTAAACACACACGTCAAATACCCCCAAACTTATCGATTTGCTAGTCATCGAGCGAACAAAAGGAAAATAATTAACGACACAAACAAATATTCAGTTAAATAGTTTGCCGTTAGGCTCTGCGTTGAGAACATTACATCATATTCATTAGTGGCTTCAAAATTGTTATGCAAGAGCTAACATTCCACCTAATCAATACAAAACGGGTGTGTGTAACAGTAATTAGATGTAATGCGGTACAATAACAAGT
Source organism: Osmanthus fragrans (assembly GCA_019395295.1). Classification (NCBI taxonomy): domain Eukaryota; kingdom Viridiplantae; phylum Streptophyta; class Magnoliopsida; order Lamiales; family Oleaceae; genus Osmanthus; species Osmanthus fragrans. The sequence continues at coordinate 13,409,307 of CM033353.1, read as the reverse complement.
TGATTAATTCCCGACCTTGAAAGTCAAGTGTATCCTTACTTCGCTCGTGAAATTCACACACCCCCAAACTTTTTTTTTTTCACTTCCCAAGGTGCATTCTAAAGTTGATTTTCAATAATAAATCCTTACACCGCTCAAGTTTGGTTCGATTTCACTAATTGTCATTCAACATATCAACAAATGACGATTCTCCTTATTTTCAACCGCTCCAACCCCTAAGAGTCAATCAGATTACTAACCCTTTATCAAAGGTTCAATTTTCTAAAACAAGTGTTCGGGACTAAATCAAGACATTTGGTGCGTCTTCTGTTTCATGCACCTATTTTTTCATATCAATGCATTTTCTATTTATTTCTTGCTGGCGTTTCTTCCTTAAGCTTTCTAAATGACCCCTTTAGCGAGTTTTAGACCGATGACTCCCAAATCAGACGACTTTAGGGCATCAGGTTTTAAACCCTTTCAAGCTTATTCACTCGAGTCATAAAGGCTACGAAGAAACATTGTCCTCATTGGGATCTTTTAGGGCAGCTTCACAACGAGGCGGCTTTTTCCTTTGACTATGATTTAGTGCAATGTCCCTCATCAAACACTCATTCTCGAAAACATTACCCCTAACTTAAGGTTCTCACCTGAATTCATCTTATAGGTCTCAGACAATCCACACAAATTTTTTTCATGCATAGAATCCACATTTATTTCCATGTTTCCCTACAACAGTTCAATCCTCCAAACATATAAATTATGGCTTAAGGGCATGATGTTTAACGGTTGTTGGGATTTAGCATTTAGGGTCAATATTTCAACATGAATCAACTCACTCAAGTACACCATCACAATCTAATCACGTGCATGAAGTTTTTTCGTTTCAAATGAATAGGCATGAACCTCACTCACGCACACAATTAATCCACACTTCCCCACAATACGTCCTCAATCATATTAATCACTACCGACAAGGCCATCTAACTCACACAAGCATGCAATTTTTTATTTTTTTTTAAACACAAGCAAACACACATCACTAGCAACACAAAAAGCCATAACAATAAAGCAATAAACCCATATGATGTGTATCCCCCAAACTTACAGTAAACATTGTCCCCAATGTACACATAAAAACAAAGATAAGGAAGGACTTCCCTGAGCACATCATTGTTTGTCGTCGCCATCTCCTTGTTGAGATGGATCCTGGCTGGACAGATGATATGGAAATGATGGTGGTTGAGGAAAGGCCATGTTGGGATAAGCAGATGCCAACACCGAGAAGAACTCATTTTGATATTAAAATTGGGTTTGCATGGAGTTCTGCAGCTGATGGTATTGGTCAATCATAGATGCTTGATTGGTCAATTTGATTCTGAAACCCTTGGTACCTTTCTTGGTTTCTCGATTCTAATTGGTCATGCCTCTCTGTCGGCTGTAAATGCAATGCCTCAATCCTCCCCGTAATGTCATCAGTCGGTGAAGTGGTAGGGTAAAGCTCACTAGGATGTGAAGATTGCCCTTCTGTAGCCCGTGGGGAAACTTTGCTGGTAAATTGCCAAATGATCTTTTTGGTGATTGGCGGTTTAAGATGCACTATCTCCTCATTTGGAGATGACTCAATTCACCCGTGTCGACACAGTTCATAGATCAGAGAAGGGTAACCAAGACCTGCTGTAGTAGAGCTCTTGAGTCCCCGTAAGAAGTTGGTCTGGATGACCATGCCCACATCGATGCTCAATCCCCATTGAATAAAAAAATTTACCAACGCCCTTTCCTTTGTTACCTTAATGATATTGCTGCTGGGTAAAATTTTACTGCATATGAAGTAATGCTATGCTTTGCATTCCGGGTACATGCCCGCAGTGGGAAAGTCAGTGAGCTCAGCTCCTGCTCGTTTCCAAGTGACATCTGGTAGAGCCAACTCACTGATGATTTCATTTGGGTCGATTGACCCACTATCGCGCAAGCTCGAGAAATCATCTTCATCGATGTCAGGTAGTCCGTAATATCGATTTATAGTGCCTCTATCAAATCTTATCCACTTCCCGCGGACAACAATTCTCAGATTTTGGTGCTCCTTAACATTGGCATAAAATTCACGTACCACTGGTATAAGTGCAGGCGGTGGTTGTCGTGTAAAGTCCTCCCAATTTCTTCCTTCTATCATTCACCGCATTGGGCCTTCAAGGTCGTTAAATCCCCTTTCGGGGATACAATTTTTATGCACTACCAAACTATGATAGCTCTGCTCGGCCTCTGAGCTCACAAATTTTGTTCATCGTAAGAGCTTGATGAAGAAGCGGAAGCTTTAGACTTCTTTTTTGGTGGCATGATGAACACTAACAAGGGAAAAATAGGGAGTCTGTTGAGATTGCTACCACAATGGAATGTTAGCTTACGACCCACGACGAGCTGTACAAGAAGAAAAGAGTTTCAATTAGCAAAAGTTTAGCAACAACCAAAGTACTACATGAATGCAACTTGACCTCCTAGTTGTAGCAAAGTAATGCAAGTAAAGGAGGTATAGTAAGCAAGGCAAAAGACCTTGCAAAATTCATGTAGACATTTTATCAAGCACCTTATGAGCATAATAGAGAAATCTTTCCAACCTTTATTTTTCATATGGGAGACATGAATTCATATTTATTCACCACCAATTCCACTAAATGCAAGAAAATTTTCATGAACAAGATATGATAATAGCTTGGATTAGACAAATCTAGCTAGCAATAAAGGCACAATTGGATGAGAAATAGACCTACAACATACTACAATCACTTCACTATCATGTGGGAAAAACAAGCAATTCAAAAAGTGAACTAATTTTCATGTAGGCATTTTAACAAACACTTGGTGAGCAAATGGAAGAAACCCCCAAAACATAATCTATAGCATTCAAAACATGAGCCCATGATGTGAAACCACCAAAAATCTCTACATTCATGATATTGTCTTTAAACAAGATGGTATTAAGTAAATCTACCATGAATATTACCATAAATCTCAAGAAAAATAATGGAAAGATTTTACCTTGTTCTGGTTGTAAACTCACAAATGGAAGAGAGATGGACTTACAATAAGCTATTAATCTTGTACCTTCCTCATTTTTGTGTTGGTGTAGGAGATTATAGAGAAAATTTTGAAGAAAAAAGGGTTATGTTTGGGAATTGAGGAGGGTTTGTGAAAATAGAAATAAAAAGAGGGAGAGAAGGGTTATATAGACATATATATATATATATATATATATATATATATATATATATAGATATAAGATATGTATGTAAAGATAGAAAAACACAAGAAAAGAAAAAGAAAAAATTAATTAAAAATAAAATAAAGAAAATCGAGGGGGGAGGATAAAAGTTATGTGGCGACGCAGCACCAAGTCTGTGGCACCGCAGCGCCACTGTTTCGGCCACCTTTTTTTTTTTTTTTTTTAACCTCTTCCTTTGTGTAGATGTTTGTTCCCGCAATTCACACTGATTTGCACTTCCTTCTTCCAGCTTAATGTTGTTCTGATTTGGGGTTGTCCTACAAAAACAAAATAGAAAAAAATGTGAATAATCTAACTAACAAAAAGAAAAAGAAGAATAATAGAAATAAGAAACGAAGTAAGCAAAAAGCTTGGGTTGCCTCCCAAGAAGCGCTTCTTTTTTTTCATTAGCTAGACATGATGCCGTGATTATTCAGTAACAACTAGCTCAAGACTCTCTTTAGCAGTTGGAAATTGATGCGAACCCCGTAGCAACGGTGACTACGAAACCCACAACTAGATTGATGCGGAACCCAAGAACGCCCATAAAATCCAAGTTGGACTTGAACCCAACAAAGTGAACCAAAAAATCCAACGATAACGATGATGCGCTGAACCCCTTGATTACATAATTGAAGAACTCTCGTACCGATGTTTGAACGCCACAAATATTCAACATATTTGATAAGTTCGATTGTTTGAAACCAAGCTTCGAAAGAGAAATCTCCATTAATTCAATCCATCAAAGTTCTTAATACAATGAGAATAAAAATCCTGTTTATACTAAAGCAATAAATCTTAGGAAATATGGAAAGTATGAAATTCTAGAGTCCTAAAATATAAAATGACCCAAAATAAAAATTATAGTCAAAATAAACAACCTCGCCAAAATAAAAAACCGACTTCAATTTTGTACCAAGCTACCGCTTGGTTATAAGCTAAGCGACTGCTTGGTTTGTGAAATTCAGCTCCTGGATTCTCTGAATGGTTCTGGGCGACCGCTTGGGATTTGTTCCAAGCGACCGCTTGGAACAACTTTTTCTCCGCTGGACATTTTTCAATATTTTGGTCATAACTTTCTCTACTGATATCCGATTGAAGTGATTCAAAGTGCATTGGAAAGATAACTCAAAGAGCTACAACTTTCATTCAGAATAATCCTCTAATTTGATCATTTACCAGGTCAAAAATAGGTTTCAATATGAGACTGAAAATAATTGCATAACTTTCGTGTTGATCTAATTGGTTTCCCGCGTCGACCCAAACATGAAACTTGTTCATTGGCATGTTGTCTTCAACCCCATGTGTCCCCTTTCCCGAGCATACATTTGTATGACTTTGTGCGACATTATTAACCACATTATCAGCCCCAAACACCTTCGAACGAGCCCTCAACTTCTTCTCAATGAACATTGCACTTTTGATCGCCCGGGGCCTATCCTGGCTCATATCATCCCCTCTATCTTCAAAATGATTCATCCGCGAATCTGTACCTTCAATGCTTAGATTATACCCTTTACTCCTAATCAAGTCAAGAACATGGAATGGTCCATCTCTTCTAGGATGCAGTTTGGACCTCTTCTGAATTCTTTCCCGCCTCTGTAGTATGAACACCCAATAACTAGCACATAAATCAAAGTGTGCTCGTCCCAACGGCTTCCTTCTGCAAGTTTGTGATGTTCCCAGAATAATCTCCATTAGCATGCCACTGTGCTTTCTCTGTTCTTATGTTGTCTCAGTGTTTGTAACAACATCAATGCAAATGATCCCTCGTTTCCCTTCTGTTCAACTTTGTTGCTTAATCTACTGCATATAAATTTCTTCGAATTCTTGATGATTTCTAGCGTAGCCCGGATCATATCCTTCTCTCTCTTCGAAAGGATTCATCCTCGAATCCATGTCTTGATAGCCAATTTGAAGTTCATCCCTGGGTCGGGTGGTATTCCAATGGGATAGTTTGGAAATAATTCTTCGGTAACCTGCAAAATAGAAGTATTCAAAATAGGGAGGGAATTGTTAGTATTCACCACGGCCTCCCCAGCTTCAGGCTCTTTTCCATTTAAGCTCACTTCCAACTCCTTTCCCTCCGAAGATTCTTCTTCAGTTTCTTTTTGTAACTCCACCTTTTCTTTCTGATTTTCACTCTCTTGTGGCATCTCTCTTTTTTTCTCACAACCAACCACCTTACTATGTTCTCTCGAGCTCTTTTGTTTCTCCCTGTGACTAATTGAGTCACGAAACTCTGAAAGGTCACGCTCATAATCCAACATAGTCCTTTTGTTTGACATATTACCAACATGTTCCACACTTGGTGTTTTCTCCTCTCTTGAATATCCAATTCCACTATATCTTCTAGGCTCATCCCGACATTCCCGATCACGCCGCTCCCTCCTACAAAAATGCTAAGGCACATAACGCTTCCTCATAATACTCCTCAACTCATCCCAAGTTTCAATACTCCTCTCACCACACCTTCGCCTAGATGTTGTTAATTGATCCCACCAAATCACAGCGTAGTTTACGAATGAGCTCACAATTAACCTCAATTTTCTCTCCCCGAAATAATCATGGCACTCAAACCTCAATTTTACTTTTTCTTCCCATGCCACGTACACCTCGGGATCATTCCTACCCTTAAATTGTGAAATTGTTATTTTTGCACCTCCCATCCTCCTATTAACACCAACTTCACCAAAATTCCTACATTCCCGTCTCTCCCGACTACTCACATTAAACACATCATCGCAGTGATCTCTATAAGTTCTATTCAATTCTCCATCCCACATATCTAACACTTTCCCCATATTCATCAACATCCTTTCCAATCGATCCATCCTATTACTCATATTGACTCTAGGACTCAAAAGGATTTGAACTAGACAATTGTGGGTTGAAATTTTTTTTTCTTATTTTTTTATTCAAGAAAGTGGTTCTTGAATTGGAATTTGAATTGGATTGAACACAATGGATTTTGGAATATAAGATAAATGATAGGATATTGATCAATTTCCAAGAAATCAAAAAATAAAAAAATAGTAATTTTTTTTTTATTTCGGCCGTGAACAGTACCCCCGTAAAACCGGAATTTTTTTTATTTATACAAAACTCAAAAATTTGACTACGAGAAAGACAAAGAAAACGGGAGTTGATTTGGACTTAAATTGAGCACAAAAACATTTTTGAAATTTTTTGAGATTTTTCTGGATCAAAGACTCAAAATAGAATACTGGACACAAGAACACGAAGAACACAAAAGAAAGGAAAACAAAGACTCAACAAGAAATAAAAAAAAAGATAGAACCTGATTAGATTGGAGCCTTTGCTCTGATACCAACTGATGCGAACCCCGTAGCAACGGTGACTACGAAACTCACAACTAGATTGATGCGGAACCCAAGAACGCCTCTGTAGTATGAACACCCAATAACTAGCACATAGATCAAAGTGTGCTCGTCCCAACGGCTTCCTTCTGCAAGTTTGTGATGTTCCCAGAATAATCTCCATTAGCATGCTAATGTGCTTTCTCTGTGTCTTATGCTGTCTCAGTGATTGTAACAACGTCAATGCAAATGATCCCTCGTTTCTCTTCTGTTCAACTTTTTTGCTTAATCCACTGCATATAAATTTCTTCTGATTCTTGATGGTTTCTAACGTAGCCCGGAGCATATCAGAAATTCTTCTATGTAGTGTTTGATATGGTGCCCATTGACTTTAAAGTTTCCTTTTTCCGCGTGATGCAATTCAACTGTGCTAGATGGAAAAACTTGGGATACCGTGAAAGGTCCGGACCATCTTGATTTCAACTTTCCTAGGAACAGTTTAAGTCTGGAATTATATAAGAGCACCTGATCTCCTACTCTGAAAATACGTTGTCTAATGGTTTTATCATGCCACTGCTTCGTCCGTTCTTTGTATATGGAAGCACTCTCATATGCTTCTTGTCTAAATTCTTCCAATTCATGAAGTTCTGATAGTCTTATTTCTCCAGCCTTATCGAGGTCCATGTTTAATTGCTTTAGTGCCCAGTATACTCTGTGCTCGAACTCAACTGGTAGATAGCATGCCTTCCCAAAGACAATTCTATAAGGTGACATCCCAATTGGCATTTTGTAGGCTGTACGGTATGCCCAAAAAGTATCGTCTAATTTCTTGGACCTATCTTTTCGAGAAGAGCTCACTGTCAGTTCCAGTATCCTTTTCAGCTGTCTGTTAGAAGTCTCAACCTGCCCACTTGCCTGAGGATGATATGGTGTAGCTATTCGACGTTATACCCCATATTTATGCAGAACTGCCTGAAATGATTGATTTCGAAAGTGCGTTCCACCATCACTGATAATGGCTCTGGGGGATCCATAGCGGTTGAATATGTGTTTCTTTATGAAGTCAATCACTACTCTTGCATCATTTGTAGGCAAAACTTTTGCCTCCACCCATTTAGATATGTAGTTCACTGCAATTAAGATGCATCGATTGTTGTAAGACGAAGGGAAAGGCCCCATAAAATCAATTCCCCACACATTAAATATTTCCACCTCCAAGATATTGTTAAGTGGCATCTCATGACGGGTTGATATGTTACCTATTCTCTGACTCTTGTCACATGATCTGCAGAAGCTATGGCAATCTTTGCACAGTGTAGGCCAATAGAAACCACATTGAAGTACCTTTGCTGCAGTTTTTGTTGGGCCAAAGTGTCTTCCATAAGTTGAAGCATGAACCCGAGAAAGGATAGGTTTCATTTCATCCTCTGGCACACATCTCCTGATAATATGATCTGGCCCTCTTTTGTTTAGATTTGGATCATCCCAATAATAGAATTTCGTGTCATGGAGAAGCTTCTTCTTCTGTTGATAGGTGAAATCCTGATTGATATGCCCACTTGCTAAGTAGTTAACAATGTCTGCAAACCACGGGGCCTTTTCTATCTGAAATAATTGCTAATCTAGAAAAATTTCATTGATATCCAGGTCATCTGAATCCTGTAACTGCTCTATCCTTGACAAATGATCAGCTACTTGATTTTCTGTACCCTTTTTATCCCGAATTTCAATGTCAAACTCTTGCAGTAATAGAACCCATCGAATCAGCCTAGGTTTAGCATCCTTCTTTTCGAACAAATATTTCAAAGCTCCATGGCCAGTATAGACTATCACCTTTGAACCAATCAGATACGATCGAAATTTATCGAAGGCAAAGACCACAATAGCATCTCCTTTTCAGTTGTTGCGTAATTGATCTGAGCATCTATCAAAGTTTTGCTAGCATAATAAATGACATGCAATACTCTTCCTTTGCGTTGTCCCAGTACTGCTACCACTGTGAAATCACTAGCATCACACATGAGCTCGAAAGGTAAATCCTAATCCGGTGCTACAATCACAGGTGCAGATGTTAAGTTTCCTTTCAAAGTGTTAAAGGCATTTAAACACTCATCAGAAAAGTTAAATGGCACATCCTTCTCTAGTAACTTGCATAAGGGTTTTGTAATTTTTGAGAAGTTATGAATAAACCTTCTATAGAACCCTGCATGTCCCAAAAAGCTCCTCATTCCCTTAACTTAATTGGGTGGTTGTAATTTTTCAATAACTTGTATCTTGGCTCTGTCAACCTCAATACCCTGTCCAGAAATCCTGTGACCTAGAACTATACCTTCTTTTACCATAAAATGACATTTCTCCCAGTTCAGCACGAGATTCTTCTCTTCACATCTTTGTAATACCAGTGACAAATGTTCCAAGCAGTGATCAAACGAATCTCCGAATACAGAAAATTCGTCCATAAATACCTCAATGTATCTCTCCACCATATCAGAGAATATGGACATCATGCACCGTTGAAATGTCGCAGGTGCGTTGCATAGACCAAAAGGCATCCTCCTCAAGGCAAAAGTTTCATAGGGGGCATGTGAAGGTTGTTTTTTCTTGGTCTTCTAGAGCAATGACTATCTGATTATACCCTGAATACCCGTCTAGGAAACAGTAATGGGAATGTCCCGCTAACCTCTCCAACATCTGATCAATGAAGGGTAATGGGAAGTGATCTTTTCTGGTAGCATTGTTCAACTTCCTGTAATCAATACAGACTCTCCATCCTGTTATCAAACGCGTTGATATCAGCTTGTTGTTTTCATTTTTCTCCACTGTGAGTCCTCCCTTTTTAGGCACAACATGCACTGGACTCACCCAAGAACTATCTGAAATGGGATAGATAATTCCTGCATCCATTAATTTCAGCACTTCCTTTCGCACCACTTCCTTCAAGGTTGGATTTAATCCGCGTTGTTCTTCCACTGATGGTTTCGATTCAGTCTCCATCAAAATTTTGTGCATACATAGAGTGGGACTGATTCCCCTGATGTCAGCTATTGTCCATCCTATTGCAGTTTTATGTTTTCGAAGTACATCCAGTAATTTGTGTTCTTCTTCTTCTGCCAAATCATTTGCAATAATTACGGGAAGTGTAGTGGAGTCTCCCAAATAAGCATAACGGAGATGTGATGGCAAAGGCTCAATTCCAATGTTGGCGCCTTCTCAACTGAAGGTATAGGTGGTAAAATATTGGTACCAAGTGATTCAAAGTGCCAATGTCTTTGCCTAACTGGTTGATCATTCAAATGCATAGCCATTTCTGTTCTTCTTGCGCTGCCTGCTTCTGTTAGTGCCATGTTCGCTTCACTGAAAATCATGGAATTCTCTGCGTTGAATGTGTCGGTCACAAGTTTTTCTAGAATATCTATGCTGCAACATGTGTCTGATTTCAAAGGGTGTTTCTTCTTTTAGCACATTGAAGATGACTTGCTCATTATCTACTCGAAGAATCATTTTGCCATCATGGACATCAATAAGTGCTCTTCCGGTGGCCAAAAATCGTCTTCCCAAAATCAGAGGTATGTTTGAATCTTCTTCCATGTCCAATATGATAAAATCCGCCGGGAAGATGAACTTATCAACTTTGACTAAAACATCCTCTATGATCCCTTTGGGTCTCTTGATAGATCGGTCAGCCAGTTACAATGATATGGTTGTAGGTTTCGCTTCTCCTAATCCCAAAGACTTGTTCACAGATAAAGGCATTAAATTAACACTAGCACCTAAATCACATAAAGATTGCTCAAAATAAATAGACCCAATTGTGCAAGGTATACTGAAACTCCTGGATCCTGTAATTTAGGAGGTAGCTTTTTCAGGAGAATTGTATTGCACTCCTCGTTCAGATACACAGTCTCATGTTCTTCCAGCTTCCTTTTGTTGGATAGAATTTCTTTCAAGAATTTTGCGAAGCAGGGCATTTGTGCTATGGCGTCTGCAAAAGGGATATTTATGTGCAGCTTCTTGAAGACTTCAACAAATTTGGCAAATTGTTTGTCTAGCTTCCTCTTTTGCAATCTTTGAGGGAAATGAATTGGTGGCATATAAGCTCGAACTGGACTTGGTGCTCTAACTGGTGGTGTTTCTTCCTCCCCTTTTGAAGTTGATGCAGATTCTTCTTCAACCAGTACTTATTTGCCATTTTTGTCTAGTCTCTTCACATGTATTTCTGGAAGTTGTACTCCACTTCGAGTTGTTATGGCTTGTACTTGTTCCTTTGGATTTGTCAGGGTATTTCCTGGCAGAGTTCCTTGTGGTCGTTCTGTGATTTGCTGAGCAATCTGACCAATTTGTGTTTCCAGTTACTTGATTGATACTTGTTGGTTCTGAAAATTTGTATCAATTTGTTGGAAAACTTTGTCTGTCTTCTGTATGTATTGGTTGAACATCTCTCCCAAACTTGGCTTTTTCTCTTGTTGGACATTATTCGAACGATTACCCTGCTGATTGTCTGACCATCTGAAATTGGGGTCATGTCTCCATCCTGGGTCATATGTTTGTGAATAAGGGTCAAACTTGCGAGAGCTATTCTGGACGTAGTTAACTTGTTCCTCGGGACAGCCCACAGACATGCAATTTTCAGTCATATGATTCGCTCTCAATTCTCACATGTTGTGTTGATTTTCATTCCCTGTGCCCCTTGAGTTTGCAACTTCACAAGCAACTCCACTTGTTTTGTTAATGCTGTTATTTGTGCGTTGGTGGATGTTGTGTTGTCTACTTCGTACACCCCTGCTACTTTCTATGATACCACTCTTTCGGATGAGAACATTGAGTGTGTATTGGCTATTAGCTCAAACAGATCCATTGCATGTTGTACTGACTTTTCTATTATTGGACCACCTGCAGATGCATCCACTTGAGATTTTGACATTGGTGTGAGCCCAGTGTAGAAATATTGTACTTGATATCCCCAAGAATTGCATGGTTTGAGCATTTCCTCATGAGTTCCTTGAATCTGTTCTAGGCCTCATGATAACATTCTCCTTCCCTCTGTTGAAAGGTTTGGATCTCCAATATGATCTTTGCTACCCTAGCTAGTGGAAAGAATTTAGTGCAAAATTTCCTAGTAAGCTTCTCCCATGTTTTAATGCTTCCATAGGGTTCTGCATCCAACCATTCTAGTGCAGCATCTCTTAGGGTGTAGTGAAATAGATGCAATTTGATAGCATCTTGATTAACCCTTGGTGCATGAAAGTTCTGACAGGTTCTGAGAAATCTGGATACGTGTGTATTCGGATTTTCATGAGGTAGCCTGTAAAATTGCAGAGTGTTGCTCATCAAATTGATCCATTCTGCCCTCATTTGAAAATTATTCGCCCCGAAGTCTGGATACACTATGCTGGATCGTACATGAGCTGCTATAGGTGTCAGAAACATGGAGACTGGTAAATCTCCTTCATTTATTTCTTCCCATTGTTGCTGTGCCTGTGGCACTACTCTTGCTCCCTGGTTGCCAACTGGTCGAATTGGATTAGGAATCTGTTGTTCTTCAACCATTTGATGGTGCGGTTTTTGTTTGTGTCCTTTGCATCTCTGCCTGAAAGTACGTTCAATCTCCGAGTCAAACGGTTCAAGATCGTCACTTTGAGTGCGGAGCATACAACGAACACTTTTTCTGTTGATAAAATTAAATAAACAAATCAAATAAATGTTGAAACTATTCAAATTAAGAATGAAAGTAAATAATCTCTGGCAACGGCGCCAAAAACTTGTTGTGAATTTTGTATCGCAAGTGTACGATATCAAACTAGTAATAAAGTGGACCAAAGAGTCCGGATAATCGTTCCCACGAGAACTATACTTAAATGCTTAATCTAGTTAATTTCAATTCCTATTTGATGAATGTAACCTCAAATTTTGTGTGATGATGATTTTAATCTAAAGAAAACTTGAAATTAAAGTGTGATGTGCACAAAAACGATGTTGAAGTTAAACAATGGAGATAATGTTAGGGCAGAACATTTCACCTATTTAATCAACTTTACGTTTTACATCAAGATTCAAAACTAAAGTAGTGTTCGGTCGAATTCTCCTAATATATTCAACTTATCCCTCTCGAGTTCTCGTTACACCTATTTAATTAAGCCAATTCCATATCTCTATGCAAATTAATCTTAATTAAACGAAACATGGTTCTGAAAATTCACACACGACCACAATAATCAATATAGGTATCTCTACACATTATATCGATTTATCAAATTTTACTATATGGTCCAAACAAATAATCCGCATCTCTACGCAATTATTGTCCACGAAATCATTGAATAATTGGCCAAAAAATTCATAGCATTGAGAATATAAATAAAATCAACACATAAACCATTTAAAAAACTAGAATCTCGAATTAAAAACATAAAAGTCCCCAAATAGGTTACATGTTCGCCCTAACAATGAATTTAGCTATTCATATTACACAAGGAGATAGCGATAATAATTATAGAATGCATCACTGGGTTTGAAGTAAAGATTTAGAAGAAGAAAGTAGATCTTGCACCAAAATTCCTTTTTATTCTTGTCAATCCTTTAAAGATGAGTCCCTTTTGTGTTTCCCTCCTTGAGTTTCTTGGTCAAATCTTCCAAATCTTCTCTTTGATTGCCTCCAATTGATTGTAGATCTCCTTTGGTGTTCTTGTACCCCTCCAAAATGCCCAACCCTAACAATGGTCTCCAAGAAGTCTATTTATACTCCTCCTCTCGTTCCTCTCTTTAAGGTTATTCTTTTTTCTTTTTAATACGTAAAAATCCCGTCAATTTTTGGTAATAGACGAGGTACCGTGATGCCAGTATCACAGCGCTGCAGTGCCACCACCAATGGTGTCACCGCATTTGTACTTTGACAATTTTGCCCTTTTTCCCGTCTTTTCTCCTTATTTGAGTCATCACTCCATTTTGTCGTCTCCTTGTTGCTTCAATGTTATCTCCAAACTTCTACAAAACAACACGAATAAACACATCAAAAATGTACACTTCTCATAGAATCTAACTTGTAATTAAGTCAAAAGTAGGATAAAAACTTGTGAGTAAACACACTCGTCACATACGCAAGATTGGCAAAACCAACAATTGAAGCCTATTTGATTGCACTATGCATACGCACAGATAAAGACATGCGTAAACATAGTACAAATCTGGAGCAGAACCCGGGAAAACACGCAAAACCCGATTTTAAATTCTAATCTTACCCCTTCTATTCCAAACCTATTTTTCCTTTTCTACACATTTTAAATACCACTTGGGGCTCATTTCTAGGGCAAGCAAGGATGGAGGAGCAGACCACAAAAACAAGAGAAAACTTGGGAGATCCATCTCTACAACCATGGTGATTTTCGAAAAAAAGAATAAGGGAACTCCATTGATATAGAAGACCTCATCTTTCCATATCTTCATCAATAAGATCTTCTTTTCTTTATTAGTAGTTTGCCTAACATAAGTTTGTAGTTTGAGCATTCAAAGTTTTTATGGGGAATTAATACATGATTGGATGGTCTAATTTTTCGATTCAATCCAACCAACTTTGAGAGGAAAAGATTGAGTGATTTGAGAGCAACCATATGTTTTCGACACCTTGGGGGCTTTAGTGAGAATATCAATTTTGGGGGAGTGCGCAATCCCACGAGCGAGATAGAAAAATTTGACCATTTTTAGGGTCGGGAACACCACCAACTTGTGTAATGTGATGAATTGGAATGACTATACACACACACGAGTCAAACATGGTATAAGTTTAATAATGTTTTGTAGTAGCATTTTTGTGTGCATTTCATGAGTTATTAGCATATGTGAAAATTGAGGCAAAACGACAAGCTATCTAACTTTTGAAGTTTTTGTTTATATTAGTATTATTGTCTAGTTTTTACTCGTGTGTTTGCGTGCTTATTTTTATTGCTTTGTTCGAGGACTAACAAAGATTTGAGTTTGGGGGTGTGATAAGTGTGGATTTCGCACTCATTTAGGCCGTTAAACTTATTTAGTTGTTAGTTTTCACATGTTGGTTTAAAAGTTATTTTTGTTACTTTTGTTTTATAGGTGGTAACCCGAGGTGATTGAAGGTTAGAGAGGATTTCAAGCATGAATTGAGCCAAAACAATTGAAGATGAAATATTCCAAGATTCAGCGATCTAAACCTTGAAGAAATGGTGGTTGAATGGTGGTTTGAAGGGAGGTGAAATGGGTGAAAAATCAGGAAGAAAATGAAGTTGGCATAGATTTGGCCTATGCATACGCATAGGCCTACAGGGTGTGCGTATGCAAGATTGGCAAAACCAACAACTGAAGCCTATTTGATTGCACTACGCGTACGCACAGATAAAGCCATGCGTACGCATAGTACAAATCTGTAGCAAAACCCGGGAAAACACGCGAAACCCGATTTTAAATTCTAATCTCACCCTTCTATTCCAAACCCCTTTTTCCTCTTCTACACATTTTAAATACCACTTGGGGCTCATTTCTAAGGCAAGCAAGGGTGGAGGAGCAGACTTCAAAAACAAGAGAAAACTTGGGAGCTCCATCTCTACAACCATGGTGATTTTGGGGAAAAAGAAGACGGGAACTCCATTGATATAGAAGACCTCATTTTTCCATCTCTTCATCAATAAGATCTTCTTTTCTTTATCTTCATTTTTTTTTATCAATTTGGTGTATTATTTTGTTGGGTTTATGTAAATGCTCTATGGATAGATAAACCTATGTGATTGGGGGTTATTTTGGAACCCTAGAAATGGTAATTTAATCGATTTGTGCTTTAAAGTTCTTGAGATTGATGTGGTTAATCCATTGTGCTTATTATGTTTATTGTTCTTTCCCGTTATTTAACGGGCCAACTAGATGATTGGGTTGTTTCGATATTTGCTAATTTGAGGATTTTTAGTCCGTAATTGCTAATTTGACCAAACCCTAGTAGCAACTATATTTTGTGGATTATGAGGAATTTCTATTAAATGTAGGTGGATTATCACTTAAGTTAACAAACCGAGATTGTGTGTTTGAGCTTAATTCAATTCAACTCTCTTGTGTTAATGCTTTTGTTAAATTAAATCTAGCGAGCTTATCCTAGGTTGTTTGATAAAAAGGGTTGGGTAACGATGCTCATCTTATTCAACTAAAATCTAAGGAGGGTTTGAGGTAATCGAGCTTTTGGTTATTCTCGAATTGTTGTTAATCTTTTGAACAAAAATCCTTTGCAAATATCCCTCGATCATATTTTCGTTTCCTTGTGTTCTTTGTCATTTACATCTTTTATATTTTTAGTTTATCGCTTCATTAGTTAAACAACCAAATCCCCCCCCCCATTTACTTATTTGCACATTTTTACTTTCTTAATGCAATTGGCGTAATTGAAAACAATCATCTACGGGAATGACCCTTACTTACCACACTACTATTGAACGACAAATTTTAGAAAAATTAGGAATATTATTTTGGCCCCCCTTTCAAGCGAGTCAACAGGCAAAAACTGCAATATTACACCAAGAGTTGCTGGCTAGAACCGATGTCAGTGTCTAGACATCTAATTAGGAGTGGCAAAACCCAAACCAACTCGAAGTAACCGACAGCCCAACCCAAACCGACCGGTTTAGGTCGATTTTTTCCTATTTTTTGGTGGGTTCCAGGTTTTAGGGTAAGCAATTGGGTCGGGTCGAGTTACAGGTTAACAAGGAAAACCCGATATAACCCGACCCGACCCGACCCGACCCGACCCGACCCGAACAACATTAAAAATTAAAAAAAGGGAAAATGGACAAAACGGTAAAGGATATTAAAATGAAAAGCCCTAATCTTTCTCATTTTTTCCCTTCATCTCTCTCGCCTGAATCTCCTCTCCTCCAAGCCAAAATGTGCCGTCAAGATTAATCTATCTCTCGTCAACCTCCCGTAAGTGTATTTCCTTCTGTAAAAGATTATTAATGCCTACATTTCACATTTCCAGCAGTCATTCTTGAGTCGGGTTTGTTAATCTTCAATCTCAACTTCACAGATCTGCTCTTTGGATACCGCATTTTGAGATCTCTAGTCGGTTGTTAAGGTCCTAATTGTGGGTGTTTGTGTAAAGATATCGTTGAGGGTACTAAACATCTAGTATTGCCTTCGGTTTGGTTTGAGTTTGGTATTATTTGGTTTTTTCACCAAATAAGTACTTTTTTATCTAACAACTATAAATTTGGTCATCCCAGATGTATTTGTTCGAGTTTTGTAAATCTTTCCACTCTGCAAAGATGATCCATTTCTATTTTTGTCTGTAGCTGGTCTATATGATGTTCTTGTTATTGAAATTCAAAAATTATTCTGTTGATGAGGATAGTGCATACCACTTTACTCCTTTTAATCCTCTACAGAATAGGGGAAATTCATAAAGAGCTAAATGAGATAAAATTACGAGAGAAGATTTGATGAAACCTTTGATATCGAGCACTGTGGATTGATGTAATTGTAGAATACGATTTAGTAAATCTTGAGTTTGTAGTATTTTTTTTTAGTTGATTCATACTGTACATAAAAATTAAAGATGTTTTGCAAGCACAAGTATGAAATGAGTAGAGATTTATTATCCTGATGGAAAAAGACTTGGGAAAATGATAGGACTATCGAAATGGAGATGACATACTAAAATACTGTCATTCCTCGTACCCTAGGGCCTTTCTCATCGAGGAGCTGCTTTTGCTTTTAATGATTTACCGTCCCCACCATCGCAAAAACATAAAGGAAAGTTGATAAGTGAAGATTGTTTATGATCTCCATTACAATAGTTTGTTTTTATGTTCTGTACTAGTTTTAGTTACTAGTGTGAACTTAATCCAATAGTTTTAGTTACTAGTGTGAACTAGTTGTAGGCCTTGACATCAAATGCTGAATAATGAATATAAGATTGATGAGCGATCTTGCATGGTTTACTTGATTGCACTCAAGAGATGGATTAAATGTGAATTTTTCCCAAACCGACCAACCCAACCAAACCCAACCCGACCGACACTTGATTGGGTTGGGTTTCAACATTTACATGGGTTGGGTTGGTTTGATTTTAGATCAAACCGACAATGTTGGGTTGGGTTTAGGTTGGAGTAAAAACCAACCCAACCCAACCTACGCCCACCTCTACATCTAATGCATTAGCCATAAATTGCTACATATAACTTCCACATTGGGTCGAGTATGTAATATGTAGACATAGGAAACATATAAGTTTAGTCTCTTGACCATGGGAACACAATTAACCAAAAAAGCAGCGTAATCAAATATATATATGAGCTACTACAATGCTTTTTAAGAAGTGAAGCACTGAATGTCATATATGTAGTTGTGGATTCAGCACCTGGTGAGCTTCGACGGCCCCCCTTGCTGAATCTGTCAGTATTAATAAAAAATTTGGTCAATGTACATATGTTTATGTTATATATGTAATGTCATTTGTTTTCAAACAATTCTTGTAGTCCAATTGGCCGGAGCATACCTCTGGTAAGTAGAGGTCACATCTTAATTCTCCATAAGATCAATCCTCTATGTTTTGGTTTTAATATTTTTCACCATTATAAAAATATTAGTTATTAGAAATAGTGCAACAATAGAGATTCGAACATGCACTCTCCTATGTAGTTATTGAAAACTTGACCACTATAGCATTTAATTGAAGCTGAAGTCCAATGTAACAAGAAAATATATGTTCAGTTTTAGCAAAGTAATTGATTCTTCATTTTAATTTTTTTAATCTAAAATTCGACCTTTTAATGACTCAGTGGTTAAAACACTGACTCGATGACCTGATCATTTGTCCGAGTAAACGATCGGATCGGATATGATAACTATATTTTGAAGAGAAAAATTAACGAAGATGAAAATTAAATTGACAATGACATTTATTAAAGCCCAATTTTTTTTTTTTTTTTTTTAATCTTGTCATTAGAAACTATTTCATCGGAAAAAGAATTAGCAATTTGGATAAGCATTGACACAATTTTTTCTTCACACATTCAACGACAAAATCTATGTCATCTTTAAAACTATGAAACAATCTTTTTTTTTTGCTAGACTGAGATTATTGACAAATCGAACCAAGAAAGTAAGTAATTCGATCAATTTTTCATACTTGTAATTCTTAATTGATAAATATTATTAGACTGATAGATAACGTACACCTACACTTGCAATTCGAACTATGATACAAGTAATTTCAATCCATGGTATTGGTTTTCAATGTCATCACTAATGGTCAACAATCAACGCCTGTGCACACTTGAAATCCTAGTCCGCCAATGCATGTATGTAATAAGTCCACATGGTATTGACTTTTACTTGCATTTCATTTATCTTATGTGATCTTGAAAATCTTTGACTCATCCAATGACTATTCTGTAAACCATTAACTATTTTGACTTTATATAGTGCCCCGAGCTCTTGGGACTCATGACATTACTAAGACCTTAAATTTGTATAATTCTACCTAGATTGTTCATAAAATGCAGAAATTAACTTGGACTAAAAGCATTAAGGCTTTCAAGAATTCATTACAAAATTAAAGAATTTTTTTTCGAAAAGTTTAGATTTTAAGCTTGTACAGCTTTCTAAAGTAAATCTCATTTGACAATTAAATGAACTTTGAAATTTAAAAATTTAAATTGTAGACATCTTACACACAGGAAAAATTACAAGTTAAAATTTCGTATACAAGTTCAATTGATAGATGGGTCAAAATTATTTTCAAAACCAGATCTATTTGTTCTCTCAGGTACATTCTAGTAACTCTCCAGAAAACATCCAAAACTTGATCTAGGTCAAAAATTATTTTCAAAAATTCATGATTTCAAATTTGAGAGATAGATAACTCACATCCCTATCTTTTCCAATTGGATTCACCTCAAAATTACAAGCATTTTGGTCTGGGTGAATTTTGAAACATAGGCCAGAAACTAAAAATATTTAAATCCTAGTGTTGCAACTCAAATGAACTAAATAAACCACCATAAAAATATTCTATCAACCATGAAACAATTTCATCAACAATTCAGTCTTCGAGAGAAATACTAATTAAAAATATTCCAAATATAAATAATTATTCAAACAAAACATGACTCAAATGATGTCTTTTGGAGTTCATATCAAAGTACCACTGCTCCCCTCCATCCTGCCATTGATTGCCTTAATTTGAAATTATTTGGGAGGTTGAGTCTTTCATATAAACACTCAATAGATTTATACACACATTAAATCCAGTTTATTTCATAATTTAAGCATATATTTATGTCATTCAAACTTTTATTGAGTAAGCATATCGATGATCAGGCGACGTACCAACTTTTCCTTATGTAAAGTCTCCAACGCTGTTCTCAAATGTTCTTCATGCTGCTGGACATCCTTTGAGTATGCCAATATATCATCGATAAACACAATGAAAATCTGATCGAGATAATGTTGAAATACCCAGTTCATTAAGTCCATAAATACTGCAAGAGGATTAGTTAAGTCGAAGGGCATAACTAACTCATAGTGCCCATAGCAAGTTCAGAATGTTGTCTTCGATATATTACTCTGTTTAATCTTTAACTGATGGTAGCTTGATCTCAAGTCAATCTTTGAAAACACTGTAGCCCCCTTCAACTAATCGA
Organism: Osmanthus fragrans; assembly: GCA_019395295.1. NCBI lineage: Eukaryota > Viridiplantae > Streptophyta > Magnoliopsida > Lamiales > Oleaceae > Osmanthus > Osmanthus fragrans. The sequence continues at coordinate 13,389,100 of CM033353.1, read as the reverse complement.
GTAAATCTTCAATCCTTAGAAGTGGACACTTATTCTTAATAGTTAATTTATTCAACTCTCTATGACGCGAACCTGGTTAGCACGAATACGACCAAGGTTTAGGATTTAACCTCTAAACGTTGAACCAAGCAATCGAAGGTATATTAAACCAACGACTTCTTGATCACAAAGTCTCAAAATCTCACCCAGATAATTTTGGATTTTGAACCCAATAAGATGAAACAAGTAACCCAAAGATAACGACGATGCAATGAACCCCTTGCTCACAAATTGAAGAACCCACGACCCGATGTTTTGAACGCCACAAAGATTACTCATCGTTGATAAGTTCGATAAGGATTGTCCATCGAAGAACAAAGGAGAAAAGCAAAGTTTTAATTTAATTCATATCAAAAGTTTCTTTAAAGTTTCATACAATGAGAATAACAATCCTATTTATACTACAGCAATAAATCCTAGGAATATGGAAAATACGAAATTCTAGAGTCCTAGAATATAGAAATTACTAAAAATAAGAATTGTAGTCAAAATAAACAATCTCGCCAAAAATAGAAAATTCGCTGAAATTTATAACCAAGCGGTCGCTTGGAAGACTACTTTGGCGCCCTGTGAGTTTCGGTATGGGCTTGAGCGATCGCTTGCCTTTACTCTAAGCGGTCGCTTGGGTGATCCGGTTACTTCCTTCTCCGACCCTCCATTTTGTGTCGATCCAATTGGTTTCCGACCTCGACCCCAACATGAAACTTGGTCTTTGGCTTGTTGACTTCGCCCTTTTGGACTCCAGATTTCGGCCAATGATTGTCTATCCCGGATCACATCATCCCCTCTCTCTTCGACGGGATTCGTCCTCGAATCCAAACCTTGAATGCTCAAATTGTAGCCCTTGCCTCCAATCAATTCAAGCACATGGAAATGTCCATCTCCCCTTGGATGCAATTTGGACCTCCTTTGACTTCGAACTCGCCTCCTTTGAATGTAGACCCAATCACCTTCACATAAATCAAAATGTGCTCACCTCGTCTACTTGATCTTGCAAGTGTGGAGTGCTCCAATAGCAACTTCATTTGCTGAATAACCGTGTCTTCTCCTTGCTTTACTTAGCCCTAGCACTTGTGACAATGGCAGTTCCAATGTGTCAACGTTGTCCCTCAGTTCATGTTTTTCAGTCAACCCTCTGCAAATGTAGTTCCTCTAGTGCATTTGAAACTCCTTCGTCTCCTCGGGAATCACAAAGTCAATTTTCTCCAAATAAGAAAAATCTAACTGAAGCTTAATTCCTGGATCGGGTGGTACTTCCGTAGGAGTGTGTTCTGGAATCAACTCTTCAATAACCTGCAAAACAGAAATATTCAAAATAGGGAGGGAATTGTTAGTTTTCACCACAGCCTCCTCAATTTTAGGCTCTTTTTCATTTAAGCGCACTTCCAACTCCTTCTTTCCCTCCGAAGATTCTTCTTCAATTTCTTTTTGCAACTCCACCTTCCCTTCTGGATGTTCACTCTCAACTTCCCTTTTATTCTTTTGTAGTTCTCTTCTTTTTTCTTTACAACTAACCACCTCACAATTTTTTCTCTTACTCATTTGCTCCTTCTTATGATTATTCTGTGAGTTGATCAAGTCACGAATTTTTGCGAACTCAAGCTTATAATCCAACCTAGTCATTCTGCTTGATGTATTGTTAACATGTTCCACACTTGGTGTTTTCTCCTCTCTTGAATATCCAACTCCACTATATCTCTAGACTCCTCCCGACATTCCCGATCACGCCGATCCCTCCTACAAAAATGATTAGGCGCATAATGCTTCCTCATAATACTCTTCAACTCATCCCAAATTTCAATACTCCTCTCACCATACCTTCGCATAGATGTTGTTAATTGATCCCACCAAATTACAGCATAGTCTACGAATGAGCTCACAACCAACCTCAATTTTCTCTCTCCAGAATAATCATGGCACTCAAACCTCAATTCTACATTTTCTTCCCATGCCACGTACGCCTCGGAATCATTCCTACCCTTCAAATTGTGGAATTGTTATTTTTGCACCTCCCATCCTCTTAACACTAACTTCACCCAAATCTCTACATTCTCGTCTCTCCGACTACTCACATTAAACACATCATCGCATTGATCCCTATAAGTTCTAATCGATTTCGCCTCCAACCTATCCAACATACTCCCCATATCCACCAACATCATTTCCCATCGATCCATCCTATCACTCATTTTGACTCAAAGACTCAAAGGACTGAACTAGACAACTTTGATTGGACTTTTTAAATTCAAGAAAGTAGTTCTTGAATTGAAATTTGAATTGGATTGAACACAATGGATTTTGGAATATAAGATAGATGATATGATATTGATCAATTTCCAAGAAATCAAAAAATAAAAAAAAAATATTTTTTTTAAATTTCGGACGTGAACGGTACCTTTTTTTTTACAAAACTCGAAAATTTGACTACGAGAAAGACAAAGAAAACGGAAGTTGATTTGGAGTCAAATTGAGCATAAAAACAACTTTTGAAATTTTTTTGAGATTTTTCTGGATCAAAAACTCAAAATAGAATACTAGACACAAGAACACGAAGAACACAAAGCAAAGGAAAACAAAGAATCAACAAGAAATAAAAGATATAACCTTGATCTTGGGGCCTAAGCTCTGATACCACCTGACGCGAACCCGGTTAGCATGAACGCTATCGAACCCACAGAAGAATGAACCGGATCCCAAGAACACCCAAATACGACCCAGGTTTAGGATTTAACCTCTAAACGTTGAACCAAGCAATCGAAGGTATATTAAACCAACGACCTCTTGATCACAAAGTCTCGAAATCTCATCCGGATAGTTTTGGATTTTGAACCCAACAAGATGAAACAAGTAACCTAAGGATAATGACGATGCAATGAACCCCTTGCTCACAAATTGAAGAACCCATGACCCGATATTTTGAACGCCACAAAGATTACTCATCTTTGATAAGTTCTATAAGGATTGTCCATCGAAGAACAAAGGAGAAAAGCAAAGTTTTAATTTAATTCATATCAAAAGGTTCTTTAAAGTTCCATACAATGAGAATAACAATCCTATTTATACTAAAACAATAAATTCTAGGAATATGGAAAATACGAAATTCTAGAGTCCTAGAATATAAAAATTAAAAATAAGAATTGTAGTCAAAATAAACAATCTCGCCAAAAATAGAAAATTCGGTGAAATTTATAACCAAGCGGTCGCTTGGTTATATTCCAAGCGGTTGTTTGGAAAACCACTTTGGCGCCCTGTGAGTTTCGGCATGGGCTTGAGCGGTCGCTTGCCTTTACTCTAAGCGGTCGCTTGGGCGACCCGGTTACTTCCTTCTCCGACCCTCCATTTTGTGTCGATCCAATTGGTTTTCGACCTCGACCCCAACATGAAACTTCGTCTTTGGCTTGTTGACTTCGCCCTTTTGGACTCCAGAGCTCGACCAATGATTGCCTATCCCGGATCACATCACTCTATATTCTATGCACATCTTCATCGACCTACCCTTTTTTTTAATAACCAATACCAAAGCTTCCCATGGGGACACACTTGGCCTTATAAAACCATTCTACTAGTTCTTCTAATTATATTTTCAACTCTAAAAGCTTCTTGGGACCTTTTCTGTAAGGTACTTTAGATACTGGAGTGGTTCCATGGATCAAGTCAGTCATAAATTCTACTTGTCTATCAGGTGGAATGCCTAGTAGGTCATCGGTGAATACATTCAGATACTTTCGTACTAATTGTATGTTATCCATAGTTGTCTCTCTTTGTAATGTGGCAGTAAGGTTAACCAAATATCCTTTGCAAGATTCCTTCTTTAGTAATTTCTCAGCTTTCATGGCTGAGATGAGGTAGGAAAGTACTTTAATCTTAGTAATTTGGTAGTTTGATGTTTTCACAAGGTTTGGTGCATATCACAAATATGGATTGAACTAGATCTCAGATCTGTACGATGAATTCTCTAAATGAATATAATGTTCAATCTCTAGTTGAAAAATAATGAGATGCATCTATTTATATGTTGGACATTTTTGGTATTGTGGACCGAGTAAAATCTCGAAAATTGAAAATTAAGTTTGGCCATATAACACAGTCGCTCGAGCAAGGAGCTGTTTCGCTCGAGCGAAGGGTTCGTCGCTCGAGCGAAGGTCGAGCGATCAATGTACTAATTCATCTGCTCAAGCACAAGTCCAGCACGTAGCTAGCAAAAATCCGGCTTGAATCCTCTTGTTCCGATAATGAACCCCAAACCCTATTCTAACCTACCAACTATGAAACTTTACAATTAAGTCCCTCGACTTTTATATATGTTCAAGTTGGTTCTTTTGGTCACTGAATTGCCGATACAAAATATAAATCTAACAAACTCCCTCTTTGGCATTCTGTGACAAAATCAAATACATTACAAAAATCCTATCAAAACTACCCAAGTCTAACTGAATATAGCTTCCACTTTGTCAAACCTCTATCCTGAAATCAAAAACTTACATACCCAGTGTAAATGCACGTGATCAGGTATTATAATAATAAAGTACTTAGAAGCACAAAAACACAATCAACCAGAATAAGTATATTAGTTTGAGATGCATTATTAATGCTAACCAAAACAACATAACCACATTAATATCATAAAACATCAAAACTCAAACAGTAATGCATAATAAGTAACACAGATGCAATGCACATGCTCCTTCTCAGTGCATGATAGTAATGCAAATACATATGCATGAGCTCCCCCTTACTGCAAACTCTCAATTTCTAAAACAGTAGGTAAAGTATCTATGTCTCTCCCTAACGACCCCACTAAACATGCAAAATATATCAAATCAAATCAAGTCAAAGCACAGTGATGTCTTAAACATAGTATCTATATCTCTCCCCCAACGACCCCCAAAAGACAAGCAATATGCAGATATATCAATAAACCACAATGTCTAAAAATAGTATCTATGTCTCTCCCTAACAATCCCAATCAAACATATATCATAAGCATGCAAATGTAGTAACAGTAAGCATGCTCTATGTCTCACCCCATCGACCCCAATCAGACATATAACATGCTTAAGAAAAATATCACTCTATGTAATTCTATGTCCCCTTTACTATAAATTATCTTCCCCATTTTTGTCACAAATGTCGAAGAGATAACTATCAAATATAAAAGGAGATAAAAGCATACACAGAAGTAATAACGCCAGTGATCAAAAATAAAATCACAATTTCATTAACTGGAGCTTGGTACAAAAAATGAGACTACATCAAGAGCCTATCGGAACTCTAGCTAACCAACAATGAGAGCCTAAATGCCAGCCCTGAGCTATCGAACCAGAGCATCATCCTCAATAGAGGCATCATAATCCTCACTCTCATACTCTTAGTGCTCGTGCATCTAATGTAAGAGTCGTTGACAATCTGCAACCTCGCCACGTAGACTGGTGACATCTACTCGAGTTTGGTCATCTCGGCCAACAACCGTACCTATTGTCTAATAATCATGGACATCTGACCCATCAAAGCAGCCATAGGATCGATCAAAGCAGATACCGGAAGTACAGACCCGATAAATAAGATGGTATATCAGAAGTAGATGCAGGCTCAGTAGTAGGGATAGTGGAAGGATCACTAACGAGAAGATCACTTATAGGATTAGCTGGCACTGTCGGGTCAGCAGGCTCAATAGGCAAAAGCCGAAGAAGCAGAAGCATGTGATCGACTCTGCGCTACAGTGGTATGACCAATAGGTCGACCAATCCGACCAGACGCTCTATAGGAAAATGTAGCCCCAAGAACGATGACCAAACGGTATATAAGACGTGCAAAAGGAAGACCTATCTTACGATCGGGAACGCGAAATGTGAGCAAAATATGCTGGCACAGAAAAGAAAGAAGGTCAATAGAGTCACCAAGTACCAGGGCATATAGAAATCTAGCCCATTAGATGGTATTGTCGAGGTATGAGCTACCGGCCATATGTTTGTGTACACAATGCGTAACAACACCTGTCGATCAGTCGGAAGTGATCCGGTGCGAACCACAGTGGAAACTCCTTCGAATGGAATGTTAAACATGGTGAAATAGACTACGATATCAAATGGAATAGACAGCCAAACTATATGGATAAATAGTGTGGACAACCCATGGAATATGAAGGGACGTGACTAAGACATCGGGACTAATCCTAAGAGTGCGACCTCTAAGATAAACCCTAAATGCAGGATCACATACCTCATGAATATTCGCATAGAACTCGCTAACAAGGAGGTCAGGCAGAGGAATCAAACCCATAAGAATGGGATCCCAACCTAGAGAAGTGAAAATAGCTGAGATATCGGGAGATAAATTAAACAGAATAACCCCACGCTCCACTAAGGCAGGGCAATGTGAAAGCTAGGAAGTGAACCTCGTAGACAGTAAACGATATAAATTGAGCTCGACTGAAAGAGGTGGAGCCACCAGGCTGCTGTGCTGTGGTCCTTACTCTCTTCAGCAACATCTGTGACATGATTGCAGTACAAACACGTCAAGAGATACTACGAAAGAGAATATAGACCACAAAGAGCAATAAATAAACCAAATGCATGAAAATAAGTGAAACGATGCATAAGATAGACATGCACGCAAAATGATTCAAAAGGTGAACATGGCTTGTAAAATAATGTAAGAACAGACTAATGCACTCATAATGATGCAAAAGTGTCAAATGTGCCATGAATGGATCTAATGACGTGCAGTACATGGACGTGGTGCAGTGACTAGAAGACATGGTCCCTATATGTGGGTGTCATGTCACCCAAGCTAAAAGCAATGCAATTCTTGCCCAAATCGAATTACCAATGCACATAAGTTTTCATGGCATCGAAAACCATACATGTGTTCAAATGAGTGAACTAAAACGAACAAATGAGTGATTGAAGAAATTTGTCGAACACATTGTGGGCGTGACGAAAACATCGTGGGCGTGACGAAAACATCATATTCAAAACTAATTGGAGCAAATAAAAGCCACAACATCATCACCAACCCATACTCCAACAATCTAGAACCTAATGTCATTCGAATTTCATCACAAACATGGTCAAAAAATATGTAAAACGAACAAACCCAAAACAAGGCCAACAATTTTATGAGAAAATCACTAAATTCGAGCAAAATGTTTAACATCACAATGCAAATCTAACCCAATCACATAGGCACACTCACCAGACCCGAAATCATGTAAATAATTAAGGCAAATAATAGGTTATAAGCGAAAACCCCAACATAATTGAACAAAAGTCAAAAAATAGGGTTTTTAATGATTTACCTTGAAATATGTCGAAATTGATGAGTAATGTGATGTTAATGATATCCAAATTGGATGCATAACTTTCGAAATGCAGTGAGATGCGAAGATTTTATGATTTGTAGATCGGAGGTAAAGGGAAAGTCGCGAAAAAATGAAGAAAAATGAGGGTCTAGTCGCGTTATAAAAACGTGTGTCACTGGAGCGAAAGTATAGGGAAGCTCGAACGAAAACAATCTGCAAGTGTCGCTCAAGCGATATTCAACCGAGAGTCGAGCGAAACTTCAAATTTCAAAAATAGCACCATAATTTTGAAAATATCATTTTTTAAGCACTGTTTAACAATCCTAGCACCTGCTTGAAAACTTTCAAATATAGCACCACCCATTTTTTTTATTATTAAAAATATGGCACTCACTCCATCATGTTGGTCAACAAGAAAATGTAGTTGATAAAAAATATGGCAATTTCAAGAACATAAGTGCTGCCCCACACACACAAATCAAGTTTAAACGGAGTAAATTTTATATGTGACTCATGTGTGTAATGTGTCACTATTTCCAACTAAATCAGACTTTAAATCATAAATTTATGAGAAGAGACAAGCAAAATCAGAGTCAATAGATTTATCCTCTTACTTATGAAAGTCAAACTTTTAAGTACGTTAGGACCTATACATGAAGTTTGTTTTCTAATATGTCAATTTTTACTCCCTCTATTTTTGAGCATACATAATTTTTCAGATTTTTCAATATTGAACCAACTCAAAATATATTTCTTTTCAATAACTCACAATTTTTCATCTTAAGTGCAGATTCAAATTCATTGAACAACTAAGATGACCCATGTAGTGAGCTTTAGATCGATTAATCCAAGTTAGATGACCATAGGCACCACGTATTCAAAATTGGGTCAGGTACCACTTGAAAAGCGCACAATTTGACACAACTACCTAGAGGGGGTTATTAGGTGTAAATGCGGAATTAAAAATCTAATTAACAAGCGACAAGTCACAAGTTAATTATGTCTAGGTGTTTAAACAATCAAGTCAATTATTCTATGTTTGAATACGACAATCATATCAAAGCGATAAATAATGCAATAAATAACACAAGGAATGTTCATGGAGAAACCCAACGTGGGAAAAAACTTCGGGCATTTTGCCAGTCAAAAATTCACTATAAACGTATTGATAAACTTACAGACCGCCAGCAAAGTTGACGACATAAGCTTCTGACCTCCTGTCTGAAGTTTTAAGCAGCCCTCATGAAATGTGCACATAACACCAATCATGGCTCTTCTGGTAAAGCAGTCCTCCTAGAATGAGTACACGAACTCCACTCCTGACTCTTCACAAACGTTTATCTCCTGCGGATCTTGAAAAGAACTCTCGTTCTTCAATAATCTTCCTTGAAGTTCAACTCCTTGAAAGAACCAAGCGAAGATTGCACCTTGGTGTTTGATTTGGTTGTTTGATGTTTTCACAAGGTTTGACGCATATCACAAATATGGATTGAACAAGATCTAAGATCTGTAGGATGAATTCTCTCAATCGAGGCGAGTCTGTTTATATGTTGGACGTTTTTGGTAATGTAGCCCGAGTAAAATCTTGAAAATCAGAAATTAAGTTTGGCCATATAACACTGTCGCTAGAGTGAGGAGCTGTTTCGCTCGAGTGAAGGGCCATCGCTTAAGTGACGGTTGTGCGAAGGTTGAGCAATCAATGTGCTGCTTCATCCGCTCGAACACAAGTCCGACGCGCAGCTAGCGAAAATTCGGCGTGAATCCTTCTTGTTCCAATAATGAACCCCAAACCCTATTCTAACCTACCAACTATGAAACTTTACAATTAAGTCTCTCAACCTTTATAATTGTTCAAGTTGATCCTTTTGGTCACAGAATTGCAAATACAAAATATAAATCTAACAAAATTCATGGGTTAGGAAGTTGTATGGGAAACTGACCACATATTCGTGTACACAATGCGGAGAATTAGCCCTTCCTGCAATAGCGATTAGGCCTTTTACTAATACCCTCGTTCCTTTAGGCGACCTGACTTATTTATATTTTATGCTATTTGATCGATTTTGGCTGCTACATGCAAAATCGATCGGTCAGTATGTAGGGATCTAGTACGAATCACAGTTGAAATCCCTCCCAATGGGCTGTTTAATATTGTTAATCGAACATGCGAGTCTGCAGAGAGGGTGTCATCAGAAAAATAGGAGAATAACTAGTTGACAATCTGGTGAATGTGGATAATATTAGATATGACATCATGAGTGATCTTAAGTGTTTTACCCCAGAAGAAAAACCCTAAAAGTCGACCTATTATCGTGAATATTTTCATAGAACTCCTATACAATGAGACTAGGCAGGGAAGACAACTCAATAAGTAAAGGCCCCATCCAACACAACTCAATGAGACTAGGCAACTCAACAAGTAAAGATGGCAGCAAAATCGGGGAAAAGATAAAAAAAAAAAAAAACATCACCTCACGCTCTTCCAGAATAGGGCACAAAGAATATTGAGATTCAAAGACATATTGGGCAATAGAAAAGATATATCTAGACCTACTATAGGAATTCGACGCACTGGATGTCTATGTAGTATTCCTCGCTCTCTTAGACGACATCTGTGACAATTTTGCAATACAAACACATCAATAGATGCAACTAAAGATAAGTATTACATCTCTATGAATAGCTAACTAATGATATGCATAAATGCATGTGAAACGAGACAGATGGGCCATACGTATGCTAAATGGTACAAAAATAGTCCACGTATACCTAAATCTATATAAACATGTCATAAGCATGTAAATCGATGCAAATACTATCTAATGCACGCAAAACAATGCAAATACTGTCTAATGCATGGAAAATGATGCAAAACTATTTAATGTACATAAAACAATACAAAAAATGTCTAATGCACGTAAAATGATACAAATCTAAGTTAGACAACTTGTGGACATAGGGGACTAACTAGGTGACGTGAGATATAGCCGAAGGTCGTGCAATGCATGGACGAAGGTGTCATGGTGCCATGATGCAGGTGTGGCGTGGTGCCTAGACGTAGGGTGACGAACGACAAATGTGGGTGATATTGCTTCAATGTCAAATTCAATGAAAACCAAGACAATGGTGCAATGTGACGACCTAGACATGCTCATGGGAGTATGCTCGAAGTATATGGTCAATTACACGTCAAAAGTTGAACAAAAATGTTGATGAGACAATACATCAAAAAAGTTGTGTGCATTTGTGAAGCATGCAGTCCAAACATGCGAAATCGACCAATGCAAAATACACAACAATCTAGGATCTAAATCTTATCTCAATTTCCATCAAAATTGAATCCAAAATAATGAAAAATCCCAAAAAAAAAACTCAAATAACCCTAATTCATGAGTTTTAAGTTTCAAACTCGATTTTTTAAAAAAATAAATGATGTAATTTGGAGTGAGAACACATTATAATCTCATGAACATGGATTGTAGATGTATGGATTGATGTAAGAATCAAAATGAAATAAAAAAAAAAAAAAAAAACCCCAAAAAATCAAAAATTAGGGATTCCCCTTTTTTACCTTTGAAATTGTGGAAATTGGATATTAATTAAGACCATATCAAGTTTATTTAGTTTGCAGACATAATATGAAAACTTAGGATCGATGAATCCTTTTTGTTGTTCGACATAAGCCTCTTCTTGAAGTATTCTATTCAAGAGGGCACTCTTGACATCCATTTGATATAGCTTGAACCCTAAGATACAAGCAATAGCAAAAAGAATTCTAATGGATTCAAGACGTGCAACATGAGTAAATGTCTCATCAAAGTCATCATTTTCAACTTGAGTATATCCCTGGGCAACTAACCTAACCCTATTCCTAGTTGTGGTACCTTGACCATCGATTTTATTCTCAAATATTCACTTCATACCTATAATATTGCAATAATCAAATCTTGGTGCTAAATACCACAAATTGTTTCTCATAAATTGATTTAGCTCCTCATGTATCGCATTTACCTAGCATTCATCAATAAGGGCATCTTCTACTCTCTTAAGCTCAATCTGGGACACATAGCTAGCAAATATCAGTTGTTTAAAACCCTCTTGTGAAGTCTCATCCTTTCATCTAAATCTCCAATAATATTGATCTTAGGATGATTAAACTTAACTCTAGATGAAGGTTATTTAGAAGGTTTGGATTTATCACTAGGTGATTGCTCCATTGGAAGGATTGAAGTTTTACTTGGAAATGGTTCACTAGGAAATCTATAGCTCGTGCTAGATGTCCACGAAAATACGATCGATTTAAAACCACTGCAAGTGTACGGTTCGTTACAAGTAATAAAGTGGACTTTTAGAGTCCGGATTGTCGATCCCACAGAGATTGAGTAGTTCAATGATAATTATCTTGACCTTAACCGAAACTAGATATGTTTTTGAGTGTTTTATACTAAATTGTAACCAAACTAAATTATGAATGCTACTATGAATGAATTGGCTAACTATATGCTAATTCTACTAGAATGCAATACGGAATTCGAAAGCAAATTGATTAATTTAACGATAGAATAACGCACTAGGATCACGAATCCCCATGCAACAATCTATTTCAATCCAATTTTTACAATTTAAAAACACGATTGTATATTGAAGAATCAAAGTTCCTATTGAATTTAACAATCTCTTTCGAGTAATGTTAAATATATCCTATCATGCAATCCGACTATATTTCTATGACGAATACAACATAAAAGAATGCATGAAGTTTTGTAACACTTAAAGATTCACATAGAGCATAGCGATATATTTCTATCCCATATCGGACCCTACGATGACTTATACATTATCGAATCTATTTTCCTTCTTTCGAATGCATGAAATAAATCACCAAACTCACACAATCATATGCACATAATTATGGAGAAATTAAATTTCTTATAAATAATTCAATAATTCAAAAACGTGTTTATAATGTCAAAAATATAAAACTAAATATTAAAATATCATGCTACAAGGTTCATCGATCTCCTAGTACAAGAAAAACTAACCAACATGCTAAAGAAAGAAAAACAAAAGAATAGTTGAAGAAACGCCATCGTAGATATTCGATTAATTTCTTGGAGTGGTTGATGATTTTTCGCGTTGTTCCTTATATTCTTGCTCCCAAAATCACCTTTCTTCTCCAAAATTGCGTAGCCCCCTTTTCTGGTCGAGTTTAGGGTTATAAAGAAGTCGAAAATCAAGTTTTCATAGGTGTTTAACTTAAACAAGGAAAGCAGAATTTTCGCATAAAATATACCATGCGGCTGCATGGTTCACCGAAGTTTTCCCTGGAGTTCTCTGTTTGCACCATGCGGCCGTATGGTACAAATGATTTCCAGGTTGTATCGTTTTGGTCCCCGAACTCCGTTCTTCCTCATTTTTACTTCTTTTCTTCGTTCTCTTCCTTCTAACACTCCTTTGATTTCGTCAATCTTGTACTTAGTTCGTTTTATTTCTTGATTTGGGTTTTGGGTCAACTTTTGAATAATTGCATCTTAGTCCTTGACTATGACTTTCCTCCGTTTTGGTCCTTTCTTGTCCATTTATACTCGCTATTCGTTATTTCCATCAATATAGTCCTGCAAACACAATTTATAGAATTAAGACATATTTCAACGTAATTACAATCAATTGTCCATGTTTTGTGACCTAAATAAGTGCGTAAAACGCACTTATCACTAGAAGATTACTCCTTATTGGGAGTCTTTAGATCTTTAGGGGGGTGTGGAAGTTCATAAATTGATTTTTCTTTAGGCTCAGTTGCCATGACGGGATCTACACTCAAGTGATCTAATTCTTCCCAATCTTCTACAATGTCTTCCTCACTAAAAGCATCATCAATCACGACATTTATGGACTCTCACAACACGTATATGAGAACTGTATACACAATAGGCTCTACTATTTCTAGAGTATCCTATAGAGGTTTACTCATCACTCTTAGAGTTAAAATTTCCCAAGTTCTCTCTATCTCTCAGAATATAGCACTTACTACCAAACACTCGAAAGTATTTGATCGTAGGCTTTTTACCCTTCTAAATCTCATAAGGTGTCTTATTAGCTTTAGGTCTAAGATAAACCCTATTCACTATGTGACAAACAATGTTAATGGCTTCACCCTAGAAATGTATTACTAGTCTCTTACCATGAAGCATGGCCCTAGCCATTTCTTGAAGTACGCTATTATTCCTCTCAACAACTCCATTTTGTTGTGGAGTGATTGGAAAAGACAACTAGTGCTGGATTCCCACTCAGTGCAGAAGTTTTTAAGGTTAGAGCTTTCAAACTCTTTCTGATATGATCCGGAATAGCACTTATTCTGAGAGAATTTTTTTTTTTTTTGTGCGAGTTTCCATATTTCACTATAATTCTTAATTTTAACAAGTTTTGTTATTTTAGGACTCTTTTAATTCCATTTCTCTTATGGTTTATTGCTTTATATAAATAGGTTTATTTTTCATTGTAAACTTCATGTTTTGATTATGAATTATTGAGATTTTCTCTCTTGTTCTTTGTGAACACCTTCGAACTTATCAAATATATTTATTATATTTGTGGCGTTCAACCCTTAGAACTTATCAAATGATTAGGCAAAATTTGTGGCGTTCACAAATCGAGGTTCGTTGGTTTTGTAATCAAGAGGCCATTCAAACTCCATTTTTGTTTGGTTGCTTGGTTCAATAATCTTCGGGTCAAGATCTTATCATCTACAACCTGAATTTGGGCTTTCTCAATGTTTTCAAATCAATTTAGTGAGTTCCATGAGATTTTTCCACCCGTGATCTCATCAAGTGGTATTAGAGATTGGGCTAAAGATTCAGGTTCTATCTTTGTTTTTTATTTCTTGTTGAGTTTTTGTTTTCTTTTTCTCATGTTCTTCATGTTCCTGTGTCCAGTAGTTTTTCAAATCAACTTCCATTTTTCTGTGTCATTCTCATAGTCAAATTCTTGAGTTTTTAAAAAAAAAAAAATTGTTCATGTCCGAAAAATATTTAAAAAATCTTCTTTTATGATTTCTTGAAAATTGACCAATATCTTACTTTTTTTTCTAAATTCAAAATCTATTTCTATTCAGTCCAATCCAATCCAAATTCAAGAACCACTTTCTTGAATTAAATTCTCACTCATCCAATTCTCCAATTCTTTTCTTGAGTCTTGTTTATTACACCCACGCCAAGGATGGATTATGATTGGGGATTTATTTTCCAAACTCGGTATTTTATGGGTAGTAAGGTATGCAGTCTGGCTATTGATAAGGAGTACATATCAAATTTGGCTAGTATCACGATGGTTGAGAAATTGGGATTACCTTTACAACACCACCATAGGCCTTATAGGATGACTTGGTTGAAGAAATGTGGAAAGGTATATATAACCAAGCAGGTTCTAGTGAATTTCACCATTGGGAGATATAGTGATGAAATTTGGTGTGACGTAGTACCTTTAAAATCTTTTCATATTTTGTGTGGGAGACCTTGGAGGAATGAAAGGAAGGCTGTGTATAATGTGGGGGAAGAACATGTATAGGTTTCTTCGAGATAGGGAGAAATCACTCTGGCTGGTTTGACACCACAACAGACGTATGAAGATCAACTCAAAGTGAGAAGTGAGGAAGAGAGGAAAAAGAGAAAAAATAGTGAGGTGGCTAAATGTGATGAAAAATGAGTAGAGCTACAAGTGAGAAAAGAAATAGAAAAAGAAAATAAGAGTGTAGAGATGACAAATAAAGAAGTGGAGCCACAAGAGGGAAAACAAAAAGAGTCTTCAGAGAGAAAAGAATAGTCAAAAGTGAGCTTGCATGAAAATGAGTGGGCTTTAGTGAGAACTAACAATTCCCTCTCTAGTTTTGCTACTTCTGTCTTGCAGGATTTTGAAGACTTGATTCCTGAAAACAAGCATATTGAACAACTCGTGGAAGAAGCTAACCAACCCTACATTAGCTAGGAACTCTCTTTGCTACTGGAAATTGATTTTGTGGCTCCCGAGGAGGTGAAGGAGTTTCAGAGGCAGTGAAAGGAGTTCATATGCGAGGGTTGAGAAACAAAGATGATCTGAAGAGAAACATGTATCTATTTGAAGTGCCATTGCTACAACAACAAATGTGGTTGATTTAGTTTGTGCTGCAATACACAAATGTATCTATAAAGTTGATGATTGTCATGCATTAATCCTCTGCCAGGAAGGGGAAAATTTTCCATTTGATCCAGGTGGTGTAGTGATAAAACTTGTAGCAGGTTGGTTATCCCCTACGCGATCACAAGGCATGGATTTGGGAACGAATCCTTTCGAAAAGAGAGGTGATGATATGATCCGGAGTAGCACTAATTCTGGGAGAATATTTCATTTTTGCGAGTTTCCATATTTTACTATAATTCTTAATTTTGACAAGTTTTGTTATTTTAGGACTCTTTTAATTCCGTTTCTCTTAGGGTTTATTGCTTTATATAAATAGGTTTATTTTTCATTGTAAACTTCAAGTTTTGATTATGAATTATTGAGATTTTCTCTCTTGTTCTTTGTGAACACCTTCGAACTTATCAAATATATTTGTTATATTTGTGGCGTTCAACCCTTAGAACTTATCAAATATATTTGTTATATTTGTGGCGTTCAACCTTTAGAACTTATCAAATGATTAGGCAAAATTTGTGGCGTTCACAAATCGAGGTTCGTTGGTTTTGTAATCAAGAAGCCATTCAAACTCTATTTTTGTTTGGTTGCTTGGTTCAATAATCTTCGGGTCAAGATCTTATCATCTACAACCTGAATTTGGGCTTTTTCGGCATTTTCAAATCAATTTCGTGAGTTCCATGAGATTCTTCCTCCCAAGATCTCATCACTTTCCCATGATCACTTCGAATTCTAGTTACAATGAAAATTTTTTGATTTCTAAGTCTCTTGCACAAGGATTTAACAAGGTTAAACACCTCATATTTTTCTCTTAACAACTCAATCCACCACAACTGAAATATAATGCTTACCACTAAAGTTCTCAGTCCTATATGGTCCCATTAAGTCTATATGGAATAATTATGAAAGTCTGTTTGTCAAGATATTAGAAGTTTGCTTATGATTTACTCTAAGTTGTTTACCTTATTGACATGGTCCACATATAGTATTTTCAAAATTTTCATATGATCGAATCTTTGATGCCGAAGTTCCTTGTTAGCCAACTTAGACAAACTTTTATAGTTCATATGATCGAATCTTTGATGCCGAAGTTCAGTCATATCAATCTTAGCATTGCTACAGACATAGTTAGAATTTGGAAGAACACTATAATAGTTGTCAGAACTCCTTACATTTTCCATGATAAAGTTACTAGTAGGATCATAAACAGTAGACCTTTTCTGGACAAAACTATTCTCAAAATCAGCATCACATATTTGACTAATACTTAACAAGTTAAATTTTAAACCCTTCACATAAAGAACATTTGAGATAGTAGGTAATCCAGATATATTGACGGTACCACTACTAAGGATAGGTGCAATAGCTCCGTCTCCAAAAATAACCATACTGCTATTCCAATAATCAAGAGTAGAGAACAAAGCTTTATTTCAACACATATGTCTAGAACATGCACTATCAAGATACCACATAGAGTCATTTTGAGCTTTAAGAGAAACATGGGCAATATAGCAGTTCAATTGTTCATCATACCTAGGGAGATCACATTTCTTAATCCATACCTTTTTAGAATTAGAGATAATCCTAGTCAACCATGTCATCATATCAATTATGTGGCTAAACTAATTGGCAAGGAACTTAACCTTGCTGGAGATATCCTGACTTATACTCATATTCACAAGTTTATGATACCTAGGCCTTGTGATGCGAACCCCGTAGCAACGGTGACTACGAAACCCACAGCGAGATTGATGTAGAACCCAAGAACGCCAATAAAACCCGTGTTGGACTTAAACCCAACAAAGTGAACCAAAAAATCCAACGATAACGATGATGCGCTGAACCCCTTGATTACATAATTGAAGAACTCTCGTACCGATATTTGAACGCCACAAAGATTATTCATCTTTGATAAGTTCGATAAAATTGTTCATGGAAGAACAAAGTAGAAAGCAAAAGGTTTTCAATTTAATTCAATATGAAAGTTGTTAATACAATGAAAATAAAAATCCTATTTATACTAAAGCAATAAATCCTAGGTAATATGGAAAATACGAATTTCTAGAGTCCTAAAATATAGAAATTATCAAAAATAAGAATTATAGTCAAACTAAACATCTCGCCTAAAATAGGAAACCCGGCTTCAATTTTGTTCTAAGCAGTCGCTTAGTTCATTTCCAAGCGGTCGCTTAGAAGGAAGTTTTGCTGCCTGAAAATCTCGGTTAGTATCTGAGCGACCGCTTGCCCATTTCTTCTAATTAGTCGCTAAGAAGATCGGTTGGCCTCCTTCTTCGGTCGCTTGTATCGTGTTGGTCCAATTGATTTCCGGCCTCGACCCAAACATGAAACTTGATCTTTGACATGTTGTCTTCATCCCCATGTGTCCCCTTTCTCGAGCATGCATTTGTATGACTTTGTGCGATGTCATTAACCACGTTATCGACCCTAAACACCTTCGAACGAGCCCTCAACTTCTTCTCAATGAACATTGCACTTTTGATCGCCCGGGGCCTATCCTGGCTCATATCATCCCCTCTCTCTTCAAAAGGATTTGTCCTCGAATCCGTACCTTTAATGCTCAGATTATACCATTTACTCCGAGTCAAGTCAAGAACATGGAACGGTCCATCTCCTCTAAGATGTATTTTGGACCTCTTCTGAATTCTTTCCCGCCTCTGTAGTATGAACACCCAATAACCAATACATAGATCAAAGTGTGCTTGTCCTAACGGCTTCTTTCTGCAAGTTTGTGATGTTCCCAAAATAATCTCCATTAGCCTGCCATTGTGCTTTCTCCATGTCTTATGCTGTCTCAGTGATTGTAACATTGTCAATGCAAAGATCCCTTAGCTCCCTTATGTTCAACTTTGTTGTTTAATCCACTGCATATAAATTTCTTCGAATTTTTGATGGTTTCTAGCTTAGCCCGGATCATATCACCTTGTGTATCCTAGTACACCACAATTGTGACACAGGCATAAACCTAAGTTCAAAAATACGTGATTTTTTATATTGGTTTCTGAGTCGGTTAGTCATACGTTGTCTAGTAGGCCTCTATCCTAAGATACCATTGTCATTGGGTTCAGGATTAGCAACATTCCTATGTTTATTGGTGGCTAGGACAAAAATGGTCTTAGATGTACTAGCAGTATTGTTATTGGTCTGAACATATCCAAGACCTTGAATAGTTTTAGCCGACTTGTTCATCCCTAGCAGATTATCAAGTTTCTAAGTACCACTCAAGAAGGAATAGAGTTGAATATTGGATTTTTCTAGGTCACTTGTTAGGGTTTTAACTTTGGCTTCTAAGTTTTCATTAACAAGTCTTAACTCACTAAAACTTTTGGTAAAATCCTGAAGGTCAGCTATGAGTCTCTCTCTCTTTCTCTCAAGATCATTAACCTTCATCTATACGGCTTTATTCACTTCATTTATCCTAGGACTCTCCTCAAATAACTGATGATATGACTCACGAATTTCTGTCTCATCCTCAGAGTCTTCCTCAAAATTCTCACTGTGTTCTACATCCTCAACCTTCTCATTATTCTTATCTGATTTACTCTTAACTATAAATGCAAAAGCCACATAGTTCATTTCATCCTCGCTACTAGAAGAATCACTCTAGTCACTTGAATTGGATTCATCATCAGTTAGTGACACTGCTAATGTCTTATCCTTTCCTTTATTTAGGTTCTTCTTATAGCTATGGCATTCATTCCTATAGTGACCAAAACTTTGACACTCATTACATTTAACTGATTGAGATTTCTTACTAGAAATCCTAGCAATAATCTTATCACGCTTGTTTTTCTGGAAATCACTAGAGGCACCATTCTTCCTCTCTTGCGATTTTCTCTTATTCCTAAGATTTTTTAAAATTTCTTAACAAAATAAGATATCTCCTCATCCCTAAGGGTCTCAGTATCAGTAGACTCATTGATGAGTGTGAATCACTCATTGAATAAACATCTCTAAATTGTAGTTTTTGGTTTGCTCTTGAGCACTTTTGAAAGTTTTGATGCGTGTGTTCGTGTTGTTTTGTAGTTGAACAACTCAGATGAAAACGACATGGTTCAGAGTGTGGAAAGGACCTAAAGTGTGGAACATAAAATGAGGCATGAATTGGAAGTGAGAGAAGATGAAAAATGAAGTGAAAAAGAAACTAAAAAGATGGGCAAAACGAGCGAAGAAGAACAATAGGTGCCACAGCACCCAGCTAAAAATTTTTTTAGCAAATTGGGCGCCGTGAGAAAAGGAACAGCCAGACCGGCGCCACGACTCCTGCCCTGGGCGCCATGGCATCGTAAAAAAATCTCATCGCGGCGCCATGGCGCGGGCTTCTAAGTTCATATCTACTCGTTTTTTAGACTATTTTCTCGGCCTAAATTGGTTCCACTTCGACCCAAAACTTGACTACAATTTAAAAGACAGATAAAAGACCTAAAGGAGGCGGCTTTTGCAACTAAGAACCAAGGTAAAAAAATTGAGAATATTGCTGGAAAATTGACTGGATTGCTGGGAATATTTAGAGTTTGGTGGGAACAGTTTTGAAGAAGCCAAATGCCAAGACTTAAAGAAATCAAAGGGAGAACTCATGAAGAACCGAGGGAAAATTCCATCAAAGAGTTTTTTCTCTCTTTTCTCTAT
This sequence comes from Osmanthus fragrans, assembly GCA_019395295.1. Lineage (NCBI taxonomy): Eukaryota > Viridiplantae > Streptophyta > Magnoliopsida > Lamiales > Oleaceae > Osmanthus > Osmanthus fragrans. Next base: position 13,368,948 of record CM033353.1, on the reverse strand, counting down.
GTTTTTTTATTCTAGATCATTTAGATATTATGAATTCAAGTATAAACTAATTTTTTAGATCTAGGGTTTGATGTAAGCGACTTGAAACATGTTTTGATTCGTATTAATTTATCTCTTTCGAATTTTCTATCAATTTATTTATGTTGTTTGTGTGTAATGCATTCAATTACCCGATCAATAATTGGATGAATTGATGCGTAAATTTCAGCACTCGAGAGAGGGAAATTTAGGTGCGATTTAAGAACAACATAACCTAAGTTTCGTAGATTTTGAGAAGAAGTACAAATCTTTAAGGATTAATTAAATTAAGAACCACGTGCATCATAATTTCTGTACATTTAATTCGAAATAGAGATATTGGAATTAAATTATAGAGATAGGTTCTATTTAGCACTCGAGAGAGGGAATATAATTGATTTTAAGGTTCTTGCTTATAAATTACTGAAAATTTGATTGAGTTAACATTATAGGTTAAAAGAAACATTGTTGAAGGTGCGATGAAATCACTCCCTAGATTTTCATCATAATTTGATAACTTCTTTAAAGTTTGCTCCCATTCGTTCTCAATTTTATTCCACCTAAGTTAGATTAAAATCACAACATTGATTCAATTTTGATTGTCTAAATAAAGTAAAAACTAAAGAATTATAGTTCTCGGTGGAAATCAAGTATCAATCCTTGTGGGTTCGACAATTTCCTCTTCATCACAATATTACAAAACTAGACACCGTACGCTTGTGTTATAAAATCACGTTGTAGAAAATGCGTGACAAGTTTTTGGCGCCATTACCGGGGATTGATTTATTTGAATTCTATTGACATTATTACCATTTAGTTTTTATTTTAATTTAGAATTGTTATTTTAAGATCATTCATTTATGTTTCTGTCCTTAATAGATTCTGTAATCTTGATTTCAGTTGTTTATGCGAAGGGCGAGAAACAGAAACCTACTACCTGCAAATCCTGAACCGGAATGTACATTTTGCTATCTAAGGAATATACAGATAAATGAATGTGAAACAATGGCTGAACAGGATGCAAGAACAGCGAATGAGAATCATCAAGCAAGAGCTGCTAATGAGAATCAACAACAGAGAGCTATTTGGGACTATGTTTGGCCCATTGTCAATGATAATTATTCCGACATCGCACGCCCCGCTATAGCTGCAAACAACTTTGAACTGAAGTCGGGGCTCATACACATGGTACAAAAGATAGTTCGGAGGAGCTCCAACAGAAGATCCAAATGCCCATCTGGGATCTTTCTTAGAAATTTATGATACGGTGAAGATAAATGGAGTCACCAACGAAGCAATAAAACTTCACCTATTCTCTTTCTCCTTAAGGGATAAGGCAAAAGCTTGGTTTCAGTCACTACCGTACGAGTCAATTACAACTTGGGATGACTTAGCTCAGAAATTCCTCACCAAGTACTTTCCTCCTTCCAAATTAGCTCAACTTCGAAGAGAGATTGGTCAATTCAGACAATCTGACTTCGAACCATTTTATGAAGCGTGGGAAAGATTCAAGGACTTACTTAGAAGATGTCTTCAGCATGGTTTTCAAAGCTGGATGCAGATTGAGATCTTCTACAACGGATTTAATGGATAGACAAAAACCATAGTAGATGCAGAGGTAGGAGGCATTCTAATGGCAAAACAGTAGATGTTGCATATTCCTTGTTGGACGACATAGCTGCAAATAGCTATCGATGGCCAAGTGAGAGATCAAGTGTTAAAAAAGTGACCGAACTTCATGAAGTGGACCCCATCACAACATTAGCAGCTCATGTCTCATCACTTACTAATCAGATAGCTGCATTTACCACTCAAGGAAATCAACAAAAATTAGATTCAATTATGGCTGCCTCTTCATCACATCAAGAGATAGATACAGGGTATGAGTAAGCTTAATATGTCAACAGTAGGAACTACAATTAGAGGGGGAACTACTCTTCAAATCAGTATCATCCTGGGTTGAGGAATCACGAGAATTTATCATATGGTAACAACAGAAATACACTCCAACCTCCATCTGGGTTCAACACTCAACATTTTGAAGGGAAGCCATCCTTAGAGGACATCCTTGGAACTTTCATTTCAGAGACAAGATCGCGATTCAACAAAGATGAGACACGCTTGGATAACATTGAAAACGTGTAAAACATGGGAGCCACACAAAACGTTGTGTAGACTGTCTGAAATCAAGGGGATAAAAATTGGGTGAAAGCCTTAAGTTAGAGGTCAATTTTCGAGAATAAGTGTTTAATAAGGAGTATTGCATTAATCACTGCAAAAGATCCCAATGAGGACAATTGTAAAGCGTCTCTTCACAACCTTTATGACTCGAGTGAATAAGTCTGAAAGGGTTTAAAATCCTGGTGCTCTAAAGTCATTTGATTTGGGAGCCATCGGCCTAAAGCTCGCTACAGGGGTCATTTAGAAAGCTTAATGAAGGGATGTCTACAAAAAAAAAATCTGAAAAAGTAGGTGCATGAAACAGAAGACGCACCACATGATGTGATTAAGCCCCGAACACTTGTTTTAGAGGATTAGACTTTTGATGAGAGGTTGGTAACTTGGTTGAGTTTTGGAGGTTGAAGCAGTCAAAAATACGGATTCTCCTTATTTGTTAACACGTTGAACTGCAATTAGTGAAACCTGACTAAACTTGAGTGGTGTAAGAAGCAATATCGAAAATCAACTTAAGAATACACCTCAAGAAGTGAAAGAAATACAAGTTTGGAGGTGTGTGAATAATTGACTTTTAAGGTCCAGATTGAATCAACCTATGATAGCTCAATGCTATATTTAACTCTTCACACACTTACACATCTGTTTGCATTGGAAAAGTAAGAATTTCACTCTCCCATTATAGCTTTGAAGTAGTTCATAACTCGATACCATGTAGTCAACGCTGAACCGTGAAACAAGTTATCCAGCTAAGTTATGATATTATGTCTTGTTTGTGCGTCTAGACCTATCATGTTCTTGTGTGTTTTATTTTTGCTCGAGGACAAGCAAAGAACTAAGTTTGGGGGTGTTTGATGAGTGTGAAACACTCATTGAATAAGCATCTCTAAATTGTAGTTTTTGGAAGAGCACTTTTGAATGTTTTGATACATGTTTTCATGTTGTTTTGTAGTTGAACAACTTGGATGAAAACGGCATGGTTCAGAGTGTGGAAAGGACCTAAACTGTGGATCATAAAATGAGGCATGAATTGGAAGCAAGAGAAGATGGAAAAAATGAAGTGAAAATGAAACTAAAAAGATGGGAAAAACGAGTAAAGCAGAACAATGGAGGCCATGGCGCCCAAGAATATGAAAAGGACCAGCAAAAAGCTGGGCGCTACGACGCCCAATGAACAAATGAATTTCAGCATGGCGCCCAGCTAGAAAAAAGGAACAACCAAGCCTTGGGCGCCACGACGCCCGTTCTGGGTGCCACGCCGCCTGCTTCCGGGTTCAAATCTACGCATTTTTTAGACTGTTTTCTCAGCCTAAATCGGTTCCACTTCAACCGAAAACTCGACTACAATATAAAAGGTAGAGAGAAGACCTAAAGGGGGCGACTTTTGCAACCAAGAATCAAGGTGAAAAACTGAGAATATTGTTGGAAAATTGACTGGATTGCTGGGAATATTTTTAGTTGTTGGGAACGGTTTTGAAGAAGCCAAATGCCAGGACTTGAAGTAATCAAAGGGAGAACTCATGAAGAACCGAGGGAAAATTCCATCAAAGAGTGTTTTTCTCTCTTTTCTCTATATTTTTTATTCTAAATCATTTAGATATTATGAATTCAAGTATGAACTATTTTTTTAGACCTAGGGTTTGATGTAATCGACGTGAAATATATTTTGATTCCTATTAATTTATCTCTTTCGAATTTTCTGTCAATTTATTTATGTTGTTTGTTTGTAATGTGTTCAATTACCTGATCAATAATTGGATGAATTTAGGCGTAAATTTCAGCACTCGAGAGAGGAAAATTTAGGTACGATCTAAGAACAACATAACCTAAGTTTTTAGATTTCGAGAGGAAATACAAATCTTTGAGGCTTAATTGAATTGAAAACCACGTGCATCATAATTTCTATACATTTAATTCGGAATAGAGATATTGGAATTAAAATATAGAGATAGGTTCTATTTAGCACCCGAGAGAGGGAATATAATTGATTTTAAGGTTCTTGCCTATAAATTACGAAAAATTTCATCAAGTTAACATTATAGGTTTAAAAGAAACATTGTTGAAGGTGCGATGAAATCACTCCCTATACTTTCATAATTTGATAACTTCTTTAAAGTTTGCTCCCATTCGTTCCCAATTTTTATTCCACCTAAGTCAGATTAAAATCACAACATTGATTCAATTTTGATTGTCTAAATAAAGTAAAAACTAAACAATTATAGTGCTCGGTAGAAATCAAGTATCAATCCTTGTGGGTTCGACAATTTCCACTTCATCACAATATTACAATACTTGACACCATACGCTTGCGGCATAAAATCACGTTGTAGAAGTCCTTACACTCTTCAATCGCAGTAATCTTAGGTCTAAACTTCTCAGGTAAAGATCTAAGAAATTTTCAAACAATTTTAGACTCGGGAATTTTTTTCACCTAGGTTGAAGCTATAATTCACTATGTCATTTAACTTTGCGAAGAATTCATCGAAGGATTTGTCATCCTTCATTCTTATTTCTTCAAACCTAGTGGTTAACATCTGTAGCCTGGAGTTCTTTACAGTTTTGGTTTCCTCATGTGTGGTCTCTAAGATATCATAATCTTCTTTTGTGGTCTCACACGTCGATACTCTCCTAAACTTTTCGGCAGACCCAATCATAAATAATGCATGAAGCCCTTTACGCTTCTAGTTACACCCAACTAGTTCATTCTTAGTCCAAAATGAAATGTTCATAGGGATAATTACACCTAAAACAATAGTAGAGAGGGCGGTCCAACTATTTTGAACACTAACCCAAATCTGCTCGTCCGGAGACTTAAGAAAGACTCTCATTCTAACCTTCCAATATGCATAATTGCTTCCTTAAGAAAATAGAGACACGAAAGGAAACTAACTCATCTAGACTAAGTTAGGGCAAGGAATCAAATTGTGGCCTTGATACCAGGCCTATGTGTATGCAAGGTAGCAATATTCCCAAATTGAAGTCAATTTACATGCATTGTGCGTATGCACTAATAGAACCATGCGTACGCATGGTTCATCTGCGCGCGATTTTCTAGTTTCTTTCTACGACTCAAACATTTATGGTAACTAATTTTTCACGTGTCCCTCAACCCTAAAACACACCAGAAGACCCTAGACGCCAGATTCTTCATCTTCATCATCTCTTGGGATCAAGAAACACCGTGAACAACTAATTCTTTCGGTGAAGCTATGGAGGAAACCTTTTAGAATTGGTGATTTCACATCTATTATTAACATATTTTTGTATTTTCTTGTTGAACAACTTTAGAATTTATAGTTTCTTTTCATGAATTTGTAATGCGATTGATTTAACTTTTGTTAAATTAATCGTAGATTCAGTCATGCTTTTTTCTATCGACGAATTAATTTTGAGATTGACTTAGTTTTATTAAATTGGTCAGAGAATTAGACATGCTCTCTCTATGGATTGATTGAAATAATTACTTAGGTTTTAATCTCAATTATTTAAGTTTATTGGTGTGATTTTCTACTGCTTTATCTTTTAGTATATAGTCGATTTTGAATTTGATTTCGATAAACCAAATGTGGCATTGCAATAGGAAGATTAACCATTAGGAAAGTTAGAATTAAATTGGGTTTAAACAACATTTCTTTCTATTAGAGTGCCGAGATGAAAGCCTCTAATAGTGTTATTAAAATGGAATAATTGATGTGATTGATCCGATCCGATTGAGAGAATCTCAACGCTTTATTATCTCATTCATTTATTTTAATTTCCTTATTTCCAAAATTAATCTCGATTCCGTGACAAGCAAATATATTTCCTATAATTCATGAGAACAACCATCCTTTTTGAAACCCTTGGTAATTTTTTCATCTCCCGGTGGATACGACACCCCAAGAGAAGTTCATTCTTTTCTTTTTATTTTTGCATTCATATTCTAGTTATTTTTGCTCTTTTTCCTGCATTACCATCCCATTGAGAACTTTCAGGCATCTTATCATTCAATCTTGTATTACTTCACTACAGTACTCAGGCTTTCTCTTCTTTTCATTCGGCATACATGTTATGCATTGAGGACAATGCAATAGTTAGTTGGGGGAGGGTCAATTTGGATTTTATTGTAAATTGCATATGATTTGCATAATTATTATGGAATGTTGAATTTTTATTTTTTTTGTTTGTCTCTATTTTACTGCATAATTATGCTTTTGAATGACAAAATATGCCACTAGGAGTTAATTTTGTTTATGAGAATCTAGATGTCAAGACACTTGCAGAATTATTTTTGTGTATACAAGTCTTGTGGTATGATGGTAGTTTAACACATGTAACTAGAGGAATCTCTTGTTAAAGTTTTCTTATGTGAGAAAATTGGTGAGGATAGAGAACCACAATATATTAAAATATGGCAATCTGCGTTCATTGATCTTGTGAATTGGAAACTCCTTTGAGTATAACACTACATGATTTGTAGTAAGATGATGGATTACTTGGGAAATGATAAAGGTCAATTTAGGATTGATATTTGAGCCTTTCAAGCCTTTCTTTTCAATAAGTACAACCCCTAGTAGCCATGTTGAGCCATACACAAACATATCTAACTTTTTCTTCATCCACCTACATTATCCATACTTCTTCATATTGGAGTATATGCTTGATTTCCCATATTTTTACTTCTAGGTGTGTAGTAGGTATTGGATGTTTATTTGTGAAGAACTGAAGCGATGAAACAACAATAATTAGTATATGCTCAATTAAGGCACCCCCAAATAAAAAAAGTGAAATTTTTTTTGATTGATTTTGGGGTTTGAAATGCCCCAAATTTTGTGATCGATCAAGATGTTTGATAAGATATCTAACTATTATGTGTTTGGAAGTATTTAAATTTTTAAATCCATTCTTCTCATACGATCCAACCTGAACGTCATTACAACCCTTTGTATTGACAGTTTTGATCCCAAGTAGGTTGTGGTAAGAAGTTGATGAATTCTCATTTGGTAGTATGTCTATCACATAATCAATATTTGCTTGTTACTTGTGCATAATTGTTTAAGCCTCCAAATTTGAGTATTCATCTTTTTCAGCTCCATAGACAGAAACTTCAAACTAAACACTTTGATACCCGTAAGTTATGGAGCTGCTTTATCCTGAGACATACTTGATGTTGCATGTGTCAACGTTAGCGGTAAAATGGCTGCGGCTTGACACACATTTTTAGCACATGTCCTTGACATCCAGGTAATCATGACACTGTTAATTTCTTTGTGGTGTTAAGTTTGAAAAGAGCATAAACTGTGGTTAAATTAGAACTTGATAATTTAACTTGCAATATTGACTAGTCTTTGATCATTTCATTTTGCAATAAATTACTAGGGACTAGCAATAAGCAAGTTGGGGGGTTGATTACGCCCAAAGTATAACGCCATAGTTATAGCACAACTTTGGGGTGTCGATTCCACAAGAAGATAAAAAATTACTCAAAAGGATCATAATGATGGATGTTCTCTCGAATGTGTAGTGAATTTTGTATGTTTGAATGAGATTTAAAATCAAAGTATAAAGTAATGAAGCGTCAGAATTCCCTTAATTGGATTGGATCAATCACATCAATTATTCATTTTATAACGCAATTAAAGAATTTTCATCACAACTCTCTAATTGGAGGATTTATCATGAAAACCAATTTAATTCACAGATGTAGTACTAGAATCTAGGCTTAAAACATATTCGCACAATTTTTATTGAAATTAGATTCAAGATCGAACATATACATCAAACATAAGGTAGTAAACAATCATACCAATAAAGTGATTAAGATTGAAACTCAACAATTAGTTTAATTCTTCGATAGAAAAAACATGACTGAATCTATGAAAAATCTAGTAAAAGTTAAACCAATCCCAACATTAAATAATTGAAATTGAAACTCAACAAATAGTTTAATTTAACGATGAAAAAAGCATGACTGAATCCATGAAAAATCCAGTAAATGTTAAACTAGTTTCAATGTAAAATTCAAGATAATAAAGTCTAGAACCTAGAATTGTTTAACAAGAAAAATCAGATTACATAAACAGATGATGTTGAAATCTCCAAATCCAATTGAGTTCCTCCATTGCTTCACCAAAATCTTTAGTTCTTCATGGAGTTCTTGAGCCAAAGATGAGAGAAAATTTTCTGAAACTCCACCTCCACGTTCTGGGGTCGAATTAGGGTTTAAAAGACGTGTTAAAAGTTGTTTCCATAAGTGGTTAAATGAAATTAGAAAACTAAAAAATCGCGCGCTGGAATGAACCATGTGTACACATGGTTCTATTAGTGCGTACGCACAATACACATAAATTGGCTTCAGGTTGGGAATATTGCAACTTGTGTACGCAAGGCCTGCAGGCCCATGTGACATGTTTTTCTCCGCCGGACAACTTTTAATATTTTGATCATATCTTTTTCTATAAATGTCCGATTAAAGTGATTCAAAGTGAATTGGAAAGCTCACTCAAAGGACTACAACTTTACTTCAGATATCAACTTCCAATTTGATCATTTTCTACGTCAAAAATAGGCGTCAATATGAAACTAAAAATCCGAAGCATAACTTTTTCGCCTGAAACTTTATATGTGATAATGCCTCAACTATATTTCCTATCTTTGACTTATTTCTTCATACACTTGATCTCTAATACTCTTAAATCTTTATCATAAGGTTAGACACAAGTTTAGAGCATTTTCACTTTAGTCCCCCAACTTTCGCTTTCTTCCATTTTTGTCCTTTTTCGCTTGTTTCTCCTCATTTCCACCATATTAATCCATTTGCAACCTAAATCAAAATGTAATGGTATTTAGTACATTTAGGCATCGATTTATTGTAATAATGAAAATATAAATAGATGAAAACTTAACAATTTGTGATATTATCATATACCAATTGAAATTACGATGTTCGACCCAACTAACACCAGGGGGTGAATAGGTATTTTATACGGAATTTGAATTTACCAATTAATAAAAGCAACAAGTCATAGTTATTAATTAATCTAGATAAATTCACATTCACGACTATCCTGTGTCAAATTACCGCAATTAATAAATTGCTAAAAAGTAAATAACACCAGAAAATTGATGATAGAGAAAATTCCTCATGGGATAAAAAAAAACTCTAGGCCTAAGCCAGTAAGAATTCACTATAAACAAATCAACTTACAATTCTGTCCAATCCCATCTAACTTTAGTACTTTTTGACCTCCTGACTGTAATCACCAAAGCCCTCCTGAATTGTGTACTCATGCACCAACTCCAGACCTTCTAGATTCATCTATCTCCTGTAGATCACTAAGAACTCTGGTTCTCCTTCAACCGAAACTCCGGTCACCTTCCTTGATCTTGGAACTTTGACAAATTAAACGGAAGTATGTGCTTTGGTGTTTAGGATTTTGTGGATTAGATGTTTTCAATGATATGGTTTAATCAAGAGAGGATTGTATGTACGATGTGTATGAAGTGATCTTTCGTTTAACATAATGTTCAACCTACACTATTTACGAAGTCGGGTGTGAGTATATATAGTAGAGATTTTGGAATAGTACAAAATAGATAAAACTCTTGAAAAATGCGAACTAGGGTTTCTCAGAAAACGTCATCACTAGAGGAAGAGTTCCGCTACAAGTGCTCCGCTCGAGCGATAGACAGGTAACAGCCTAGCGACAATGCTACTATTTTAAACGCTCGAGCAACACATGTTGCTAGCATAATTCTGGTAACATTTTTCTTTGTTCCATAAATGACCCCGAACACTTCTAATTCATCTATACAACCTACCAATTCACTCTTTGACATTTAAAACTCTAATTTTTGTCTAAAGATTACGAACAACTATAAAACCTTACAGTTTGGTTAGTATGAAGAAACTAAGGTGGACACATTTTGTTCCAAGTAAGAAATCATCTATTCTCTGATCGTTGATGATCAGAATGACCATTGATTTGGAAAGAAAATCATTATTATGATCCATCTTGATCGTAAAAAAAAAAAAAAAAAAATTCTACAAAAAGGAGACGGACACTTCAATCCTCAAAGGGCTAGAAAATAAGCTGAACACATTTGTTGGGTTGGGGAACAGTGTTTATGGTGTTCCCAAAGTTGGAAGACATGTGTTGTCATTCTAGTACTCGGATACCAACTTAAAATTGAATTAAAAAAGAATTTTGTAGAACTCAATACACAAAATGGCTAAAGGACTGTTCCATTTAAGCCCCGGTTTGAGCCCCATTAAATTTATAATACATTTTTCTCTCTCTACTTTTTAACCACACATTTTCCAATAAAATAATATTACACATAAAACAAAAATATTTCATTCTTTTTCAACTACACATTCTCCAAACAAAAATACTATTTCAAAAATTATAACATAATATAATAGGGGCCAAACGGGGGCTAAATAGAGATTACAAAACAATACGCTCTCATTTTGTTTGCTTTTTAATTTCAGAATTCATTTTCAAATTTCATTTTTGAGTATATATATTAATATTACAAAAAATGCGTAGGCTAGTCTGATTTTGTTTTCCAAAAGCCGTCACCCCAAACCTTTCAAAACGTTGCGTCTGAGGCCTTTTGGATGGAATCCGTCTTATTTACCGTTAGTTGACCTAAGAAAGTGATTTTGACGATATTTTAATATTTTAAAAAGGGACAAAAGAGTAACTTTCCATTTATCACATTAAATAATTAAAGTTTAAAAAATAAGAAATAAGAAATGAAAAGCAAAAGCAAAAAAAAAAAAAAAAAAAACACACACACACACACATTCATCTTCTTCCTCTCACTCACCCCAACCCTCAGCCACCTAACTTCCACCACCGCCACCTCCACCTCAATCAACTACATGTCATCGGCCACCACAATTACATCGGCCAAAAAAATTTCGCATATATATTATATAAAAAATATATATATATATATATATATATATATATATATCATAAAAGCATAACTTGATTTTTAGAAGTCACACTGTTTCTAAATTAAACCTGAGTGACCCAGATAAAATGAAAACAGTTGGCCAGAGTGAGCATTTTGATGTTTTCTGTGATGCTATGCTGGGGAAAGGGAAATCCTTTCATTTAGGAATTCTGTAAGGGAGCGTCATAAGTAACCTTATAGAAAGAAATCAGGTTAAAGTTGATATGTCTTAGGTGATGAAAAAAAAAGAATTAATAGACATAAAAAGAATTATAGAAAACTAAGGAGAGTACTGAGTAGAATAAAAGTTTATTAAAGAAAAACCAACTCGTTTAAGAGCATAAAATTCATTTGAGCTTATATATATATATATATAGAAATTGGCTCGATTTTATGATTAATTGGTGCAATTGATTCATGACCTAGTGTATTACCAACCTGAATTAAAGGTATTAAGGTCGAATTTGATGATTGACAGTGGAACCCTCAATTGCAGTGGACAAATTGGGCTGCCTTGTGTATGAACTACCCAACCATGTCGTCCACTTAGCGCCCAAATTGCTGATGACCAATGGTTGGAATAAACGAGTCTTGATGAGAGGATGCCAAAATAGGTGGTCCAGGATCATAGGGACCACAACCGTCGCCAAAAATGAGTTTGTCGGCCGCAATTTATTGTCTCGAAAAACTGCTGTAAATTTTGATTTTCTATGTTGTTTGTTGTTATGGGAAAATGTATGGACACGTCTTGATGAGTTTGAGCGACCTGTGAGCTGTAATGAACATGGGCATCCATGGATTTGGTCGATTTTGTTAGAAAATCATGCACGAAAGATGATTTTTAGACAGAAATTGGTTCGATTTTGATGTGATTTGGGGCTATTAATTGTGTGGGAATGGGTGGCAGTAGACTCGGCTCGGCCCATCTACCCTTGTGCTCGGCTCGTCAAAGTGACGAGCCAAGCTCAAGCTCGTTTAAGCACAAGCCAAGCCTCAAGGGCTGAGCTTGTGAGCTCACAAGCCGAGCCTAGCCCACGAACTTAATTTTATATAAATATATATATTTTAAAAAAATTGAATTTTTTCTTCAAATTTTTTACAAGCCCACGAGTCGAGCTCGTGGGCAATGCTCGGCTCGTTTAGCAAAACCACAGCTCAGCTCAGGCTCATGAGCTGATGAACTACTCGACCATTTTGCCATCCCTTTGTGAGGGTGTTAGGGGTTGATGAAGAGATGGTGGTGGTGCAAAAATTCGTAGGTCGCGGTGGTCGGAGGTTGGGTTCCATGGTTGGTGGGAGGTACAAGATGATTATTTTGTTTTGTCTTATTTTTTTTATTTTTTAACTTAACAAATGTAATTATTTAATGTGATAATGAAAAATTACTCTTTTACCCCTTTGTAAAATATTAAAATATGGTCAAAATAACTGTTTTAGGTCAATAAACGGTAAATTGGACGAATTCTATTTAAAAGGGTCTCAAATGCAACGTTTTGAAAGGTTTGTGTGACAGTTGCAATAAATAAAAAGTTAGAGAAAAGTCAGCTAGTATTTAAAAGGTTTGGAGCTTATGCTGTAATTATCCCAAAATTAAATTAACAAAAGAATATAAAAATAAAAATAAATGGCATGAACTAAATTGAACCGAGAAGTACAAAGTGTTGTTGTGAACGATAAGAATCAAAGATTGCAGCAAAAAGTTCATTGGCAAGCGAACAAAGATTACAGACTTGAATACTAATAGCAGAAGATTATTGAGATTCGAGGAAAAACGTAGAAGCTTTCAAAAGTTTCAATATCAATATTGAAGACTATGATGAAAAATGATCAAAATCAGAAGAAAATCACAAAGTATGGACCAAATTGAAAGAAGTTTGAAAGTTCAAGGTTGACCGCAAATTGCAAATAAAATTTGTATTTGAATGTGGAGAGTTCCTCGAAAATTTCATTAGGATCTTTTATAAATTTTCAGTCTCTGGAATCAGAGAATGTGAAATTGGAATGCTTTTATTTTCCATGAAAAATGTCAAAAATATGTTTTTTTATATTAGATTAAATTTAATCTTGTTATTAAAAGTGCATTTTCAAAAATATCAAATTAAAGAAGTTTAGAATGTTTCACAATTCCCTAATATTCTAGCATATAAGATTACAATTAATTCTATGTAATCGGTTAGATGCGGGGCACCGTCGCTAAATACCATACTCGCCTCACCCCGCACCAGGTCATTAAAATCAAAATCATAACCACCACATTACACCATTGGTTCGGTTTTTTTTCACCCCATTCGATCAACCGCGATTTTCGATTTTAACAGTTCGAATTGTCATCCTTAGTTATTTAGAGCAAACATGACGATTTTTTGCCCAAATTAGAGTTGAACCGAAGCAATTAAGGGCTTATCAGATTGCATGAGATTATTAAGATACATTAAGTAAGAAATCAGAGGAAAGTTGCAAGAAGCAAGTTTGAGAAGTGAAATTCAACTTATCGAAATGTTGGAGAATAAATTGCACATTTTTAGAACTTGAGGAGGACCAATTTATGAAGATTATTGAGATTTGAGGAAAAACGTAGAAGCTTTTTGTTACGGCCCCTATAAATAGGGTCTCCAGCATACGACATGTGACACCCCGAACTTAAGATTCGAGAGTCACGTACTAATCATAATAGTTTCTGTCTTTGGTACATGTAAATACATTTAAACAGAAGTATTACATATTAGATACTTATTTTCAATTTGTTAAAATATTTCTCATAAAATATAATGGCCAGCAGAAGCGCATGCCAACATGAAATTTTTATTTTACAAAAAAGGGGACTCGGTGCAGCCACGGTTAGTTGAGGCAGTAGGTTCAACTATTTTTATAAAATTCATCCCAACTCCGTTTTCTATGAAATTTGCGTCATTAGAAAGATAATTTCAATTAGTTTTTCTAGGTTAAAATATGAAAATTTTTCGAGATCATATAGTATGGACGTTTTACTGAAAACAGTGTAGTGTTGCACAGAAAATCCAGATTGACCCTTCAATGTTTACAAATTCATATCTCAGGCCACAGACATCCAAATTGAGTGATTCTTGCGCCCATATTTAGAAAACTCGAAGAGGAACGTAGAAGTATTTTTATAGTCTCAAATGGACGTCTATAGAGTTGGAAATAATATTTTGAAGTTGACCTAGAAACTGCCTGGACTCTGCCTCTTTTGGTCATTCGGGAAAAGGGGTCTATATATATGTCTCTTAACATAACATGGAAGACATAACTACTTAGTTTACTTCCGGTACCATATTACATCATGTCTTATACAAGTTTTTATACAATACCATAGGAAAAATATATATGAAGCAGTCGAACAAAACATGCAAAAACAAAACTTCGATGCAAATTAACTTTGTCCTTAACCCATCATTGATTATGCCGACTGACTTCCACCAACTTCACATCTTATGGATCTGAAAATTTAGTATAGAATATTATGAGTATAAAGAATACTCAGTAAGATACCATGCTTGGATTTAACATGTTAATACTACGCAAAAGAAAGCATTCAAACACATGCTTGCACATTCTGGCTTGCCGGTGCCCTTCGGACTTATCATAAGGCATAAATATCTAACTTTGTGGACTTGTCCACATCTTTCATATTATGGTTTTCATGCATAACTTAAGCATAAATATTACCATGAAATCCTACCACATAAGCGAAGAAAGTATCTTACAATAAAACTTGGAGAAATTTCGGTTGACAGATGAATTGAGGGTGCTAGGCTTTGCTTCCTTTTTCTTCATTTCCCTTTCCTTTTTTTTTTCTTGCTTTCTTCCTGCCGATTATCTCTATGTTTGTGTATGCAAGTGTTTTGCAAAATGAAAATGGATATGTTATGGCAATGGATATACATATATACAAGTCCAATGCACCGCCTAACCATTTAATTTGCTTGTTTCTCTTTTTTTTTTTTTTTTTTTTTGCCCCTCTACCTTGATTTTTCTTGCCTCTACACGCAAGGGGCTTAATACATGTGTGTTTGCTAATGAACAATAACACGTGGCTTGATTATAGGATAAACAAAGTCCCTTATTTTCCATATAATATAACCCAATGCCTTTAACTTTCATTAATAGCAAAGTGAATCCCAAAATTAAATTTGTATCCAATTTACATCTTCAAATACTATAGATTGTAAAAATAAACCCCAACAAAATAATTTAATAATTAGGTCAATTAAAGTCCCAAAATAATTTACTCCATTTAAATCCAAATTTGACTTAGGCTTTGACTAACTAATAATCACTTCATGCATGCACAACATTTAGCACTCCATGCATGCATTCATTAATTACCTCTAGCATCAATCACTACAAAGGTGGCGCCCCCTTTTCTTTTTGGTCAATAAAATATTGAAAGTTAAATTGCTATCCTAAAAAAATTAAATGAGCAATTTAAACAAGCATAAAATTTCGAAGTATTACACGACACGTGGTAGATGTCCACGGATCATCCTTCAACATGGCTGAACCCACATCAATCCGAACTCATGACCTTGACGTTACGGTCTGAACCCGTAGTGGTCGAATCTCTTGGGACCGAACCTATTTGTTCTACCGAACCCTTATCATAAGGAGCGTATGCAGTGGGGCCGTCCTATTAAGGATCTTATAAAAAAAACTACATGGCAAGTGGTTGATATGACAATACACTGCAATGGTGGCTACATCAATCACACAAGTCAATCCTAGTCTCACATGTCAGAGGTAAGGTCATATCTAGTCAGATCATTGAATGCATTAAAGTCTATAACAAGAGGTCGCAGTCGCTAGGATGAGGTCACGTGTTCAGCCATCGAACGACCCTTATTCACCTTCACACAGTATAAAAGCTCACACATTTGTCATTCAAAGGTAATGCAAAATTGAACTCTCAATACTACTTAGCAATTCTCTCTATATTGTACTGTTCTATTTATCTCCCCAAAGCCGACTCCCTTATATACTTTGGAGGCTCACGTTTTAGCCTTCCCACACTCATATATATTTTCACTCCAACTGACTAGACCGTCAGAGTGCACGTGGCAGAGGAAGGGGAATCTAGCAGCCCATGCAGGTCATTTGAACTAGATGATGATGATGGCAGTCTGCCATTCTCGCGAGAATTATGAAATGCACATGTCCCAAGCAACTTCGTACTCCCGAAGATACCCAAATACGAAGGCAAGGGAGACCCAACAAAGCACCTCAACAATTACAAAACCCACATGGCTCTTAGAGGGGCCTCGCCTACATTGGAATGCAGGGCTTTTCACCTTACTCTGACAGGAGCTGCAGAAATATGGTACAATCGCATACCTGCAGAAAGCATTAGAAACTGGCCCGATCTCAAAAGGCCTTCCTAAACCAATATTTATCCAGCAAGGAGGGAGGGGCCCCCATTCAGAGGCTGCAAGACATGAGGTGCGAAACCCTGAAAAATTACTTTGCTCGGTTCACTGACGAGATGACCTACTACGAGCAAGTAACTGATGGAGAGGCCCTATCGGCATTAAGGGGTAGTCTCAACATGAATACTCTCTTTTGGAGGGATGTGCGAAATCGAAACCCAACCACCTACGATGCCTTGGTGGAAATGATGAGGAGAAAGATAGTCAATGAGGAATTGATTAACCATCACAATAGGACTTCGCTGGGGCTCCCGCCACCTCAGAGACAAAGGCGAGGCCCAGTATCACACTTGGTAACCCAGCAATGGACCCAAGCTGGACAAACGGTAGTTCCCACATCTGGCTAAGCATTGGCCACTGCCACTCTGAATGTCATACCATCTTTGGCGTATGAGGAAGTAGGGCCCAACGCAGGTTCACAACCAAACTCATCAAGAGGAAGAGACAATGGACCTAGAAATAGGCCCTATTGCACCTATCACAAAACTTTCGATCACAGCGACAGTAACTGTATGATGAGGCCCCGTAATTAGAAAACGAGTCAGAACGAGGATAGAAGACCTACACACCAAGCTTCGAGAACCTCAAATCAAAATAGGCGAGATCCCAAACCTAGGAATGAGGGGTCAAGGTGACAAACGAGGGACCAGTCGCCTCGACATAGGGAAGATGGAAATTGGGACCGACCCAGGAGTTTATAGAGGCAGATGGAGGCCCAACATGATTTTGAGCCCGCCCCCATCAGAGAGATCGATACAATAATTAGGGGGCCACACATTGGAAGAGAATCTAGGAATGGAGGGTCTGCTTAGATTTCTCTAACCTCAACTAGGCATGTCCAAAGGATAGCTTCCCACTCCCAAGGATCGACAAGCTGGTAGACGCCATCGCAAGACAGAAACTGCTAAGTTTTATGGATGCGTACTCAAGGGACAACCAGATCCCCATGTATCCACCTGATGAGGAAAACACTTCGTTCATCACCGACAGGGGGCTCTATTGCTACAAAGTGATGCCGTTTGGATGCAGGAGCCACATACCAAAGGCTGGTAAACCGAATGTTTGCAAACCTCCTTGGCAAAACAATGGAAGTGTACGTGGACAACATATTGGTAAAAAGTCTCAAGGCAGAAGACCATGTTAAACACCTAATCAAAGCCTTCAATATTTTAAGAAAATATCAGATGGGACTGAACCCTTTGAAATGTGCTTTTGGTATGGCCTCTGGAAAGTTCTTGGGTTACATGGTCAATCAGCGGGGAATAGAAGCCAATCCTGATAAAATCAAGGCCTTGTTAGACATGAGTCCCCCAGTAAACCCAAAGAAGTACAAAGCTTAACAGGTCGGCTCGCTGCACTAAACCGGTTAATATCAAAAGCGACGGATAAATGTCTTCCATTCTTTAAAGTTCTCAAGGAAGGGAAAAAGTTCCAATGAAATGAAGAGTGCAAAGTGGCTTTCCAAGGGCTGAAGAAGCACCTTGGGCAAGCTCCCTTTCTCTCAAAGCCCAAATAATAGGAGACCTTGTCATTGTATTTAGTTGTATCAGTAGAGGCCGTACGTTCAGTGCTGGTAAGGGAGAAAGATGGTGCCCAGTTGCCAGTCTATTATGTAAGCAAAGCTTTCATTTTCACAAAATCTCGATATTCAGACATGGAGAAGCTCATTTTTTCACTCATGACTGCATATAGAAAATTGAGGCCTTACTTTCAGGCCCATAGCATCTAGATACTAACCACTCTCCCACTCAAACAAATCTTACAAAATCCAGACGCCTCTGGGAGATTGATGAAATAGTCAATCGAGCTAAGTGAATTCGACATTTCATACAAACATATGGCCTTAGTAAAAGGACAAGCTTTGGCAGATTTCATAGTCGAATTCGCCGGACTACAAGTTGACATGGAAACAGCGGCGCTGGAACCCCCTACTTGGAGCTTGTTCAAAGACAACTCATCCGGCGAGACAAGTTCGGGTGCTGGAGTTATTTTGTTAAGCCTAGAAGGACACAGACTTTGTTGTGCCATCAGGTTCGGGTTCCGAGCTTCTGACAATGCTGCTGAGTACGAGGCCCTGCTTGCAGGTCTCAAGTTGTTAAAGGACATGCAAATAAAGAGGTTGACGGCCAATAACGACTCACAACTAGTGGTTAGCCAAATCAGAGGGAATTATGTGACAAAGGACAAAAACATGGCTTCCTACCTGAAGAAGGTCAGAGAGCTCATTTCCCACTTTGACAAGTTTGATCTTGTACAGATACGAAGGTTAGAAAATACACATGTCGACGCCCTATCCAAGTTGGGTAGCAGTAAAGATTTAGAACTCCTCAAGATTGTGCTAATTGAACACCTCTCTCAGCCGTCCATATCCAAAGGAGAAGAGGTCATGTGGATAGAAAGAACCGTCATTTGGATGCAGTCAATTGTTGCCTTCTTAAAGGACCAAACCCTTCCTAAAAGCAAAGAAGAAGCTTAGAAGCTGAGGCGTCGAGCCGCTTATTATGTGCTCCAAGATGAAGTGTTATATAAAAGAAGATTCTTAACGTCCCTTTTTAGATGCACTGGAGGAGAAGAGACCAACTATGTCCTAAGGGAAGTTCATGAAGGAATTTGTCGGAACCATGCCGTCGGTCCGACCTTAGCCTATAAGGTACTTAGGCAAGGATACTACTGGCCGACGCTGAAGAAAGATGCGATCCTGTTTGTCAGTAAGTGGTGTCAACATTTTTCCTCTATTCAACGACAACCATCTCAAGAGCTAACTGTTGTATCCAACCCGTGACCTTTCTCCAAGTGGAGGATTGACTTGATAGGACCCCTTCCGAAAGAGAAAGGAGGTGGGTTATGCAATTGTTCATCGACTACTTCACCAAATTGGTCGAGACTAGACCCCTAACAAAGATAACCGAGGCCAACACTTCAAAGTTTGTATGGAAAAACATCATTAGTCAGTTCGGGATCCCCCATTCATATGTGTCAGATAATGGGAAACAGTTTGACAATAAGAAAGTCAGAGACATGTACGAAGAGCTCGGTATCAAGCAACATTTTTCTTCCCCACACCACTCCCAAGCCAATGGCCAGGTGGAGGTAGTGAACAAAACGATCAAGCAAATTCTGAAAAAGAAGCTTGATACGTCGAAAGGGGCGTGAGTAGATAAGATACCCAATGTGTTGTGGGCCATACACACCACGAGTAAAACTGCAACGGGAGAGACCCTTTTTTTCATGGCATATGGTGCCGAAGCAATGAGTCCCATTGAAGTGGGCTTACCTTTGCCTCGTAGGGTCTCCAGCTACGACACGTAGAAAATGTCTACGGATCATCCTTCAACATGGTCGAACCCTCATCAATCCAAACCCATGACCTTGAGGTTGCAGTCCGAACCCGTAGTGGTCGAACCTCTTGGGACCGAACCTATTCGCTCTACCGAACCCTTATCATAAGGAGCGTATGCAGTGGGGCTGTTCTATTAAGGATCTTATAAAAGGATCTCATGACAAGTGGTTGATGTGACAACACACTGCAATGGCGGCTACATCAATCACACAAGTCAATCCTAATCTCACATGTCAGAGGTAAGGTCATAGTTAGTCAGAGCATTGAATGCATTGAAGTCTATGACAAGAGGTCGCAGTCGCTAGGATGAGGCCATGTGTTCAGTCATCGAACGGTCATTATTCACCTTAAACTCAGCATAAAAGCTCACACATTGTGTCATTCAAAGGTAATGCAAAATTGAACTCTCAATACTACTTAACAATTCTCTCTATATTGTACTGTTCTATCTATCTCCCAAGGCCGACCCCTTTATATACTTTGGAGGCTCACGTTTTAACTTTCTCACACTCATATATATTCACTCCAACTGACTTGAACGTCGAGTGCGCGCGACCGTCTCCACCCCCTCCGAAGAAGGTTACGCGTGGCTAACGGTTTGTCCAAGTGTGCAGGAGCAAATGCTTAGTTGGATGTGAGAGGTCCTGAGATCTGTTGACAGCTCAAAGATACATTTTTTGAAGTGAACACTTTCAAAAGGTTCAATATCAATATTGAAGACTAGAATGAAAAATGATCAAAATCGGAAGAAAATCACAAAGCATGGACCAAATTGAAATAAGTTTGAAAGTTCAAGGTTGACCGCAAATTGCAAATAAAATTTGTTTGTGAAGAGTTCCTCGAAAGTTTCACTAGGATCTTTAATATTTTTTCAGTGTCTGGAATCAAAGAATGTGAAATCAGATTGCTTTTATTTTCCATGCAAAATGTCAAAAACATGTGTTTTTTTTTATTATATTAGATTAAATTTAATCTTGTTATAAAAAGCACATTTTCTAAAATATCAAATCAAAGAAGTTTTGAATGTTTCACAATTTTAAAATTGAAAATAGTAAATCTGATGTTCCCTAATATTCTAGTATCCAGCATTAAGATTACAATTAATTCTATGTAATCTAGTTTGTTATACAAAAGATGAATTCCAGGTTTGAATTTGAAAGTCCTAAAGATGAAACTTCTCCTTAATAGTTTGAATTTTTTTCCCATTATCAAATATTGGCATGTGACTATTTTAAGTCATGGTTTGAGAAAATAAAGATATTTAAGAATAATACACAAATTGAGATTTGATTTTTAAAAGTTAATGTTGAAGTGGCCAATAATGGAGAATAAGGACATTATTTATAAATTAAAGCAATCAGTAGACATTATGATAGAGATATTTATATGTCAAAAATTGACCGTAAGCGGAATGTAAATGATTTTTATGTACAATTCATTTCGTACGTGCCACTAGTTTGGCCACGTTAACAACTTGTATAGATATGACTTGTTTGATAGGGATTAAATTAATTTAAAAATTAACAAATAATTTTAACTATATATATTTCATGAAATACACAACTTTTTAATTACACATTTCATTACTTTTTTATAAATAAAATTTACTATAATTCTGATTTTAATCTCCATCAAACAGGGCAAAACTTGAAACCGAACTAATTATAAAGTACTTGAACTGATAAATAAATTCCATACTAAAAGGTAAAACCGCTTTAAACTGGAACAAAGTTTTAAGGCATGTTGTTAGCATTTGGTATTTTTATTTTTATTTTTGAAAAAATATACCAAAAATAAAAAAACGAAAAAATTCCTAAAAAATAGTGAAAGGTTGATTTTTTTTATTCAACATGAAATTTAAAGGATGTCCCTATAATTTTTAAATTCAACACGGTAACTCTATAGGTATCATATAGGCTCCATTTGATTTTCATTTTTTCTTTATAAAAATGAAAAGTATGATCGTTATCAATCACATTCAATCACCATTTTTTACTTTCTATCTCTTATGTGGAGCTCATACCAACTATATTTTTCATTTTTATTCTATAAATAATGTGGCTCAAACGGGCCATAAAACGTACATCAAGCTTTACATCTCGGTGTAAATTCCCCTCACAGGGAGAAGGGGCCCACGCCAATAATTCATAATAGAATTATTCTACTTGTATAATAATTTTGTAAATTTATTTTACAAACTTGTCAAGTGACCGACCATTATTTGAAGGCCCTCTAATAATGGGCGATCACTTGACAAATTTGTAAAATATTTTATAATTAATTTTGTACTTGTATACGAATCCTTTATAATATCACTAATGCTGTTCAAACAGGAACTATGAACCAGTTTTAAGCCTCAACCCTTTATTTGAATTTCATATCAAGACTCAAACTCAACCAGGGGCGGATCCAGCACCCGGCGAGACCCCGCGGTCGCTCGTGCTGGATCCGTCGGAAGAATATTTTTTTTGCTGGGAATAGATAAAATATTTATATTATATATCTGATAGTTTATTTTATACACAAAGAATCTTTGTAGCTCAGCTGGTCAGTGTCCTCTTTTCATGTACCCAAGGTTCCAGGTTCGAAACTTAGGTGTGTTGTTTTTTTTTGGAATTTCAACAATATTTATCAAAATGTTTGGTGCAGCGCAGAGAAGATAGTGTAAGCTTTTAATTGTAGTACGTGAAGTGAAGTGCATTTTATTAAATTGCAAGAACTCCAAGTTCTGCTTTCATTTTGCTGTACTATAAATAAGGGAAGCCGTGTAATTCTAAAGGAAGCAAGCAACGTGTTCCCATCTAGGCATTAATTTAATTCAATTTTGCAACGTTCTCCTTAATTGATTTTGAGTGCTCGACTTGTTAATGTCCATTTAATTCCTAAGAGGTTAAGACAGTTGAAAAAATACATATGATTTTTTGACTATAGTACGGGAAGCATGTTCATATATCCGTACAGTTAGTTCGTTGAGGCCTTAGTTATAACAGGTGACACAATCAATATACCAAACATGTGAAATGGACAACATGTTCGTGGCAAACGCCTCGAGACAACCTTTTTGCTTGTTTCCACCACTCTATTTGGTCTCAACTCAATAGAATTTATCTACACACGGTAAAAGAACACACATTAAGCACCTTGATACATGACTGATTGTATAATTATTAAAAACTAATTTCCTCTCACTTTTATTATTACCAAGTGGGTAATGTCCTCTGCTTAAACAATGTAGAATCTTCTTCTTGGGTTTATTAGTCCAGGAGGTCCTCAAAGCATAGAAAAATTATTTTTGGACATATGTCATATCATGAGCCTATAGCCGATCCTTTTGCCATCTTAATAAATAGTTTCGTTGGGGACATGGGGGAACGGAAAGACTTAGAACTGGAATTTACTCTATTTTGTTTCAATGGGAGCATCATCAACTATATTTACTAAAAACATGTGTAAAGTGGTTTCGAACTCAAGATCTTTCCTAAAGAATGTTAATAGCTTTACCATCATGACAAACATTTATTTTTAATACTCTACGAACAAAATAATATATATTCATTTTTTATCAGTTTTAATGCATATTAAAACATTTTAATTGGTAATTTGTCCATTTTCTTGATTTTTTCTCTTTAATGAATTGATTTGAGAGTTTGATCAATTTAGTGTCATAAGGAGTCTTTCAACAAAACTTATTTAATTAATAGAAAGTTCCATTTTTTGTTCACAAAAAATCGATTGCGAAAAAGTGGAATCACACATGCACATAAAATTGATATAAGCACATAAATAATTTTAACTTTGTTAATATAATAATGATTGTTTAATTAACTTTATTTGTAAACTGAAAATTGACATTTTGTTAATATATATTACATGTTTGATTAAAAAATAAATTAGAATATTTTGTAGATTATAGAATAATTTTTTTCATCCGAAATGAAAGTTGGTACCTAATTCTAGTTCTTAAGTGTTGTTCTTTTATTTCTAGTCTGTACGATTTTTTTGAATTATTTTTATTAAATATAATAAAGAATATTGTTATCACGAACGTTGACCGTTAACAGTAAGCATTCAATGTTCGCGATCCGCTCTAGCTGAACTCGAGCTTTAGATTCGCCCCTGAACTCAACCCCACACCACTCTACCACACCCCAGCCTACCCTACGCAGTACCCACGCCCTATCTTTCTATCTTGAAGTCTCTTTCCATTTGCTACCAGTCTTTTATCTCTATTCTAGTCCTCATCTTTTCGATACCATACTCCCAATCTTGAAAACCAAGCCATATAAAAGTGCTTACTGGTTGTTTTTTCCTTCTTCGACTGACGAAAATGATTAGTTGGCATGATCTTTATGTCGTCTTAACTGCTGTAATTCCTCTCTACGTAGCCATGATCTTGGCCTATGGCTCCGTCCGGTGGTGGAAAATATTCACCCCGGACCAGTGCTCCGGCATCAACAGATTTGTCGCCATTTTCGCGGTGCCTCTCCTTTCTTTCCACTTCATTTCGACCAATGATCCTTATGCCATGAACTTCCGGTTCATCGCTGCAGATACACTTCAGAAACTTATAATGCTTATGATTCTTGGCTTGTGGGCAAACTTCACCAAAAAAGGCAGTCTTGAATGGTCTATAACAATTTTTTCACTTTCCACACTGCCTAACACTCTCGTGATGGGCATTCCTTTGTTGATTGCTATGTATGATAAGGACTCGGGTAGTCTTATGGTTCAAATAGTGGTGCTACAGTGCATCATTTGGTATACTCTTTTGCTCTTCTTGTTCGAGTATCGCGGTGCCAAGATGCTCATCATGGAGCAGTTCCCTGAGACCGCAGCCTCAATTGTGTCGTTTAAGGTTGAGTCGGATGTTGTTTCTTTAGATGGACAAGATTTTCTTGAAACTGATGCTGAGTTCGGTAATGATGGAAAGCTTCATGTAACTGTGAGGAAATCAAATGCATCAAGGAGGTCACTTGGACATGGTTCATTCTCAGGATTGACCCCTCGGCCGTCGAATCTTACAGGAGCTGAAATTTACAGTTTGAGTTCGACTCCAAGGGGGTCTAATTTTAATCATTCCGATTTTTACTCGATGATGGGATTTCCAGGCAGGCTATCGAATTTTGGTCAGTCCGACACAAGTAGAGTTTCGAACTTCAATGTCGCAGATATGTACTCAGTTCAATCATCTAGAGGTCCAACTCCGAGGCCATCAAATTTCGAGGAAAATTGCGCACCTGGATCTCTCACGAGCCCATCATTGCCTGTCACTTCTTATCCAGCTCCGAATCTTGATATTGCTTCAGCTGTACCGAAAACTGCAAAAAACCATCAGCAGCAACTGCAGTCGCAGCCTCAGACACGTTCCCAGAAACCGGGTAACAAGGCGAATCATGATTCTAAGGAGCTTCACATGTTGGTGTGGAGCTCGAGTACATCACCGGTGTCGGAAAGAGGTGGGCATCACGTGCTCCGTGGACCCGATTTCAGTGCTTCCGAGCAATCCAAGGAAATCAAGTTATTGGTTTCTGATAACCCTCAAAATGGGGAAACTAAAGGTATATTTCATTCCATTGTTACGTTTTATTATGAACTGATACATTTTAATATTGTATAGTTTAGTGTTTGATTTACTTTTTTTAAACGAAGCCATTCCCCAAACTGGGGATTTTGGGGGTGGAGGTAGAGACCATGCAGATGAGGAGAGAGAAAAGGATGGTCTCGCAGAGCTGGGCACCAATCCGACGGTCGAGCTACAACCAGGTGTTGTCCAAGGTCAAGATTCCAGCGCCGTAAAACATATGCCACCGGCTAGCGTCATGACTCGACTAATTTTGATTATGGTGTGGCGAAAACTTATCCGAAATCCTAACACGTATTCAAGTCTCATTGGTTTAATATGGTCACTAGTCTCGTTTAGGTAAGCTAATATTAAAAATGCTGAAATTAGTCAAATTACTAGACATTTGATTTAGATTGATTGAGTGAATTTTGACTGACTAATGACTAATGAATTTTCGCGGTTTAATTTCAGGTGGGATGTGCATATGCCTAAAATTATAGCAGAGTCAATCTCCATACTCTCTGATGCTGGCCTAGGCATGGCTATGTTTAGCTTAGGTAAGTCATTCATACAGAGTTCATCGTATCAACCCTATATTCATGGTGTGTGTTTGCTTAATTTGACCATCCATTCAAAGTATAAAAATAATATTATTTTATGTAACCAAAAACCATATGTCACGGGGAATGAATAAATTGACAAGCCGACAGATGGGGCCAAGGGGGAAAATGTCTGGTTGTGGTACCAAAAATTGGGATAATGAGTATCTTAAATACTAGTGCATATATGCAAAATTAGTTGGAGTTTAATTGATCGAGACATATTTTTTGTTATCGTACGTCTGATCGTGGTTAATTTTTTTCTATTAACTACTTGAAGGAGATCTGTTAATTTATGTGAAATAACAGGCTTGTTTATGGCTCTTCAACCGAAGATAATAGCATGCGGGAACACGGTAGCTGCTTTCTCCATGGCAGTGAGGTTCCTCACTGGGCCAGCAGTAATGGCTGCAGCTTCCTTTGCTGTTGGCCTTCGCGGTACTCTACTCCAGATCGCGATTGTACAGGTAAATCATCGTTAGCTCTATTGTCATCTTGTCTATAGCCTAAACTTTTCACTTCTCGCAATAAAACTGTTGTTATCAAATGAGAAGACATCAATATGCCACGTTGTCGAAAATTCATTTAGGAACAACTGAATAACAAGATCGTATTTCTAACTCCCTCAACTACAATAGTTGCTATTAATTTTATTTTATTTTTTGCAAAATTTTATGACGCTTGGTAAACTTCATTTAGTTTCAAGTTAATCACTCAAGTTTAACTTTGTTAAAATTGGGTCACTTTGCATAGGAAATAGTTAACTTTGTCAAAATTGGGTGTGCCCACTAGTTTTACTAACGAAAAAGATGGTGCGATAGTCCAATCAACTAACTAGGCTGTCATTTTAGCTTTTTCGTGAATCAAATTAACGAAGATAATTATATTTTGTAATAAACGTTCAAGTACTAATATATTTATCTTGATACTGTTGAGTTCTCTGACATATTTCTTATCAAATACTAGGCTGCACTTCCACAAGGGATTGTTCCATTTGTGTTTGCTAAAGAATACAATGTTCATCCAGCTATTCTTAGCACAGCGTAAGTAATTAATTTCATCCAGAATTAGCTATTTAATATTTTCATAGACTGCTACATTCATTTTTCTATTGTTTTATAAAAAACAGGGTTATATTTGGAATGTTGATAGCATTGCCAATCACACTCGTCTATTACATACTTCTTGGATTATAACACAAAATGCGAATCAACAAAAATACTGCTCACTAACAGTGGATTGTGACGTTCCATTGAAATTCGTGGCCAAGATATTTGACTTGGCTGATCAATCAAATAAAACAAGAGCGGATCATGCCCCAATCCGAGGGGAAGAGATATTCATGGAGTAAAACGACGAGGATTAGCTTATTCTTTGCTTGAAATCGGATTAGAAAGCTCGGAAAAAAAAAAAACCCTGTACTTCTTCCTCAAGAGTGTTAGTAGTGATAATTGTTTTTGTTTTCTACGTGGTTCATACAATGTAACTACTTTTAAGATGATTAATAATTGAAGGGTATCATTTGATCTTTAGATTTTTTATTTAGTCAAACGAAAATATCTAATTTTTTTTTTTTTTTTTTTTTTTTTAAACAAAGAGATCATTATACACTCTAAGCTTGTACACGAGAGAGAGAGAGAGAGAGATCTTCGGCTTAGGCCTTAGTGGCTGTTGTACTTTTTTTTTTGGGTAGAACTCACATTAGGCTCTCTCTTGAAGGGGAAGGTGTGATTAGGATTGAGCAAAATTCAACCCAAACTAATCAATTCGATGAATTCAAATCAAATCGATTTGTTTGGGTTGATTTTTTAAGTTCAATTGTCGTGAAATCTCGGGTAGGGGAATCGTAGTGATGGTAATCAAGCCAAGTAGCTCATGGGCTCGCTTCGTTTAAAATCGAGCCCGAGCCACGAGCCGAGTCCAGCTCGGCTCGTCATGTAGACGAGCTACTCGACGAGCAGCTCGTGGGCTCGTCAATTTAAAAAAAAAACAAAATATTTTAGAAAACGTGTATTATATAACATGAAAAAATATATATAAAAAAAAAGAGCTCAAGGGTCGAGCCGAGCTCAATCTTTTTTTACGAATTGAGCTCAGCTCAACTCGTTGTCCATGAGCTCACTGGGCAACGAGCCGACCCGAGCCAGCTCGGCCCATTTTCACCACTAGGGAATCATATGGAACTCATGGAATTAATTTGAAAACGTCGAGAAAGCCCAAAATTCAAGTTGTAGATGATAGGATCTCGACCCGATGCTTCACGAATCAAGAACTTAGGTATATTAAACCTTAGACCCGTTGATGTGCGAAAATATGAACCTCAATTTGCAAACGCCACAAAGGGTGCATAATCCTTTGATAAGTTCTAAGGTTGAACGCTACAAATATAAAAATATATTTGATAAATTCGAAAAATATTCATTCATGAACAAGAGAGAAAATCTCAATAATTTATAATCAAAACTTGTTCATATAATGAGAATAAAAATTTTTTTTATACTAAATCTAGAAAATATGAAAATAACAGAATTTAAGAGTCCTAAAATATAAAAAGTTTCCAAAAATAAGAATTCTAACCAAAATAAAATACTTCGTGAAAAAGAAAAATTTCTTCCAATTATGGTATGTGTCAGATCATATCATCCACTTTCTCTTCAAAAGGATTCGTCCTCGAATCTATACCTTGGAAACTCAAATTGTAGCTCTTGTTTCCAACCATGTCAAGAACATGGAATGGTCCATCCCCTCTAGGATGAAGTTTGGACCTCTTCTGAATTATTTCATGCCTCTTTAGTATGAACACCCAACAACCATCACATAAAACAAAGTGTGGTTTTCCCAACGGCTTCATTTTGCAAGTTGGAGCTGCTCCCAAGACTGAGTAATTGTACTTCCTCCATGTCTTACCCTGCTTAGGTGATTGTAGCAATGTCACTGCAAATAAACTCATCTCTCCCTTCACTTCACCTTGGTAATTCAACTCGCTGCACATAAATTCCTTCCATGACAGGTTCTTTACCTCTTCAGGGATCACAAAGTCAACCTCCGGTTATAGAGACATTTTGAAATTGGGGTAGGCAACGGGTTTGCCTTCATGGACCAAGTCTCCAACATCCTACAAAACAGAAATAGCAAAACTAGGGAGGTGATTGTTAGTGCTCACTAAAACCCTCTCAACTTCACTTTTATCTTCTTGCAAGCTCTCCCCTAACTTTTCTTCACACTTTCCCTTTTGTGACTCTTTTTTTTTCTTTTGTCACCTCTCCACTCTCATTTTCATTTTCATTTTCACTTTCTATTTTTTCTTTCTTGTGGAGCCTCTGATATGATCCAGGATAGACAATCACTTGACCGAGTTTTGGAGTCCAAAATGTTAAAGTTAACAATTTTAGGGGCAAGTCTTATGAAGAGATCGAAGGGCAAAATGATTGGGAGCGACTTGGTTCAAGCCAAAGAAAAGGAGGTCAGATTCGTAAGCTATGCGACCGCATAGCATACCTTGATTGTGACCGCATGCACACGACAGAGAAGTCCAAGGCAGCCAAGGTCCCTTCTATACGATCGTATATATTTTAACTATGCGGCCGCATAGGCTAACTTCTGGACGAATTTTTCTATTTTTAGCAAGTTTCCATATTTTGATAGAATTTTTATTTTGGACAAGTTTGTTATTTTAGGACTCTTTGATTTCGTATTTTCCATATTTTTTAGGATTTATTACTTTAGTATAAATAAGTTTTCTATTTCATTGTAAGAGACAACTTTTGATTATGAATTAAATTAAAACTTTGCTTTTCTCTTTTTTCTTGATGGACAAATCGAATTTATCAAATATTTAATTATATTTGGGGTGTTCAAACATCGGATCGTAGGTCCTTCATTGTATAATCAAGGGGTTAACGCATCTTCATTATCGTTGGGTTGTTTGGTTCACCTCGTTGGGTTCAAGTCCAAAACCTAGAACTTATCAAAGGAATAGACAACCTTTGTGGCGTTCGCAAATCGAGGTTCATTGATTTTGTGATCAAGAGGTCTTTCAAACTCCGTTCTTGTTTGGTTGCTTGGTTCAATAATCTCTGGGTCAAAATCCTATCTTCTACAATCTGAATTTGAGCTTTCCCAGCATTTTCGAAATCATTCCGCGAGTTCCATGATATCCCCTTAACCGGGATCTCATCAGCCTCCTTTCTTTTAACCACCACTTCACTCTCATTTTCTTTTTTAGTATTTTGTGGCTCTACTCTTTTTTCATCACACTTAGCCACCTCGCTATTTTCTCTATTTTTTTTCTTCCTTACTTCTCACTTTGAGTTGATCTGCAAGAGACCGTTCTAGTGTCAAGCCAGCCATAGTGATTTTTTTCCGTCTTGAAGAAACATATACATGTTCCCTTATTATAAACAACATTCCTATCTTTCCTCCAAGGTCTCCCAAACAAAATATGAAAAGATTTCAATGGTACTACATCATACCAAACCTCACCACTATAGCTCTCAAAGGTAAAATTCACTCGAGCCTGCTTAGTTACTTCTACCTTCCCACACCCCTTCAACCAAGTCATCCTATAAGGATTAGGGTGTTGTAAAGGTAATCTCAAATTTTCAACCATTGTGATACTAGCCAAATTTGATATGTAATCTTTATCAATAGCCAGACTGCATACCTTACTGCCCACAAAACATCGAGTTTGAAAAATATATCCCCAATCACCATCCATCCTTAAATTATTTTATTTTACTCAAAACAAAAAATGAAAACTGCTGGAAATTCCCGGAAATAAATAATATTTTTTTTTCGAGTTTTTTTTAATTTTGATTTTTTTTACTCGGGATTTCGACTATAAGTCCAACGAAACAAATGAAAACTGATTTGGACTCTTAAATAGTCCAAAAAATAAATTTGACTCTTTTTTTGTAATTTTTTGGATCTAAATACAAAAACTATTTCTGACTCGAAGAACAAAAAGAGCACAAATAACAAAAGACTCAAAAGAATAAAAAAGATAGAACCTGAATCTGTAGCTCAAGTTCTAATACCAAATGATGAGATCCCGGTTAGGAGAATCGCATAGAACTCGTGAAATTAATTTGAAAACATCGAGAAAACCCGAATTCAGGTTGTAGATGATAGGATTTCGACCCGATACTTCACAAACTAATAACCTAAGATATATTAAACCTTCAACCCATTGATGTGCGAAAACATGAACCTCGATTTATGAACGCCACAAATATAAAAATATATTTGATAAGTTTGAAAAATGATCATTCAAGAATAAGAGAGAAAATCTTAATAATTCATAATCAAAACTTATTCATACAATGAGAATAAAATTCTTATTTATACTAAATCTAGGAAATAACAGAATTTAAGAGTCCTAAAATATAAAAAGTTTCAAAAAACACAAATTTTAGCCAAAATAAAATATTTCATGAAAAATGAAAGTTTTTTTCCAACTATGGCATGTGCCAGATCATATCAAATTGGATTGGGAAGGGTTAGGTTGGGTCTCGTGTCATGAATTAAAACACAACCCAACCCGATGAATTAAAAAATTAATATCTAAGATGGAAAAAAATATAAATAGACACAATACTAAAGATAAGACAATAACTTATAATTTATAAACGTCCATTTTTTCATATAGACCGATTCGCATGAACACAATGTACAAATGTAATGTTATTTGACGATAAATTAAAAATTAAAAACATGATGATGAAATAAATGAATTCCAAAAAATTGTAAAAATGAAAATACTTCATAAATTTTAAACTTATTTATACATTATTTTTAGAACGAATTCCTAAGTTTTGTGTTTAAAAAAACGAAGGTTTTCAAGTAATTTCGAACTCTAAAAAATTATTCAAATTTAAAAAATAAATTGGATCCAACTTTAATTGGACCGACACCTAAATCGATCAACCCAACTCAACTCAAAGATGTGGAAGTAGATGTGGATAGTTTGTAACTTAGACATTGTTTAGGCCCCACCAAGACCCAACGGAGATTTGAATTTCCGATCATGTCTTATAAATAAAAGATAAATAAGAGTACACAGAGAGGTGGACGTTTATGTTGTCATTCTTGACAAGGTGGCTAAATTGGTGGCAATTTTCATCCAAATTTTAATGAAATATTAGACTGTTAGTTGTCGTAATTGTTTACTTCTTTCACACTACAAATTAGACATGGGACCCACTAACATTATAAAAATGAATTTTAAATTTACAAATAGTAGAGCCAAACAGGGGCTGGATAATACTAAATTAAATTTGAATTTGACTACATAAATTATAAATTCTTTATTGTGTGCTGAGAACGTTATTAAAGTTAGGCTAATTGACACAAAATATCAATACCTTTGAAGTGCATTATGGATATCATCACTACCTTTCATTTCTTGACATTTATGTCCTTACCTTCCACTTTTCTTTGTGTTGAACGTCATTTTCACTGTTTTTTGACGATTTTACCCTCCATTCAAATAAAACAAAAAGAAAAGAAAACAATCGAACAAATTGCAGCTATATGCCCAAAATTTTTAAAAAGTGCAAATAACCTACTAAACTTCACATTCTTCCCATAACTCGCCCCCACCCCACGCCAACTACCGGCCATTTTCAGGCCACCATGGCCACCAAATTTTTACACCAACACTATCTCCTTATCAACCGCTAACATACCTGCACAACTTTCAGCCCCAAAAAAACAACAAAATCGAACCAAAATTCGGCCAAAAACAACCTTCACCGCGGCCGGAATTCTGAAAATCGCGCGTCCGCTGTTTCTGAACGAACAACTGTTCCCGGCCAAATTGAGGAAGACCCGTATGCTCATTGGATGCGCCTTGAGGAGTAGGTGATAGTGTTGGTGGTCCGCGATCGTTGTTCGTACCACCGATGCCCAAAAACCTGTCTAAAAGTTGCGTTTTCACTGTGTTCGAAGCTACCACCTGCTAGTGTTGATTCTGAGCAATAAGGGATGATTGGGGACAATGGACAAGTGAGTCTTGAGGTGGTGAATCGATCGGAATGTTGGGCTTTGCATGGGTGTCACCGAAAAAAGAGTTGTCGGACGATTTTGGCAAAATGAGTGGGTGATTTTTGTCCAAATTTCCAGCGATTTCAAGGTTGTTCGATGCATGATATTGGGTGGGAATTGAAGGGCATAGTGAGGGCTTTCTAGTGATGTTAATATCCGGTGGTTTTGGTAGTGGTTGGCCGGAGTTTTTGGCCATCAAAGGTGGTGACCGGAGGAGATTCCGGCAATTTTCAGATTTTCGAGTGGCTGAATTTGAGAATTGATTTTGACAAGATTATTTGGTATTTTGGGGAGTTGTTGGGTGGTGATTGTAGAGGAGGTTAAGGGCTTTCCGTTGATGTCAATATCCGGTGGTTTTGATGACCGGAAGGTGGTTGAAAATGACTTTGAAGTTGACGGTTAGTTGAGGGCAAAAAATTAGTATCTTGCGACTGAAAAGTAGGTTTTAAAAATTTGGGGTTATAGTTGCAATTAAGTCTTTATTTTTTACCTTTCATTTCTTTTTGTTTTATTTGAATTAGGGGTAAAATTGTCAAAAAAGGTGAAAATGGCTTTCAATGCCAAAAAAATGATGAAGGTAAGAACATAAATGTCAAGAAATGAAAGATATGAACTTTTACACAATAACATTGAAAGGTAATGATGTTTTGTTTAATTACCCATTTCTAATGAAATACAAGCGCTTTTGTTATCATGTTTTAGTTTTGTTAGTATTTCATGCCAAATAATAGGAATTCAAATTTTAGACATTTTGATATCTTTTTATCTAATACATTTATTTTGAAAAAATGATTTATGCATCCTAAAGTAAGTTCTTAGAATGAGGTTCATATAAATTTTTTATTTTGTAACAAAAATGTTTTGATGTCTTGTTTGGAAAGGTCTGCGCATGAGTAATGAATTATGCCACAAATGTAACCTTTAAATGATCATTCAAGCATCCAAAAGGTTTAATAAATGAGTTTCACTACTTAGATTGGGGCTACTAAAAAGAATCGAGGTTGCTTCAAGGGAAGATATGGGCTTATAGAAATTTGGGGTATGATAAAGTTTTACTCAATCTTCTTCAAATTGCTAGCGCCAATGTTACCATGAGCAAAAGAAGTATACTGGCGTATGATGAAAATGAATATGATTGTGCCACTTGAATGTAGTTCGCTTGGTTTTGAGTTGTACTCCTGGTGAAACAATATAGTCACTGTTCCTCCTTACCGTTGATGAGACATAGTGACGGTTATCTATAATCCAGTGGCTAAGAAACCTACAGAAAAGGGTTTTAGACTTCTCCCCATTTTTACTGAAGCGTGGCAATTAGTCGAGAGGGAATAATAGATTTTGTTTATGCAAGGAAGATGAAGTTTTATGCATCATTAGAATTATATCTTTGATGAGAGGTCTCTATTTAACATTTATAGATGTTTTCCTCGATAATGTATCAAGTTTGGTAGAGTTCTTAGGATAAGACCGCTAGATGCCATAGTCCCTTCTTGGAATAACAGAGACATCTAGGGTCGGGTGTCCGTAATGTTCAGACTAAATTTATTAAATCAAAATGGTTCTGCATATCTCGGTCGACAAACTTTATGCATGCTGGAACCTTGAGAGTGCTTGAACGACTTTATCATAAGAGGGGTGGTCGACCAGTTCATATTTACTGACATTGATCAGTTCAATTAACTTTCAGACGCACACTAAAGTTCTATACCATAGGTCTCATTTCCTTTCCTTGTATCATAAGCCACATGCTCCTCAATGAGAACTATTGTATCATCGAGGAGTAGCACCACGTGGTTAATAATTTGAGGTGGTTCATTTCCCGTGCAAATGGGTCCTATCGATTAGATGGAAAATCCCTCATTTCAACCTTTACCTCTAAATGAAAAGCTTTTGATCAACTGACAAATCTTATCTACCCATCCTTCCCTCGACTGATCAATCTTCTCTCACATTTACATAACTATTAACGTATGATTTTCAATTATAGCATCATCATTACATCTAGTAGTAGCCTCTAGTGGGCCAAGTGAGGGTTACTCTAGTGGGTCAAGCGATAGGTCCCCTAAGCATTTTGACACATCATCCCATAGCAAGTCCACAGTTGGGTCGATTGAAAACCCTTGGATCGTTTGATTTCAAATGTGAAATTTGGGTGGAAAGAAAATAAATTATAGGGAATTGAATTGCCTAGATTTTGTTTTGCCGAAAATTGTCGATTAATTGTGTTTGATTGGTATAATTTTTCACCTGAATTTTTTTTAAAATTTTGAATCTTCTGAAATCCGTTTGACATTTTTTTTTTTTTTTTTATATAGAAATTGTCCATTAAAGTGATAATTTTTTTCATCATTGGGTCTAGAACTTGTTCCAATTGCCAAAAATTGAAATGGTCTTGAGTTTGGTTAAAGGAAGGGCTCAAGGACATCACATCCGAAAGTTCTAGATTAACTAGATTAGGTTCGACCTTACGTGTGGAATTGACTAATTAAAGGAACTCGTCAATTTTAATTAGTTTTCTAGATGATTATACATACAAGTCAAATTTTCCTAAGTTTGAATGCCGCAATAATAATATGGAAAGCAATAAAAACACACAATTGTTGGCGGAGAAACCAACGTTGGAAAAACTTTGGAATCAAGCTAATTACCTCCACTATAGACAATTAGGGATGCAGTGCGATTCCAGTCTAACAATTTCCACTAGCTCTAGCTGTTGTAATTCTTGTAATCTCTAAGATCTATTGTCAATCTTCTAGTCTCACGATCTACTGTCGTAGATACTGTCTAGCCACTCCACTAGACTTCCTGATCTACCTCTTGTAGCTTTTAAGATCCGCTGTCTTATTCCAGCCTCCTAATCTTATACCAATTGCCTTTTCGAATTGAAATTTCAAGAATATCATGTTCTTGTGATTTTCCTGAGCTTGAAATCCATCCCTCAATCCTCAAAGAGAGAGTCTCTTCCTCAAAGAATTGAGGAAGTCAGGTGTTTGGATTCTCGAACCTTTGATGTTTTTCCAAAACTCGATTACCGGATCACATGATCAATATGAATAGATCAATGTTTGAAGCAATCCTTAGATCTCTCAAAATATGTTGTCAAGATATTATGAAGATGAAGCACAATATAGTAACCTTACAAATTTTGTCCATAACTTCTGTATTTATAGTTGGTGGCAAATAGGTGTCATGGACCGTATAAAATTCTCCAAAATCGCGGCCTAAGATTTGGCCACGTAACACTCTCACTCGGGCGAGATGGAGTGACAGACAAGCGATGTATATGTTGCTTGAGCAAGGAAGGGGCAAAATGCAAGCGACGATGATTTTGCTTTTGTTGCTCGAGCAACATCCCGACAAGCGGCTAACGAAAATCTGACGAGTCTTCTACCTTGTTCCAAATTCAAACCCTAGCCTAAACCTACAAATTGCAGCTCAAGTTCTTAACATTTTACACATTATCAATTAAGTCATTTTTTGTTCACAGAATTGTCAATACAATATTGGACCTAACAAACTCCTCATTTGACATTCTGTGACAAAACTATACAAATTAAGTCAAGACTTGAAAACAAATAAACTAATCTACCCAGTATACATAATCGTTGAGTCTTGCATTCATTATTAAATACGTTTCCTAAAATCCAAAACTCACATACTCAATGTAAAAACACATAATACAAGAAATATAATAAATAAAGAACTTAATCACAAATCAACATACTAGTTTGAGACGTGATATTAATGTCGATCAAAACACCAATTGAAATATTGACATCACTAAACATGAAAACCCAAATAGCAATGGACATGATATGGAATGCAATGCAATACTCTCCCTTACCACAAACTCTCATGAATTTTATGCTGCAATGCATTCGATTTTCCAGTATATATATGCTATTTATTCTATCACCCTCAATTCCATATTTCTCTCCCCTTTTTTGTCATAAATGCTGAACGAAATGATATCAAAATCAATTAGAGTAATAACATATAACCACTTAAAAATGCAGTTAATAGCATGTAGAAGTATAATTAATAAGTAGTAGACCTCCTCACATACTCATTTTAAGTCAGAATGAAGTAACTAATATAAGTGACTCATGTGTGTAAAGTGTCACAATCCAATGCAAGCAAAACTCCATACCTTAATTTTGTGAGAAGGTGTGCTCATCACTGCCAATAAGTATATTTTCCTACTTATGAAAGTCAAACCAAGTAAGCGTATTAGGACTTATACTTATTATTTTCATTTTTCTCCCCATCACTTGGAGCATTTATATTTTTCAATTTTCACCCTAGTTCATTATATTTTTCACATTTTTGAAGCCCATTTATTTTTCTTCTTAAGTGTAGGTTCTCTCTATTAGGTGACTAAGATGACCCATATATCGATCTTTAGGCCAATTAACCCAAATCAGTTGACTATAGACACCAAGTTTTAAGGAACCCTGCATGCTTAATTATTCGAGTGAAATACGCCCTGAAGAAAAACATTAAGATGTTGAGCTTTTATATGTTGGGGAATATTTATAAGCTTAGGTCTTATAAATTCGGTCAATTCATGTTCAGAGTCACCCTATTGACATGTGACTATCATCCCAAATCTCACATACACGGTAGAGTCTTAATAACAATTTCGTAGTGTGAGTAGTGCAGATGGTACATGAAGACAACTAGACTAAGTACTCCACAATAACCTAAGCAAGCAATGAAAATTATGTTACAACTTATCAATTTTACCTATATGTGATCACAACTTGCAAGTTCAAAAATTTTAGATCATGCTGTAGTGGAAGTTTCCATTTACCCACTTTTTTTGTATTTTATCATTTTTCAATCTTTTTGTGTTTTTCTTTTTCAAAAATGAATGCGCCACACAAAGAAAAAGAAAGAAAAAAATTCCAAGCACACAAAACAAATCAAGATATGCATGTGCTAATGCAAACAAATGTAAATGCACATGCATGAAACAAAAAAAAAAAAACGAAAAGAAACATACAAATTTAGGGGATGCATGCATAAATCATATGATGGTTAAGAAGAAGCATGCATAAAAAGTACATAATCAATTAGGTATATGAATGCTCTTTCCCTTAAGAGCACCGTGATCCACTTCAAGATTTTTTAGATCACATTTCTTCACCCACACCTGTCTAGTGGGAAAGCAGTTTCTAGATAGTTGTGTCACCGGTATGGTCAAACGATTCACTTGATCAGTAAAGAGTCCAATCTAACCAACATACACCTGATTTTTGGTTCTATTGAAGGTTATGTTCCTATTTCTATTTAGGTACTGATGACATCTAGGGCCTATGTGACATAACTCTCCATAGTGATAACATGTAGGGATAAAACTAAGATTTAAGTTATGTGAACACTGACATCTATTCCTAGGTCGACGGGTCCTACGCAGTCTGATAGACCTCTCTCCTACAGATCCTTTATCCTTAGGTTTGGGGTCAAGCACATGTTTAGGCTGGTATGTGACAAGGATAAATGTGGTCTTGGACGTGCTAGCAATATCATGATCTTTTCTCTTATATCCTAGACCTCCCTTGTTTCTAGCCAGCTGCCCATTCCTAGAATGTTATCTAACTTTGACGATCCACTGGTGAAGGCAAGCAGTTGAGACTTAGAATGCTCTAGATTGCTCACAAGGTTCGCAACCTGGATTTCTAAAGTCTCATTCTTGACGGTTAGCTCACCGACTTTCCTAGAGGACATCTCAAGCTCACTGATGAGATTCTTAACCTGAGACTCTAAAGATTTATTCATCAATTTAAGTTCACTCAAAATTGAGGAAGACTCCTTAATGTATGCCTTCTATTTCTCCAATTGAAGCTCCTTAACTGTCGTACTTAATGTTTTGTTCTTATTGAGAATCTTAAGACTCTCTTGATGCATTTTCTCATATGCATCTTGGATATCTTCCTCACTTTCAGATTCTCCTTCAGTTTCCTCACCACTATCTATGTCCTCATCTATCTCACTCTCTTGATCAGAACTACTCTTAACCGTAGCAACGAAGGCTACATATTTTTCACTTTCCTCACGAGTGGATTTCTCACTTTGATTGTCCGAGCTAGACTCGTCATCAGTGAGAGTAGTATTCATAGCCTTTTTTTTCAACTCTCCTAGAACTAGGGCACTCATTTTTCACATGACCAAAACTTTGACAGCTGTGGCATCTCACTGATTTCGATCTTCTCCTAAATTTAATTGGGCCACCTCTTTGTCTTTCCCGAGGCTTCTTTTTATTCCTAAACATTTTTGGAATTTTTTAGCTAGGTAGGCCAACTCTTCATCATTGAGTGAATCTAAATTAGAAGATTCGCTCAAGTTATTCTTCACAGATTTCAAGGTCAAAGGCTTATCTTTAACGACTTTATCTAAGGTCAGCTCATAGGTCTGGAGGGATCCAACTAGCTCTTTCACCCTGATAGTATCTATGTCCTTACTTTCCTCAATCGCCGTGACGTTAGGCCAGAAATGCTCGGGTAAGGATCTAAGAATTTTTCTCACTATCTTAAGCTCGAGGAATTTTCTCTCCTAGGTTGAAGCTAGAATTTACTATATCATTTAGGCTTGCGTAGAAGACATCAAAAGTCTCACCATCTCTCGTCTAGATTTCTTCAAACCTAGTGGTCGACATTTGTAACTTCGAATTTTTAACTGCTTGAGTTCCCTCATGAGTGGTTTCTAAGATATCCCAAACTTCTTTCGCAACCTCACACGTGGACACTTTCCTAAACTCTTCTGGGGACAGCCATAAATAGGGCATATATGGCTTTACTATTCCAGTTACATCTATCTAGTTAAGCCATAGACCAGTTTTCTATGGGGTGAGAGTGACAACATTATTATCCGTGGTACTAGGATTAGACCAACCGTTAACTACACTCAACCAAATTCTCTCATCCATAGATTTAAAAAATGCCCTCATCCTAACTTTCCAATATGTGTAATTGCTACCGTCAAAATAGGGCGGGACAGTCAATAGGGAGTACATCTAGACAATGTAAGGTTAGGACACACAATTAGGCTCTGATACCACTTGAAAGTTCTAGATTCGCTAGATTAGGTTCGACCTTACGTGTGGAATTGACTAATTAAAGGAACTAGTCAATTTTAATTAATTTTCTTGATGATTAGACATACAAGTTAAATTTTCATAAGTTTGAATTCTACAATAATATTATGAAAAGTAGTAAAAACACACAATTTGTTGACTGAGAAACCCAACGTGAAAACTCTGGGACCAAGTCAATTACCTCAACTACAGACAATTGGGGATGCAGTGCGATTCCAGTCTAATAACTTTCAGTAGTTCAAGTTGTTGTAATTCTTGTAATCTGTAAGATCCGCTGTCAATCTTCCAGTCTCACGATCTACTGCCGTAGATATTATCTAGCCATAGAATTCTCGATCTATCTCCTGCAACCTCCAAGATCTACTGTCTTATTTCAGCATTCTGATCTTATACCTGATGTGATCCCGGCGTCGAGTCCAATGAAGCCGAGCCCAGACCGAGACTCGTTGTTTATCGAAGGGCAAAACGGATAAATCAAGCAATGAGACTACTTGTACAAGTGACAATGGACGACATCATGATCTACACGCAAAAAGAGACAAGTTTCATGGTGGGGTCGAGGTCGAAAACCAATTGGATCAACAAGATACAAGCAACCGAAGAAGGAGGCCAGCCGGACTTCTAAGCGACCACTTAGAAGAAACGGTCAAGCGGTCGTTCAGACCCATACCGAGATTTCAAGGCAGAAAAAATGTCCTTCTAAGCGATCGCTTGGAAAACAACTAAGCAACCGCTTAGAACAAATCTGAAGACGAGTTTTCTATTTTTGGCGAGAATTCTAGTTTCCTTAAAATTCTATTTTTATTGATGTTTTACTATATTTGGGAGATTATGCACGAATTTTATAGGATTTCTAGCATTAGTATAAATAGTTTATTTTT
This sequence comes from Osmanthus fragrans, assembly GCA_019395295.1. Lineage (NCBI taxonomy): Eukaryota > Viridiplantae > Streptophyta > Magnoliopsida > Lamiales > Oleaceae > Osmanthus > Osmanthus fragrans. The sequence goes on along the minus strand of CM033353.1, from coordinate 13,327,848 downwards.
TCATTATTGTAGAACATTTTGACAAATTATTAATTAAAGTGAGGCTATTTGCTTTCAATCTTGTTTTTCTTAGAATACCGCGAACTTATCAAGATCTTCTTGTAACATTCAACATCGAGTGAAGATCACGGGTCTTGTAATCAAGAGGTCTATCAAGCGTCGTTCTTGTTGGGTTGCTTGATTCAACATTCTTGGTTGAATATTTAAACATGGATTATCTTTGGGCTTTCTTGGGTTTTCAAGCTTGTTGTGGGGTTGCGTAGTGATCGTTACTATGTGGTTCTCATCAGTTGGTATCAGAACTTGGCTCCAAAATAATTAAGGTTATATCTTTTATTGTTTTTGAGTCTTGTGTTTTTTTCTTTCTTTATTGTTCTTCTTGTTCTTGTGTCCCGTAAAATTCTTGAGTCTTTGATCCAAAAAAAGTCAAAAAAAATTCAAAAATTATTTTTGGACTATTTAAAGGTCCGAATTAAGTTTCGCTTGTTTTGCTGGTTTTCTACTCAAATTTTCAAGAGTAAAATAAAAATTCAAAAATTAAAAGAAATTTTTTTTATTATTGTTACGGGAATTTCCAGCATCACTGATTTTCAATTTTGAGTAAAAAAAAAAACTTCAATTCGAGTCCTACACTTGTTACTTCTTGAATTCTTAGTTCCAAATTCATATACTTGGTCTTGTTGAGTCTTCCTTCACCCTTTTTTTTTCTTTTCTTCTATCAAATTCGTGATTACACTCGATTGGATACACAGGATTACATCTGTGAGTTCACCTTGTTCTTTGAAGATACTTGAGCGAAAGCATTGAGTTGTGAGATTAATAAAGGGTAAAAGCCAAAATTTGAGTGATACACGAGTGAATATTTGTGAGGTTACAATTCTATAGAATTAAGATGTCAGATAGAGAAGGTTCAAATTCAATCAGGCAGCCGAATCTGAACAACATGGGAGACGATGCAATAAGGCGATTTGAGAGGGTGCTTGGGAATGTGACTGAAAGACTTGGTAGGTTAGAGGCGTCGGGATCGAATAGTCATAGGGGACACTCAAATGCAAGGAGACCAGGTAGGAGAGAGTCTAGAAGGGAGTGACATGATGACTATGAATATGTTAGTGATTTGGATGAGGATGCATCAATGGTAGGTGAAATGGGTAGGGTAAGGAATAAAGGTAGTAGGTTTGAATGAAGGGGTATGAACAACTTTGGAGATGATGTTGATGGGAACATTGGTAACATTAAGATGTCAATTCCACCGTTTAAGGGAAGGAGTGATCCAGAGGCTTATTTAGAGTAGGAGAAAAAGGTAGAGTTGATATTTGAGTGCCATAATTATTCGGAGGAAAAAAAAAGGTGAAAATAGCAATTTTTGATTTTTTGATTATGCCATAACATGGCCCACCAACTGGTTACATCTAGGCGGAGGAATCGGGAGCAAACAGTTAGTACTTGGGATGAGTTGAAACCTATTATGCGGAAGAGATTCGTGCCTAGCAACTATTACAGGGAGTTGCATCAAATATGCAATGATTGTTTCAGGGGTCAAAAAGTGTTCAAGACTATCATAAAGAGATGAAAATTTTGATGATCAGGGCGAATGTGGAGGAGGATCGAGAAGCCACCATGGCTCGTTTCTTGAATGGGTTGAACAGGGAAAATTGCTAACACTGTGGAATTACAGCACTATGTGAAGATTGAGGATATGTTGTGTGACGCCCCGAGTTCCGCGAACCCGGAGTGCCACGTCATCGTCTTTTGCCCTAATTTAACTGAAAGTTTGGCGGAAATAACTAACTTCTAAAACATCACATTTAAAATTTGTGAACTTTAACAGCAATAAAACTCATTTGAATTAACTTAAGAAAAATTGATTTGACTTTAAACTCGAGTTTGAAATAACTGAAAAGACAAAGTAAGTTCATAAGGATTAAGTCTCAACAATTAACTACATTTATTCATTCATGACACCACTGCCCATCATACTCGATCGTCTCCAAAATCTACAAATATTGTCAAATTAATGGAATGAGAATTTCGAAGAAATACTCAGTAGACTCATCGCCAGTAATTAATTTACAGAATAATTGAACACATAACTATGCAATTTATACAGTGACATCATCATAGGCGTATTTTCTTTGAAAGATCATAGGCTCTTTAAAATCATAGGATGTGGGTAGTCTCGTCTCAGGCGTTTAAACACATAGGCTATAGGCTCTTTTAAAATCATAGGGTGTGGGTAGTCTCGTCTCCTTGCATTTAAGCAAGTAAGTTATGCATAACATCATCTTATCTCATAAGAGATTCTCTTTCTTCTCATGCATTTGAACATATAAGTTATGACAAGCATAACAACATAATCTATCTCATAAGAAATTCTCATCTTATGCATTAAAGCATATAAATCACATAAAGTCACATAATACATGCAATTATAATTTAAACTAATTAATAGGGGCGAGTCTACCTCAATCTATCTTGAGTCGTAAAAAGTGGAGCGGGAAGTAACCCCAAGCTCTATCGTACGTTTCATCTATGCCAAAGTAGAAAATAAGTTTTGAATTAGTATTTTGAAATTCTAAAGTTTTAAAATGATAAAATAAAGTTTAGGGACTTAATTGGAATTTATTGAAACTGAAAATAAAAGTTTAAGGGCTGAAATTAAACTTTTCTAAAATATGGACTTAATTGGAAATTTATTAAAACTGAAAATAAATGTTTAAGGGCTGAAATTAAAATTTTCTAAAATAGGGACTTAATTGAAAATTTATTAAAACTGAAAATAAACAGTTTAGGACTAAAATAAATTTTTGCAGAATCTGTGGGCTGATTGTGGAAAATAGAAACTCTAGGGGCTGATTTACTAATCACTGAACTTTGGGACTGAACTAATAATCTTTAAAACTTGGGGGACTGAAATAAACAAGTTTCTAATCTAGGGGCTTAAAGAATAATTTTCAAAAATCAAAATATTAAAACATTTCACACTCTCTCTTTCTCTCGTTTGAACGAGAGCAGAGAGGAGAAGGAGAGGGCGACGCCCCTTCCTTTGATTCATCCCGGCGACGTCAGCGCCACCGTCGCGTGGTGGCGCCGGTGTGTGGGTGGAGGTGATGGAGGGAATTTTAGCGTCTCGATCGAAGAGAAATCGAAGCTTGGAGGTTTGATTTTTCTTGGAATTTTTGGCGGTGAACCAGCTGGAAAGTGGGTCGGGAATGAGGTAAGTTTATGAGTTTTCTTATTTCTTGGTTTTGGTGGTTGTTTGGTGTTGATTTGAGGCGAAATGGAGGCTGTCGATTTGGTGGTGTGTGTGGTGTTCGAAATCGGGAATGGCAGGTGGATTTGGGTGTTATTGTGGTGGTGTTTTGGGTACTAAAGTGGTGTTGCAGGTGGCTGTAGCTTGGGTGTTGGTGTGCAGTCGGTGTTGGTGTTTTCTGGGCTAAGGAGATGGTGGTGCGTTGAGACGGTGGAGTTGGTGTGGTGGCTTGACTGTGGTGTTGGAGGTGGTGGTTCTGGGTTCGACTGGTTGCAATTCTTGCAGTTTGGTAGTGTTGTTGAAATGAGTGGTTCGAATTTCGGCTGGGTTTGGTGACTGGTTTGATTGTGTGAAATCTTCATGTCACTGGTGCTAGAATCTGGTTCTAGCATCAACGTGATTTTCCAGTTGATGCTAGAAATTGATTTTCTAGCATCAATTGTGAGTTTCCAATTTAGGAAGATAAACTGGGAATTCACTGCATTGAGGAGAGAAGATTGGAAATATTTTCTTACCCAGGCTACTATTGTTGGCTGTGTGAGGTTGAGGGGGAGGAAAAATCTAGGGCACAAATCCCTAGGAGCTAAGTGGGCCAGAAAATTGGGCTGGAAGAATTTTCGAATTGGGCTTAAATGAATTGGGCTGAAAGAAATCAAAATTTGGACCGTAATTAATAATATATTGTACTTAATATTATTAAAATTCGGATTTAAAACGATAAGGAATTTGATACCTTAAAAATATTTGAGATTGGACTCGATTTGAATGGATTTAAATTGGTTTCATAACGGCTAGACGAACACGCTTTCATTTTAAAATTCGGGGTTAAAAATTAGCGACACATTTTTCAAGATAATGATTTAAAATTCTCGGTCGCTACATGTTGCATGTAGCCATGAAGGTTGAAAAGCATTTGAAAAGGAAAGGGACAGCCAGGCAACCGTTGGGTACTTTGGGTTCTAATTCGAATTGGAAATCGAGGTGGGATAACAAAGGAGATGGAGCTGTGTCAAAGTGGAAAGATGAAAGTGCTAGCAGGACCGTACCAAAATCAGAGTCACAGCCAGCCAGAAATCGGGACATTTAGTGCTTCAAGTGCTTGGATAAAGGACACATCTCTTCTCAGTGTCCAAACAAAAGGACAATGATCTTGCACAATGGAGAGGTGGTGACTGACGGTGAGGATGAATTTGAAGGCATGCCTGAATTGGAGGAGGTTAGTGATCATGGAGACAAGGTGGAGTATGGCGTTGGAGGAGAATTACTGATTACAAGACGAGCTCTCAACACTCAAATCAAAATGGATGACTTAGAGCTACAACGAGAAAACATATTTCATACACGATGTCATGTCAACAATAAGGTATGTAGTGTAATAATTGATGGGGGTAGTTGTACGAACGTAGCTAGCACAACACTTGTGGAAAAATTGGGATTAACCCTATGAAGACATCATAGACCCTATAGGTTACAATGGTTAAATGATTGTAGGGATATTAAGGTGAATACGAGGGTGTTGATTAATCTTTCAATTGGTAGTTATCGGGATGAAATTATGTGTGATGTGGTACCTATGCACGCGGGGCATATTTTACTAGGTAGGCCATGGGAATATGATAGGAAAATTATTCATGATGAGTACAAGAATCGGTATAGTTTCAGTAAAGATGGGAGGTCCATTACCCTTGCGCCATTACACCGGCACAAGTGTATGAAGACCAAATCAAATTGAAAAATGCGGAAAAAGAGAGAGTGAAAGAGCTGGAAAAGGTGAGAGAAGATAGTGAGGTGGCTAGTAGAGAGAAAAAAAGAGTGGAGTCATATGAGAGGAAAGAAAGGAAGGTGTTGAAGAGGAGAGAAAAGTCGAAAGCGAATTTCTTTGCAAAGGGGAATGAGTTGAAAGAGCGGTAGAGGATAAAAGGCAAGTGATTTTGATAGTCTATAAGGAGTCTTTCCTCATTCTTGAGGAGCCTAACCCACCCCTCCCCAGTTTAGCGACATCTTTATTGCAGAAATTTGAAGATGTCTTTCCGGAGGACATGCCTGTGGGTTACCACCCATTCAAGGCATTGCGCACCAGATTGACTTTGTTCCTGGAGCTGTTATTCCAAACCGACCAGTTTATCGAAGTAACCCCGAGAAGACAAATGAGCTTCAAAAGCAAGTGGATGAGTTGATGAGTAAAGGATATGTGCGGGAGAGTATGAGCCCATGTGCTGTCACAGTGCTACTTGTGCCAAAGAAAGATGGAACTTGGAGAATGTGTGTGGATTGCGGAGTCATAAACAATATAATGGTAAAGTATCCCCATCTTATTCCTAGGTTAGATGATATGTTGGATGAATTATATGGTGTTTGCATGTTTAGTAAAATCGATCTTAAAAGTAGATACTACCAAATTCGAATGAGGGAAGGTGATGAGTGGAAAACTGTATTTAAACCTAAATATGACTTATATGAGTGGTTAGTAATGCCATTTGGACTCGCTAATGCATCGAGCACTTTCATGCGATTGATGAATCATGTTTTACGTGCTTTTATAAGTTAATTTGTTGTTGTGTATTTTGATGACATATTGATTTATAGCAAGGATCTAAATGAGCATGTAGAACATTTTAGGAGTGTACTTGTGGTTCTGAAGAGGGAACAACTTTATTGTAATTTTAAAATTTTTACATTTTGCATGGAAAATGTTGTTCTCCTAGGATTTGTGGTGGGTGCTAATGGGGTAGAAGTGGACGAGGAGAAAATAAAGGTTATTAAAGAATGGCCAACACCTAAGAGTATAACTGAAGTTAGGAGTTTTCATGGTTTGACTAGCTTCTATGGACGTTTTGTGAAAGATTTTAGCACAATCACCACACCACTCACCGAGATTGTTAAAAAGAGTGTGGGATTTCATTGGAGGTGATGAACAAGAGCATGCATTCAATACAATTAATGATATGTTGTGTAAGGCACCAGTTTTGGCACTTCCCTAACTTTGATAAAGCTTTCGAGATTGAGTGTGATGTATCAGGAATAGGTATTGGAGCAGTCTTAATGCAGGATAAGCGGCCTATAGCTTACTTCAGTGAAAAGCTAAGTGGAGTAGCACTCAATTACCCCACATATGATAAGGAACTATATTTACTTGTTCGAGCCTTGGAGACATAACAGCACTACTTGTGGCCTAAGGAGTTTGTGATATACACGGACCATGAATCATTGAAGCACTTGCGGGGTCAAAGTAAGTTGAATAAAAGGCATGCAAGATGGATGGATTTTGTGGAGACATTCCCTTATGTCATCCGGTACAAGCAAGGTAAGGAAAATGTGGTGGCAAATGCATTGTCTCGAATGTATGCGCTTTTAACTTCTCTTAGTTCTAAATTGCTTGGTTTTGAACATATGAAGGACATGTATGCTAGTGATTAGATTTTTCAGATATTTATTCATCACGTAGTAAATGGGCTATAGATACGTATATTCTTTAAGCAGGATGAATATTTATTTTGGGAAAATAGGTTGTGTGTTCCTAATTGTTCAATGCGTGAAGTATTGGTTAGAGAAGCACATAGTGGTGGATTGATGGGTCATTTTGGAGTTAAAAAGACTTTAGATATGTTAGAGAAACATTTTTATTGGCCTAGGATGAAAAGTGATGTTGTAAGGATATGTAGTCGTTGCATAACTTGTAAGCAGGCTAAATCTAACGTTTTACCTCAAGGTTTATACATACCATTACTTACACCTAGTGAACCTTGCATTGATATTTCGATGGATTTTGTGTTGGGTTTACCTAGAACTAAGACGGGTCGAGATTCAATTTTTGTGGTGGTAGATAGGTTTAGTAAGATGGCACACTTCATTGCATGTCATAAAATCGATGATGCCACTAACATAGCAGAATTATTCTTTAAGGAAATTGTGCATTAACATGGGGTACCTAAGACTATAGTGTCAGATAGGGATGTTAAGTTCCTCAGTCATTTTTGATGGGTTTTGTGGGGTAAGTTAGGCACTACGCTTATGTATTCAACAACTTGTCACCCACAAACCGATGGTCAAATTGAGGTAGTGAATAGGACCATGACACAACTTTTAGCGCACTATGGTTCATAAGAATTTGAAGAGTTGGGAGGAGTGTTTACCTTTCATAGAGTTTGCATATAATAGGGTCACGCATTTTACTACCTCATTTTCACAATTTGAAATTGTTTATGATTTTAATCCACTAACACCTTTGGATTTAATACATTTACCTGTGACTGAATGAGGTAGCTTAGATGGTACAGGAAAGGCAGAGTTGGTGAAGTCACTTCATGAAAAGGTAAGATTGCAAATTGAGAAGAAAAACAAACACTACGCGTCACAGGCAAACAAGGGTCGAAAAAGCGTGATATTTGAACTTGGAGATTGGGTCTGGGTACGTTTCAGAAAGGAGCATTTTCCAGAGTAGAGGAAATCAAAGTTGCAGCCACGAGGGGATAGTCCATTTCAGGTTTTGGAGAAAGTCAACGACAACGCATATAAATTGGATCTTCCAGGTGAGTATAATGTTTCAGCAACTTTTAATGTGTCTGATCTCTCTCTCTTTACGATGTAGGTGCAGATTTGAGGTCGAATCCTTCTAAAGTGGGAGGGGATGATGTGATCCAGGCGTCGAGTCCAATAAAGCCGAGTCCAGACCGAGACCCGTTGTTTATCGAAGGAGGTCCGATGACGCGATCAAGAGCAAAACGGGTAAATCAAACAATGAGACTACTTATGCAAGTAACAATGGATGACGTCATGATCTACACGCAAAAAGAGACAACTTTCATGTTAGGGTCGAGGTCGGAAACCAATTGGATCAACAAGATACAAGCGACCGAAGAAGGAGGCCAACCGGACTTCTAAGCGACCGCTTAGAAGAAACGGTCAAGCAGTCACTCAGACCCATACTGAGATTTCAAGGCAGACAAAATGTCCTTCCAAGTGACCGCTTGGAAAACAACTAAGCGACCGCTTAGAACAAATCTGAAGACGAGTTTTCTATTTTTGGCGAGAATTCTAGTTTCCTTAAAATTCTATTTTTATTGATGTTTTACTATGTTTGGGAGATTATGCACGAATTTTATAGGATTTCTAGCATTAGTATAAATAGTTTATTTTATCATTATTGTAGAACCTTTTGACAAATTATCAATTAAAGTGAGGCTATTTGCTTTCAATCTTGTTCTTCTTAGAACACCGCGAACTTATCAAAATCTTCTTGTAACGTTCAACATCGAGTGAAGATCACGAGTTTTGTAATCAAGAGGTCTATCAAGCGTCGTTCTTGTTGGGTTGCTTGATTCAACATTCTTGGTTGAATCTTTAAATCGAGATTATCTTTGGGCTTTCTTGGATTTTCAATCTTGTTGCGAGGTTGCCTAACGATCGTTGCTACGTGGTTCTCATCAATACCAATTGCCTCTTCCAAGTGGAATTCCAAGAATCTCATGTTCTTGTTCTTTTCCTGCACTTGAGAAAGGGACTCTTTCAATCCTCAATGAGAGAGTCACTTCCTCAAATAATTAAGGAAGTAAGGTGTTTTAGATTCTCGAACCTTTAATTTTTTCCAAAACTCAGTTGTCGGATCACCAGATCAATATAAATGGATCAATGTTTGAAGTACTCATTGGATCTCTCAAAATATGTTGTGAAGATGTTAGGAAAATGAAGCACAATATAGCAACCTTACAATTTTTTTTAGTTAGGGGCGAATAGGTGGTAAGCGCACTTATTTAGGTCACAAAATATGGACAATTGATTGTAATTATATTGAAATATGGTTTAATTCTATATAAATTGTGTTTGCAGGATAATATCAATGGAAATAACGAAAAGTGAGTGAAAACGAGCAAGAAATGACCAAAACGGAAGAAAGCCAAACTTCAGGAACTAAGATGCAATTATTCGAAAGTTGACTCGAAACTCAAATCAAGAACAAAAATGAACTAAGTACAAGATTGACGATATCAAAGGGTGTTAGAAGGAAGAAAATGAAGAAAAGTGGTCAAAATGAGGAAGAACGAAGTTCGGGGACCAAAACGGCAAACGTCCATGCGGTCGCATGGCTTCCCCCGAGAGCAATTTGAGGCACGATGATTGAACCATGCGGTCGCATGGTACAATTCTGACGCGAAAGTCTAGTTTCTTTATTTGATTCAACCACCTATGGAAACAGGTTTTGGACCCCTTTTTTAACCCAAAACTCGATCAGAAAAGGGGGGCTACACACTTTTGAAGAAAAAAAATGGTGATTTTGGAAGCAAAAATACGAGGAACAACGTGAAGAATCATCAACCACTCCAAGGAATTAATCGAATATCTTCTCGGGTGATAACATTTCTTCAAATATTATTTTGTTTTTCTTTCTTTAGCATGTTAGGCTAGTTTTTCTTGTACTAGGAGATCGATGAACCTTGTAACTTGATATTTTAATCTTTAGTTTTATATTTTTGACATTATAAACACGTTTTTGCATTATTGAATGATTTATATGCAATTTAATTTCTCTACAATTATATGCGCAATGGTTGTATGAATTTGGTGATTTATTTCATGTATTCGAAAGAAGGAAAATAGATTCAACAATGTATAAATCATCATAGGGTCCGATGGGGGATAAAAATATATCGCTATGCTCTATGTGAATCTTTAAGTGTTTACAAAACTTCATGCATTCTTTTATGGTGTATTCGTCATAGAAATATAGTCGGATCGCATGATAAGATATGTTTAACATTACTCGAAAGAGATTGTTAAATTCAATAGAAACATTGATTTTTCAATATTTAATTGTGTTATCAAATTGTAAAACTAGGATTGAAATGGATTGTTGCATGAGGATTCGTGATCCTAGTGCGTTTTTCTCATCTTGATTAAATCAATTTGCATTTGAATTTCATATTGCATTCTAGGATAATTCGCATATAGTTTAGCCAATTCATTCATAGTAGGATTTTATTATCTGGTTGGTTAGAATTTAGTATAAAACACATCAAAAACTCATCTAATTTCGGTTAAGGTCGAGATAATTATTATTGAACTACTCAATATCTGTGGGATTGACAATCCGGACTCTAAAAGTCTACTTTATTACTTGTAACGAACCGTACAATTGCGGCGATTTTTAATTGAACGTATTTTTGTGAAAAGGTTTTTGGCGCCGTTGTCGGGGATTGAGTATAGTTTAATTTTAGTTATTTTGATACTAATTCGAACTTTATTCATTTTTATTTTTATTCTTATTTGATTAGTTGAGTCACTGAATTTGGTTTTTTGTTCCCTTCACCTATTTTTGTGCAATTCTTGCTACCTCAGGTTTGCATGCTAAGATCAACTGGGGGAAAATTGATTTCAGTTGATCCAGAAATCGAACGTACTTTTCATCAATTGTAAAGAGAAGCTATAACAGCATAACAATAGCAAATGGCTAACGAACCGTACACTTGCGGTGATTTTTAAATCGAACGTATTTTCGTGAACAATAGGTGTCATGAGCAGTGTAAAATTCTCCAAACTCCCGACCTAGAGTTTGTCCACGTAAAATTGTCGCTCGAGCGAGATGGAGCGATAGACGAATGACGTATATGTCGTTCAAGAGGAAGGGGTGAAAAGCAAGCGACGATGGTTCTACTTTTGTCGTTCAACCAGCATCCCGACAAGTAGCTAGTGAAAATTCGGCAAGTATTTTACCTTGTTCCAAACTCAAACCTTAGCCTAAACTAAACCATTTATACAAATTGTAACTCAAGTCCTTGACTTTTTACACATGATCAATTAAGTCATTTTTTTTCACAGGATAACCAATTACAGTATTGGACGTAAAAACATCTTTAAGTAGTTTACATATCTAGATGATGGTTGCTACAAAATACCGTAATCATGTAATATTAGAGTTCGAGCATATGCATAGGTCCTGAGGACTATTTCGATGCCCAAGCATGATGGCAATGGAATCATGAATAAAGTCCTTTTTGTATCCCTGGGATTCCAATGGTCGGGATATGCGAATATTGGCTATATCACTATCTTAACGTTGGTACCTCCAAAATTTTCCTCCAAAGTGGGTTTAAAATGTAGTACAATTGCATTCCATAAAGTGTTTCAATCAAAAAATGAAACATAATATTTGCTGAAGATTTTCATATGTGATAGCAAAGTAAAAGTACTTCAATCACACTGGCATCCAATTTTGCATCCTGGAATTGCTCATGACCACCTTACGATCGCAAAGAGCATATGCCCTGCAATTGCATGGTATGCATTTTTTCCTGTTGTGCATTTTGGTCCATAATTTGTTCTTATTATCATTTTAGGTCCTCTTTTATATTTCCGTTGAGTTCTTCAACTTTCAATTTCATCCATAAGCATTAAAATAGGATAGGCTATATAGACTAGGCTTGGGATGGACTCACGGGCTTGATATGACGTGATATAGAATGAGTCGCAGTTGTGTCATCAGATATAACTTTTGAACAAAGTAATAATAACCCGAATCAAAATTATTGGAGCTAAAGTGCTAATCTAAGTGTGATGTGATGTTTAGATTATTAATTTTTTTTCCCTTTTTGGAAATTTAATTAATTATTTTTTTTAATTTAACTATTGAAATGCTAACTTATTTTAACATGATTCACTACTTGAAAGGTAAGACGGATGTACTCAATTTCAATGAAAAGATACACAAAAAAAGACGAGAAGGGCAAAAAAAAAAATATATAAATCCCCTAACCTACGACACGAATTGTCCCCTCCACCCTTCCTCTCCCCACCTGCATTGTCCTCTGCCTCGCAGTCACCTTTATTCTGCTCCTCCCCCACTGCAACCCCAATCGTTGTTCACCTAACCCACCATCTATTTATTCTCCCCCCATTTACCCACACTGCTATGGATGGAAATTGTCCATTACCAAGGGAAGTGGGGGCCAGTGAAATTCATTTTTGTATGACTTTATTTACTTTTTAGTTTTTAATTTTATAATCTTCTGTATTTTGAAAATTTTTGATAGTTAAATTAAACCCCCACTAGACCAAGTTCAGGCTCCACCGGTGAAAGAATGTGCTTGAAATTGATACGTTAAGATCCTAACTCTGAGAATAAGGTAGGAGACTCATATAATAATCTGCAAGTTAGGGACCTTCACTACAACTTTTCTTTAAATTATGGTTTATTATATTATTTTCACAGAATAAATTGGTCATACTTAAATAATTTCTGTCTCAATACGTTAATCTCTGCATTCTCATATTTTGGACTAAATTTTGTTGATTTTTTATTTGTATTTTTTCCCCTCGGAAACTCTGCAACCGTGAAACCCTTTATTTTTATTGAACTTGGGCTACTTTCAAGTTCTTTGTTATCTTTTACAAGACCAGGATAAATTTAGGCATAACTAAAGGGGGGAAAAGTCACAATTTGCCAATTGTTCAATCGAGTCATTGTACCAAATACGTGGTTACAGAAAAAATAACAATTGAAATAAGTATTGACAATGGTAATTGAGACATGCAATCATATTCAAGATAGTCATCTGAATGTTTTCTTATTGATTGGCCTTTATTCTCATTTACAGGACAAAGAGAAGGGACAAAGACCACCGAATAAAGATGAGACGTGTCATGTGCCAAGTAACGAACAATCAATACATTATGACAAAAGTATGCGCATGGATGGTACTTCATGCATGTGGAAGAGCTTTGAATCGACATCCGACCCCAGCTGTTTTTCATCGTGCGGTTTGTGGCCGATCACGGCTGAGATATGGCGGGGACCTCAATTGGAAGCCCATACCATTTTCATGTGCTTGATGCAAAACATTGCATGTATTATTGTTACAAGGAAGAAGGTTGGCGAATGTAAGAGGATTGGATTCCAAGTTGGTGTAGGGACTAGTTTGGCAGTGGGTTTGTGGATTTTGTTGTTCGTAGAAAAAGAAATGGACCCCAATTTAGAAAATTAACTACTCTCTCTCAATGTCTCCTCATTTATTTTTCTGAGTTTGTATCTAGCAATAATGTATATGTTCAGTTAATGAATGGAGGGCCACTAAACAGTCCCCCATATTGATTGAAACTACAAGATGATATTACCATTTCATTTTTCGACCCCACCCCACGAAAAAGAAGAAATTGTTCATGACACGGCAATGAAGGATTTAATTATTTTTGTTTGGGATAAAAGTTAGAATAATGCTGCTTGGACAAGGAGAAAACAAAAATAGTGCAGTGACGGGGTGATTTCTGATTGAGTGTTTTTGTCTTATTATTATTTTTTTTCCCAATTTCCAATAAAAAACTGCTAAATGTTGTCTGGAAAAAAAATTGTATCATTGATTTTGGTTTTGTAGCACAACTGTAAAAGTTATGCGAATGAAATTTCAAGACATCAAAGTTTTTATAGTACTATGACACGAGTAAAGAATAATTTCTACGCAGAGTCGCTCTATTGACAAAGGGATCTAAAAAGAGTACTCAATCGATTGATAAAAGGACAAGTTTTTTTATTTTTTTGGCCTTATCAATAGAGATATTTACATGTGGAATGATAATTTGTCAATTTAATTTAATAAAACTCTATCGTATGAGAACTCATAAAAGGGTAATTACATTCACATCAAAGCTTTTGTTTCTTGCAACACATTTTAATTGAATTAAGCTTCTCCACATTTTGTTGCACTTTTTTCTTAATTTTTTTTTCGCATTTTAATCATCATATTTACATTAATGAGCACATCTTGGTTTCATAAAAATAAATCCCTAAAGAGTTTATGAAAATATTTATTTGTCATCATATTTTCAAATAAGCAGAATAATATAACAAATACAAAAGTTTTGCAAAATATATTTTCCTTATTTCAAAGTACCCTAAAAAAGTATTTGGACATAAATTGTCATCAGGGTACTAATTAATTAATGGTTAATGCCAAAATGAAATGAAATTAAAAGTTGGGGACACAAGTGTGATAGTAAGCAAAAGTTGGAAACATTAATTGCAATTAAAATGTGGTCTACCAAACAAAAATTATAGTGTAAATATAATTATACCTCGTAAAGTTAAATGGAGCCTTTTCTAGAAGCTTGACGGCATAAGTTAGGTAAATAATCCCACCAAACTATTGAGAAGTAAACTTGATTTTTGGACTAAGTAATATGGGCTTAAAGATTTTGCTCCTATGCCCAATTCAATTAAAAAGCCCAATAAAACCTAACATTTCCAGAAACATATTCAAGAAAAATCTATGGAAAAATCTAAGTAAAAAATGTGGTCCTAATTATGGTAATGTGCCGAGTGTGTAAGTTTTGAAGTTGAGAAATACAAGTTTTCTTTTGTTAACTTACTTCTTCCTAGTAGTGTTGTCCTTCCCAAAAATCTTAGCCAATCCAAGTTAGGAAACCTTTCTTTCCTCCAACAAACTGGTATCAGAGCCCTAATGTCCTTATGAAAAATGGCAAGTGGGATGATTCCTTTTCAAGTCCCCCAACTCAAGAAGGATAACTACGACAATTGGAGTATAAGGATGAAGGCGTTGCTAGGGTCGCAATATGCATGAGAGATTTTAGAGAAAGGCTATACAGAGCCATAAGACGAGATCACTCTATCCCAAATACAAATGAATAGTTTGAAGGATGCAATGAAGAATGACAAGAAGACGCTCACCCTCATCTATCAAGCCTTAAATGAAGGCATGTTCGAGAAAGCAGCTTGTGCTGCTACGAGTAAGGAAGCATGGGAGACCTTACGAAACTCCCACAAAAGAGTTGAGAAGGTGAAAAAAGTTCGACTTCAAACACTTTGACGAGAGTTTGAAGCTTTACATATGAAAGAATCAGAATCAATTTCTGATTACTTTTCAAGAATATTAGCCATTGTAAACCAATTAAAGAGGAATGGAGAAAAGTTGAGCGACACTCGAGTAATTGAGAAGATACTTAGGTCTTTAGATTCTAAGTTTGACTACATAGTTGTAGCCATTGAAGAATCTAAAGATCTAGATAGTATGAGTGTCGATCAACTCATGGGATCTTTACAAGCCCACGAGGAAATACTAAATAAGAAGGTGAAAGAAGAGCCATTAGAGCAAGCTCTTCAAACAAAACTCACCTTGAATGAGGGTGAAGGAAGGTTTGGCAATAGGAGAAGCCTAAGAGGAAGAGGATGTGACCAAAATTGAGGAAAAAGTGCATTTTACAAAGAAGAAAGAAGCCAAAGCTTGTTTTCCACTAGAGGTCGTGGAAGAGGAAGAGGTACGAGGAAAAATGAAAGGCCAAGGTATGACAAATCTCAAGTTAAATGTTACAATTGTAAAAAACTTGGCCATTATGCTTCAGAATGTAGAAATGTTACTAACCAAGTTGAGGAGAAAGCCAACAATGCTAGTCGGGAAAATGAAGTGGATCCTACACTATTGTTGGCTTACAAAGATGAAGAAAGCAGGAAAAAGACCACTTGGTATTTGGATATGGGAGCAAGCAATCATATGTGCGGAAGAAGAAACATGTTCGTAGAGCTCGATGAATCGGTAAGCGGAAATATTACTTTTGGAGATGAATCCAAGATCCCCGTGAAAGGTAAAGGAAAAATCTTGGTCCGCTTGAAGAATGGTATGCATCAATTTATCTCAAATGTCTACTATATGCCCAATATGAAGAATAACATTCTGACGTTGGGACAACTCTTAGAGAAAGGCTACGATATTCATTTGAAAGATCATAGTCTTTCAATAAGAGATCAAAAGGAAAATTTGATTGCCAAAGTCCCCATGACAAAAAATAGAATGTTTGCATTAAATATTCAATATGATGTTGCTAAATGCTTAAAAGCTTGTTTTAAAGATTCATATTGGCTTTGGCACTTGAGATTTGTGCATCTTATTTTTGGAAGCTTAAAGTTGTTGAGTAAGAAGAAGATGGTGAAATGTTTGCCTCCAATAAATCATGCGGATCAATAATGCCAAGGATGCTTGCTTGGAAAGCATTCGAGAAACAATTTCCCAAAAGAAGCGACTACAAGAGGAAATAAACTACTAGAACTAGTACACTCGGATGTTTGCAGGCCAATCAATCCAAGCTCTTTCGGTAAGAACAATTACTTTGTTCTTTTCATTGGTGATTTTAGTAGAAAGACTTGGGTCTATTTTCTCAAACAATAATCGAAATTTTTTAGAACTTTCCAGAAGTTTAATGCTCTTGTTGAAAAGGAAAGTGGCTATAGCATAAAAGCCATGAGATCAGATAGAAGAGAAGAATTCACCTCCAAAGAGTTTGAGAAATATTGTGAGAAAAATGGAATTG
Organism: Osmanthus fragrans; assembly: GCA_019395295.1. Classification (NCBI taxonomy): domain Eukaryota; kingdom Viridiplantae; phylum Streptophyta; class Magnoliopsida; order Lamiales; family Oleaceae; genus Osmanthus; species Osmanthus fragrans. The sequence continues at coordinate 13,311,290 of CM033353.1, read as the reverse complement.
GTAGCCCATTGACGGTTCCATACTCTCCACAACAAAATGGAGTAGCCGAAAGAAAGAATAGATCTATTCTTAATATGGCCCGCTGAATGCTCAAAAGTAAGAGACTGCCCAAAGAATATTGGATTGAAGCTGTTAATTATGTTGTGTACCTTTCAAATTGATCGCCTTCTAGAAGTGTGTGGAATAAGACACCACGAGAAACATGGAGTGGAAAGAAGCCCAGCATCTCTCATTTACTAGTATTTGGGAGCACTGCATATGCTCATGTGCCAGATCCAAAGTGGTCCAAGCATGGGCAGAGCCAACTTAAGACCAGTGCGGGCCTGAACTTCTGGGTTAAAAAAATTCAGCCCCAATTATTTTTATTAAGTTAGAAGCCCAAATGTGAAATACCCAATAGTGAAGAAGCCTAAATGCCCAACCCAATACATTATACATATTCATTTCCAAATTTTCATTCAACCTTAATCTCATTCCAAGACCCACCACTTCCACTTCAAGTAATCTCTTTTGTCCTCTGCACCGTCGGCATCGAGTCGACATTGTACTATTTCTCAAGGATGATTCAACATTTCCAACCGACCATAGGCCTTTGAGCCTAGACGTAGCCAATCACGCAGGTCGCGAACCCCTGAACACCTTCGAACCCTAGATGCAGCATCTTAGATTCGATGACAGCAGACCTTCGAGTCCATATTGGACATCATCGGCGATTCGATGACAGAAGAAGAAGGTAAAGCTAAAGCCATTTCATATCCCTGATTTAGTGATTCTGATTTCTGAACTCTGAAGACTACTTAAGTTTTTCCGAGGCCGATGTTGTCTCCGCCTCCTCCTCCTCCTCTGCTCTCTGTCCCTGTTTGCTGTATGTCCGAGCCCTAGACAGCTAGACTAGACGACACTTATAGGTTACGACAGCAGAAGCAGACGCCGATGATTCTTCAACAGTAGTAGAAGAACGAAAAAAGGTGAAGCCCAACCCGACACTCACTTTCTTTTCTTATTTTTTGTTATTTAAATTTGTGTAAATTGTAATAATGTTGGATTTTTTTCTTTTGAACATATGAAATTAGCACTTTGCTCTTTGAAGTAAGTAATGTCGTCTGCCTAGTCATTTCTATGCTGATTGCTATTCAATTGATTTTGCTACCAGAGTTCGGACAGAATTCCAGCTTTTTTCCAATGTAAGTGTTGCTGGTCAACTTGCTGCTTTTGTTAATTGTGAGTTGCTTTAATTACTCTATCATTGTGATTTGTGAAGTGTGAATGACACAAGTTTTGGAAATAAGTGTTGCTGGCCATTGTGATTTGTGAAGTGTGAATTGCACAAGTTCTGGAAATAGTATTACCCTAATGTCCTGTGAAATTGTGAATTGCACTATGAATTGTGATTTGTGAAGTGAAAATTCTGGAAATAGTATTGCCCTGTGAAATAGTATTGCCTTGTGAATGAGAATTGCTTATAGTATTGCTACGTGAATTGCCATGTGAAGTGTGAATTGCTTTGCCTTTGCTTCCAATATATTTGTGATTTTGTTTCTATCATTCTGAATTACTTCTAGTAGTAATTGGATATCAAATGAAGAGATTTTTTCAAAGAAAAATGAATGTATTGGTGGAGGATATCGAATAATGTGGAATTTGATGTTACAAAACTTTCCATTTTTAGTATTGTCGTAATATTGTGTTTATATTTTTATGATCATTAAATCCATGATAAAAAAACTCGACGTTCGGCGTCGATAAAATTTGTGCCCGCACTGAATGAATATCCTGGCTCCGCCCCTGGGTCCAAGCTAGATGATAGGAGTAGAAGGTATGTTTTTATCGGCTATGACTCTCGCTCTAAAGGCTATAAGCTATATAATCCAAGCAATGAGAAGATCACCATAAGTAGAGATGAAGAAGGAGCTTTAGATTGGGCTGTCCAACAAGAAGACTTCAACTTCTTGCCATTCTTTGAGGAAGAAGAGCAAGAGAATGGAGGGCAGCAAGAGCCTACACTACCACCTCCATCACCTACTCATGGAGATGCTTCACCATCATCTTCACAGGGAGAAAGTTCAAGCGAGAGGACACCACAGATGAGGAGCTTACAAGAACTATATGAGGTAACAGAGAATCAAAATGATCTCACACTTTTTTATCTTTTTGCCGATTGTGAGCCAATATGGTATGAAGAAGCGGCGGAAAGTAAAAGATGGAGAGATGCCGTGGATGAAGAGATTAAGGCTATAGAGAAGAACAACACGTGGGAGCTGACAACTCTTTCTAAAAGAAAGAGAGCAATCGGAGTCAAGTGGGTGTACGAGACAAAGAAGAATGCTAAAAGAGAAGTGGAGAGATACAAAATAAGATTGGTTGACAAAGGCTACAATCAACGGTCGGGGATCGACTATGAAGAGGTATTGCCCTTGTTGCTCACTTAGAAATCATAAGATTAATTATCTCTCTTACTACGTAGAATAAGTGGAAGATTTTTTAAATGGATGTGAAATCAACTTTCCTGAATAGTTATCTTGAAGAAGAGGTTTACATGGAGCAACCAGTGGGCTATAAAAGAAAAGGGTATGAAGGTCAAGTCTTAAAAATAAAAAAGGCTTTATATGGGTTGAAGCAGGCTCTAAAGGCATGTAATAGTAGAATTGACAAGTACTTTCTAGAAAACGACTTCACAAAATGCCCTTTACACAAAGGTAAATGAAAAATGAGATATCCTACTTGTTTGTTTGTATGTGAATGATCTTATATTTACAGGAAATAATCTAAGTATGATCACTGAGTTTAAGAAGGTCCATGACTTAAGAATTCGACATGACTGATATCGGCCTCATGGCCTACTATCTTGGGATTGAGGTAAAGCAAATGGAGGATGAAATCTTCATCTTACAAGAAGGCTACGCGAAAGAAATTTTGAAGAAATTCAACATGGCGGATAGCTAGCCTGTATTCAACCCCGTCAAATGCGGAACCAAGTTATCGAAGTATGATGAAAGTGAAAAAAGTGAATCCAACACTTTTTAAGAGTCTTGTCGGAAGTCTAAGATACTTGACATGCACAAGACCAGATATCCTCTTTGGAGTTAGCTCATCAGTCGCTATATGGGGACACCCACCATGACCCATATGAAGGTAGCAAAGAGGATTCTTCGCTACATCAAAGGTACGTTTGACTATGGCTTAGTCTATTCATCATCTAATGAATTCAAACTTGTTGGATATAGTGACAGTGATTGGGGCGGAGGGACTGATGATAGAAAGAGTACTACTCAGGGGCGAATCTAGAGTTTGAGTTCAGCTAGAGCGGATTGCGAACTTTAAACGCTTACGGTCAACGGTCAACTTCCATGATAACGGCGTTGTTTATTAATATTTAATTAAATAATATTCAAAAAATCGTACGGATTAGAACTAGAAGAACTAGATACACCACTAGAATTAGAATTAGGTACCGACTTTCATTTCGGATAAAAAAAATCGTTCTATAATTTTCAAAATATCCTAATTTATTTTTCAATCAAACATGCAATATATTAAAAAAATATCAATATTCAGTTTATAATTAAAGTTAATTAAACAAACATTATTATATTAACAAAATTAAAATCATTTATGTGATTATATCAATTTTATGTGCTCGTGTGATCTTACTTTTTTAGAATCGATTTTTTTTTGTGAATGAAAAGTGAACATTCTATTAATTAAATAAATTTTGTTGAAAGACTCCTTATGACACTAAGACCAATTTTCCTACAAAATCATTCATTATTAATTGACCAAACTCTCAAATCAATTTATTAGAAAAATCAATAAAATAAACATTTATTATTTTGTTTCGTTGAATGTTGAAAATCAATGTTTGCTATGATGGTAAAACTGTCAATATGCTTTAGAAATGATGACAGGTCCGAATCCTCTTCTTTGCACTTATTTTGGTAAAGAAAAATTGTTGGAATACAAAAATTACACAACATATGTGGCCCATTTGATTTCCATTTTTATGAAAAAATATATTTTAGAATAATATATTGATAGAGAATTTGTGAGTGAAAAATAAGAAAAAAAAATTATTTACGTGAAATATTATTTTAATGAAGAATATAATTGAAAAAAAAGAGAGAAAAAAATGTAATTTAACAAAAATGAGAATCAAACGGGATTTGTATATGGTTAATTGGCACACTATAAAGTAAAAAATAATAATAAATGACAATGACATTTATAAAGAAAAGAAAAAAAGAAACCTCTAATAATGAAAGTGACATTTTAAAAGACAAATAAAAAGTATATGGGTGGTGCTTGTGTAGAGTTTCGAACTCAGAACCTCAAATTTAAAAAGTGGAAGCACTTGCCAATTGAGCTTTCAAGGATATTTGTAAATAAAATATATTACCAGTTATATAATATAAATATTTTATCTGTTATCAAAAAAAAATTCTATCCGACGGATCCAGCACGAGCGGCCGCTCAGGCTCGCCAAGGCTAGATCCGCCCCTGGACTACTACTGGGTATGTGTTCTACTTCGGCGGCAGTACATTCACTTGGAGCTCGAAGAAGCAATTAATCATGGTGCTATCCACATGTGAAGCTGAATATGTTACAGCTACATCAAGTGTTTGCTATGCAATTTGGCTTAGAAACTTGTTGAAGACACTTGGAGTCTCACTAGAAGAACCGACTGAGATCCATGTTATTAACAAATCGGCATTGGCATTGGCATTGGCATCGGCATTGGCATTGGCAAAGAAACCAATATTCCATGATAGAAGCAAGCACATAGATACAAGGTATTACTTTGTTAGAGAAAAGCATTGCAAAGAAAGAGGTACAGTTGAAATATGTAACCTCTCAGGAGCAAATCGCCGTGACATTCACCAAGTCACTCAAGCATGACGTGTTCCGCAAGCTAAGAACTCTACTTGGAGGAGTAAAATCAAGTTTAAGGGGGGATATTGAAAAGTAAACCTGATTTTTGGACTAAGTAATATGGGCTTAAGGATTTTGCTCATAGGCCCAATTCAATTAAAAAGACCATCAAAGCCTAACATTTCTAGAAACATATTCTAGAAAAATCTATGTAAATATCTAAGTAAAAGATGTGGTCATAAATATGGTAATGTGCCAAGTGTGTAAGTTTTGAAGTTGAGAAATACAAATTTTCTTTTGTTCACTTACTCATTCCTATTAGTGTTGTCCTTCTTAAAAACCTTAGCCAATCCAAGTTAGGAAACCTCTATATATATTGTCCAACACAAACACACATTTAATGCAATAGAAACGAAAAATAAAAAATGAACCAAAATGAGAAAATTACAAATTAAATGTGGTTTGATAAATTAACCATCTATGATCGCAGAAGAAACAAAATTTATTAATTCTTGTAATTCTTCTTAAGACGCTGAAATAGAGTAAGCCAGCCACCAGATCATGAAATTTTGTGTTCCCTATCTATTATCATGCTCCTTATTTTCGATATAAGATCAAGTAGCATTCACGCGATTCCGCTAGAATTAGGTTATCTTCTGTAATAAAAGCCATAATATTTCTAAGAAAATTTGAATACTCCTCGGTTGGAATTAGGGCTATAGAGTGGCACAGCTTTTGGTAAAATTTTACAATTTAAAGAAATCAGTCATAACTCTTAAAAGTCTGATTTGATTATATTCCAGCAGATCTGATAAAAGCTGCAAGGCTATTTGGACTTGTAGAACTATCCACTGGGGACACCGTTCAAGAAGAATGCTTCTAAGAAAATCTAAACACCCCGGTTCTGAACTCATAATTCTTTGAAAATAACTTAAAAGAGGATTCTTGTATACATTCACATTGAGACCCATTCGCTTTCAGAATTGTTAAAATCCTTGCTTTCTCTTTTTATTAACCACAACGTCAAAGATTTAGAATTTCTATCACCCCAACTAATCCATTTCTCCCAAGATTTCTCCAGAATGCGTCTTCTCTAGCTAGCAGCTCATTTAATAAAGCATAAGCTTGTTCGGCATCAGCTTTAGCTTCTAAAGTTTTGGTTTCGATCATAAATTCTATCTTCAGCAAGAGCATAATTTTCAGCCTCCATAATTTACTTAAACATATTATGGCTTAAACATACACAGCAAAAAAGTAGACAAGTTTCAATTTCCACCAAGGATCCGCTTTGTGATTATATAGAAACTGTGATAGAAATTATACATTTCGTGAAATTTGCAAATTCCTCTGCAATTCCTTCTGCTCCAACAATTCTGATCTGTCTTCCATAACTGTCCAATTGTCCAGCCTCCAATGGTATCCACACAGAGAATAAGATTGAGAGAGAACCAGTGTTTCTTTTCTTGTACTAGTAAGAATAATAATGAAAATCATATGTATTACAAACCCTAGCAACTTATTTATATAAATCCAAACGGATTTGGTCCGTCCCTTAAACTTAACCATGTCCAATATTTAATTAATCCAATTAATTAAATTTAGTCCATGAATTAATTAATCTAATTAATTAATTTGGGCTTATTAATAAGCAACTCAATTAATTAATTATCTAACGATTGTCAATTAATTAATTGAAAACTTTCACTCTTCTAATTGTCATTTTGTGTGTGACACATTAGGTTTACAATCACGATATCTAATTACGTAAATTATTATTTTGATCTAATCAAAATCGATAAACTAAAATCGATAAACTAAAGCACTCTTTTGATTTATCACTAATTCACATCCATCATCCCAGATTGACATTTAACAATGTGTCAGGGTGACATGTGATGAAAAATATCACGTGTTACGAACAAAATCAAACTTTTTCATTTACCGTGAAACTATAATTCTTTCGTGAATATGACCCGATCAATTACTAGATATGTATATGTTTCAATCTCGATTATCAATCATATCTTCCATTCCACTATCAAGTCAATATAAGTTGAAAACTCATTTTCGACTTATGAGTACACCTTGACCAAGGATTTCATTATCAATTTAAACTGGATGAAATGTAAATCAGAATTTCTTATTATCTAAGAATGACGAATCATCTATTGATCATTCACAATTTTCATATGATTCTTGATATATCCGAACGATGTCGTATTAGCGACACTTGGCAGAGCAACATCCAACATCACCAAAATATGACTGTCCTCACATAATATACTATGATGACCTCAAGTCGAAGAACCAATTTCATTACCGAACATTAAAGAGTTATCACCGACATTCAAATAGTTATCCATATGGAATCTCTCAGCGGGTCTCCAATATTTTGTTCTATAACAAAACATTCACATGTTTATTTAAGTGTCACTATACTTTAGCTTGTGAGATCAGCTGCTTATTTCAAAAGTAAGAAATGTCACACGTGATAGTCTATCCATAATAACGATATCCGTATCTCGTTAATACTTATGACCATGAATGATTTAAGATTCAATTATATGTAATTTGAATTTCGCAATCACAACCCCTTGTGATTAACAAATTACAAAGATTTGAATTTACGGACTCTATTATTTAATTTAATTGAGTATTAATCAAATAATAGATCTGCCATATAATTGCATCAATTATATATTAAAAGTGCTTATATCCAAAATTGATTGGACGTAGGGCATAACACTTACACTAAATACCATAAGAGCGAGGTTTGTCTGCAATCTTTGTTCAAGTAGCAAATGTACAATGTGCCACTTGTGCCTAAATATCCAATTGCATAGAAAATACACATACAAATTTAATTAAAGTTACATTAGTAAGAGTTAGAATAAGCAAATTAATATTATGAAATACCAATTCGTTTCACCAGTTAAACAACGTCGTACAGAGTTTGTTTTGATACCAAAATTTAAATAAAATAACAATAACGAAAGATTGAAAACTTACTGAATTCGAAAACTTATATGCGACCATAATTGCTCTGAGTATATTCATGAAATACAAATTAAAATATATAAAAGAAGAGTTTTGAAACCTATCTCCAAATTAAAATTTTGTTTAAAATGTTAAAAACTCCCTTTTTAGAATTTAATCCATAAATATATTTTTTACCATCAAAGAAGTTAAAACGAGACAATTTTTTTGCCACATTGCAATATGAAAATTACACATCCATTTTTATTTTACAAGGATTTTTGTTGCTATGGACAAAAAATTTCTATTATGTATGTACTATAGTTTGAGATTGTGAATTTATTTTCAAGAAATATTTAAGCAATTATAATTGCAGATAAAAAAATTTATATTAAATTTTCAAAGTTGAATACATTTTCTGAGAAAATAAAATATTATCTTGCATTGAGTTAAACTTTCATTGCATGTTTTTGCCATGATTTTTTTAGAGTTGATGTCTTAGTCACAGTTAATGCCTTGCCGGTAAAGAGAGAAGATAACGCTCTCATGGACATATTTGAAACACGACTACTAATTTAGACTACACGTTTTCAAGTAAAAAATAATAATAAAATGAAGATATAATTTTGACAACTTATTAATATAGTGTTATATGAATCATTTAATTTTCTTTTATCCACTATTTGAGCTATGTTTTATAACAACAAAAATAAAATTAAATATAATTAGGAGGGGACTCGGCTTGACCTTTATGAAATAAATTATATTGTACAATTTAAGAGCTAAACTAGACTTCATTCACACTGTTATACTACTCGTAATCCTACGCCGAGTATAGTATCTATCTGATCACATTTGAACTAGTTATTTGAAAAATATTTTATAAATTTATTATTGTACCCATAAATGGAAATCCAAAAATTGGTGACAATAATCATGAATATATCCAAAAGCATCCCCTACATGTTTTGTGATCGGATAGAAAGGTGGACTTTGCTCTCACTCACTAAGACACTTTGTCTCAAGTGCGGATTGTAGAATAGTCTCTTAATTAGCTCTTTCCATTTTGATTACATACTGATTTAATAATTTTCATTTAACTGTTCGATTGGAACTAAGCCCATGGTTGACCTATTATAGGGACGTCAACGAGTCGAGCTGGTTTGCAAGCCGAAACTCGAGTAAAAACGGTTCGAGCTTTTTTTTTATCCGAATCGAGCCAAGCTCTTATTCGGCCAAAAAATTTATGCTAGGCCGAGCTTTCGGCTCAGATTTTTATTGAGCCAAGCCGACTCACTTTTTTTTTCCCTCAAACCTACAAGCAGCTTCTGCATGTAGGCCTGCCTACAAAGGCATTGGGTAGCTGCCTGCTATCAGGCAATTGCCTATGTCAAGTAGTGGCTACCTAATAGCAGACAGTGAGTAGGCTACTTGCTGCTTGTAAAGGCAGCGACTTGCTTTCAATTTTTATTTTTATTATTTTTTTAAGGCTCAATTCTTCATGAGCTGGCCCGTGTGGCTCGACGAGCAACACGTGTTGGCTCAGACTTAGGCCGACGCCCCAAAATGGGGTTTTGTCCAAGCCTCGGCTCGATTCTACTGAATCAAGTCGAGAGTCGGGTCTGCTCGGACTTTTCCCAGGCCATGTCACTGTCTGGCCAAGTTGGCGAGCCAAATTTATATGCTTGTTGGCCCTTTAACTTTTTAGTTGATCAACCAATGATAATTTTAATTAAATCATGTAAAATTTGCAAGTTGAGCTTCAATTTATGAAGACATAATTATTTAATTTAATTGATATATCATATATTTAGATTTGTCCATGATTTAATTGTAGAGGCTACATGATTTAAAGTAGTATGGGAAATCGAAAGATTGCTTCATATTCCTGTCTCTTGAAAAATATTTTGAAACCATTTTTGTAGTTTTAATAGAATGTATAAATTTAACTTTATTTAATAAGTATTTGTAACAGGCTGCATTATTTTCCGACAAAAAAGGAAGAAAAATTTCTTCCCGATAATTTAAAAATTATACTAAAGAGTTCTTAAACAAGGAAAACCTACAAGGTAAAAAATAGAAAAATACTCAGAAAATTTTATAGGTATTAATTTTTTTGAAAATTAGAGCGATGATATTTTTATCCAAAGATCATTCGCGTACTTACATTAGACCAAAATTCCCCAAAATAACAAAGGAGGTCTATTTGGGTCTACAGAACTGGACCCTTTGATAAATCCAGGAAAGATTATGCCATATGAGTGGTCCTGCTTCATTAAAGCTTGCAAATTAGATGTATCTAGGACGAAACAAAAAGTAGGAAATAAATAAAGAGAAAAAGGAGAAAGTGCAATCGGACCCAATTGACATTTAGGGTGTCTTTGAACCTTAATTTTTTATTTTTTAAAAATAGGTTCTGTGGTAATGATAGTGTATCATAATAAAGTGAGGAAAATTTATAAATTTATGTATAAAATTCTTTTATAGAAAGAATGTGTATTTGAAAATGAATTTTCATGTAATGGGACTCAAAATGCGCTTCATACAGTCGGATCTCTGCATGAGACTTTGAGGGTAGGTTTGAGAAATTAACCTTTTCAGCCCTTTCTCTCTCACATCACCTTCAATGGTCCCAAGACATGCATGTCTGTCCCCTATTCTGTTCGTTATTCACCCAGCGGTAGCAGTGATTTCTCATTTTTTTTGCATGCATTCAATCTCATTTGGGTCGGGACTGTTGGGTATTGACACTTTGTTGTCAAACAAATTAAATTATAATTGTGGTTTCAAATATTGTAAGTCTAGTTTAGTTGTAAACCAATTAAGACATGTGATGAAATAGATTTAAATATTGAGCAACTTGTCCATAAATTAAGGGGAGAATGCAGTAGATTAGGTAGTGGTTGACTGTCATAACTTTCTATATATATATGCTCCATTGTGGAGCTCGAGATATACAAGAAAACACACAAGAAAATCAATAAAAAATATATTCAAAAATGTAGTCCTAAACCTTCTCTTCGGCGTCTCCTCTGCTGGTGAATACCAGCAGAGTGAGTTTGTGTATTTCATGTTTTATACTTCTTTTATGTTTATGTCCACTGCCTTCCTTCCCACATGAAACCACACGATTATTGAGTTATTGATCTCTATTTTTTATGAGCTTAAATCAGCTCCTTCACTCCCCCGATCCAACAACATTTCTTCATCCATCTATTAAGATATCAAAGTTTAAACTTTCGCAATGGAAGAGTTTCGACTCTTCCAGATTCTAACAGGGGCTTAAATTCTTATGGTCCATAGTGAGTATGTGTTAATGCAAAGGAATCTTATCGCTTTAAGCGAAAGTGAGTTCTTAGGCTACTCTTACTTGATGTTGGAATTTTTCCGTATAATATAGTTTGATAATGGACAAAAACTTAAGCAACATGCGCAAAACGTAGAAACATAAAACCTTGCTACTCCTTTAAGCTTAACTTAACATAAAAGGTATTTTTGAGAGAAAATAAAAGTAAATTCGGATTTGAAGAGAGCTGTAATAAAAAAGTGAATTTCCTCTTCTGTAACCTCCATTTTTAGTGAAAGTTAAATGGGGGAGTTATATTATCATTAACCTTGTTAAATTAAGTCTTTAACTAGGAATTTAAAGAGCTTTGAGCTATAAAAAATAATTCTTATAAAAAGTTTTATAAAACATATACATAATGAAATTGTTCACATGATTTGTAACATATCTCTATGAATGTCCACTAATAAACCAAATATTACATCCAAATAACTTGATATAATTATTCTTAATGTGTAAAATGAGGAGTTTTTAACTCAAAAATAATTTTATAAAAACATATGCATGGTGATTCAAACTTAAGTTGCCTATGTGAAATGCCATACAAATGACCATTATGGTAATCCAGTTATTCATTAAATTTTTATAATCAAATTAACTTAAACTTTATGTCTTAAATTTTTGAGCTTTCAAATAATTTATGGCTTGAGCTTTCATAACCTTAAATGGGTCGATCTTCCATAACTCGTTTATTAAATGAATTACATCAACCAACTTAAGAATATAAAATTTGGGACCTCACACATCCCTCACACCTTAAAAAATTTTCGTACTCGAAATTACCTTAAATTAAACAAATAGTGACAGATATTTAGCTTTAATTTCTTCTTCTCTTTTCCAAGTAGCTTCTTCTACTCCATGATTACTCTATTGTACTTTGATAATTTGAATATCTTTGTTTTGTAATTTATGTACCTTCCGATCTAGGATTATAATATGTAATTCCTTATAAGATAAATCTTTCTATACTTCCAGATATTGGTAATTGACCACGTGATCAGGATCATGCACATACTTTCTGATCATCGATATCTAAAACACGTTGTAAACTGTCGATAGTTCGGGTGGCAAAGCCAATCAATAAGCCACATTTTCGACCCTATCAAGTATTTCGAAGTGTCCAATATAATTAGGTCGTAGTTTGCCTTTCTTGCCAAACCTAAGTACACATTTTATTCGTGCCACATTTAGAAAGACTTTATCTCCAACTTGAAATTCCAAGTCCTTCATTCTGGTATCTGCATAACTCTTTTGTCTATCTTGAGTTGTCTTTATCTTAGTATGTATCTTATCAATGGCTTCAACTGTCTTTTCAATGATCTCTTATCTCAAAACTCTTTTTTCGCTAACTTCATCCTAATGAACAGGTGATCTATATCTTCCACCATAGAGAGCTTCATACAGTGTCATTCCAATAGTTGTCTGGAAACTGTTATTATATGAAAATTCCAACAAAGTTAGATACGATTCCCAACTGCCTCCCAAATCCAGAACATAGGCCCTTAAGCATATCTTCCAAAGTTTGAATGGTTCATTCAGACTAGCCATCGGATTGAGGATGATATGCCATACTGAAATTCAATTTTGCTCTCATAGCTCCTTGTAAGCTCTTCCAAAACTTAGACATAACTCTTGGATCTCTATCAGACACAATGGAAATAGGAACATCATGCAATCTTACAATCTCGCTAATGTACAACTTGTCAACTTATATTGACTGAATGCTATTTTTAGGGGAAGAAAATGAGTTGACTTTGTTAGACGATCTACTATTACCCATATAGCAGTATGTCTTCTTGCTGACTTCGAAAATTCTACCACAAAGTCCATTGTGATATTTTTCCAATTCCATTTAGGTATGTCCAATGGATTTAACAACCGTGCCGATCTTTGTTGTTCTACTTTAACTTGTTGACACACTATGCGTTTTGCCACAAATAGGCTATACTTCTTTTCATATGCCTCCACCAAAATGCATTTCGAAGATCTAGATGCATTTTCATACAACCAGGATGTGCGGTGTATGGGGTGAAATGAGCCTCTTTCAATATTTCATTCCTCAAAACTTAATCTTTTATGCACAAAAATTCTTACTTTAAACATCAGTACTCGATTTGAAGCTATTCCAAAATCCATTCTCTTATCGGTATCAATATCCTTCTTGATCTTCTGCAATAATGTGTCTTTACATCGTGCTTCTATGATCCGATCTCTAAGAATAGGTTGAACCACCAAAGTTGCTAAACAAGTGGTGACTTGGCTAGTGTGGTAACCGTTTCGATTAGTAAATTCTCCAAGTCTTTAATCAACTCCAACTGAGTAGTAGGTAATGATGCCAACTTTCCCATTGAATTTCTACTTAGAGTATCGGTGACAATATTAGCCTTACTCGGATGGTAATCAATAGTGCAATCATAATCCTTTACCAGCTCCAACCATTGTCCCTGTCTTATATTCAAGTCCTTCTATGTGAAGAAATATTTGAGACTCTTATGATCATTGTAAATGTGGGACTTCCCTCCATATAAGTAATGGCGCTATCTTTAATGCAAACTACTGTTGCAAGTTTTAGATCATGCGTCGGGTAATTCTGCTCATGATGCTTAAATTGCCTTAATGCATAGGCAATCACTTTTTCTTGATGTATCAGTTCACATCCCAAACCTTGTTTGGATGCGTCACTATATATACTAAACCTTTCTGAATTTTTGGGTATGCTTAAAATGGGTGTTGTAATCGATCTTTAATTTAGCTTCTAAAAACTTTGCTCACATTTATCTATTCATTGAAACTTTACTCATTTCCTTGTCAATTGTGTCATTGGTCCAACTATTTTGGAGAATCCTTTGATAAATCTTCGATAATACCCAACCAATTCTAAAAAGCTTCGAACTTCACCAGTATTGGTCAGTGTATTCCAATTTGTTACAGCTTCCACTTTTACTGGATCTATAGCAATTCCTTGGACAGTAACTACATGATCAAGGAATACAACTCGCTCCGGCCAAAATTTGCACTTTTAAATTTGGCGGATAATTTTTCCTTAAGCAGTATTTCTAATGCTATTCTAAGATGTTCCTCATGTTGATAATTATTCTCTAAGTATAACAAAATGTCATCAATGAAGACTATGACAAATTGATCCAAATATCAATGAAACATACGATTCATTAAATCCATTAATATTGCTGGAGCATTAGTCAAACTGAATGGCATAAAAGTCAACTCGTTATGTCCATAATGAGTTCTGAAAGTTGTCTTGGGTATATCACTTGCCTTAACCTTCAATTGATGATATCCAGATCGTAAGTCTATCTTGGAAAATACCTTAGCCCCTTTTAATTGATCAAACAAATCCTCGATTCTTGGGAGAGGATATATATTCTTGATGGTCAAATAGTTCAGCTCCTGATAGTCGATACACATCATCATACTTTCATCTTTCTTCTTTATGAACAATACTGGTGCGCCCCACGGAGATGCACTTGGTCGAATAAAGCTACTGTCTAACAATTCTTGTAACTGAATTTTCAATTCCTAAAGTTCATTTGGAGTCATTCTGTATAGAGCTTTAGATATTGGTGCTGCTCTGAGAACCAGATCTAATGTAAACTCCACTTATCTATCTAGTGGAGTATCAGGTAGATCTTCTGGAAATATATTTATAAATTCTTATACTACTAGTAGGTCCTCAATCTTTATCATCTCCTATTTTTCTCTTGAGATGTTAACTAGAAACCCTTGATATGTTTCTTTTCTCAACATTTTCTCGGCTTGCAAGGTTGATACTAGTTTGAGATGAGGTTTGGTCTTTATTCCAAAGAAAGAAAATTGTTATTCTCGTGGTTTCTGAAAATACACTTTTCTTTCTCTACAATGAATGGTTGCATAATTACATCACAACCATTCCATGTCTAAAATCACATCAAAGTCTTTCATCTCTATTAGATACAAATTAACTTCTACAGTTTTTCCCTCAATTTCAAGATTCACCAACCTAACTAGTTGATCTATACTTAATGTTTTGCCTGAGAGAATGCTAACTTCTAGTGTCCTCTCTGACTTATTACAAGTAATAATATATTTAGCGATGAAAGACGTTGATACAAAAAATGAGTAGCTCCCGAATCAAACAGTAAATAAGCAGGTGTATTAGATATAGGCAAAATACCTGCTATTACGTTTGAGTTCTCCTCTGCATCCTTCTGAGTCAATGTAAAAACTCATATTTTTCGTTTTTTTTTTCTGGTCACCATTATCATCCTTCTTCTAAGTAAATATGGGACAATATTTAACAATATGTCCTGACTTACCACATCGAAAACATGCATTCTTCCCATACAAGCATTCACCACGATGAGGTTTACCATACTTAGGACACCGCGCTACTACAGTTACTATGACCTTACTGATACTAGCTCCGATATTAGCTTTCTTATTTTGTCATTTGCCTTTTCCTTTGCCTTGACCATTCCATTTTCTCTTTCCAATTTGCCATTTATCCTGTTGGTTGTACAATTGACTGTGTTGCTCAGCATTAGCCTTTTGATACCAAATAGCATGAGCTCGTTCCAGCATCTCACAATATGATGCGAAATGATGTGACATAAGAATCATGCTTAGGTCTGGGTTTAACCCTTGTTCGAACATTCAAGCTTTCTTAATTTCCGTGTCAACCAAGTGTAGAGCATACATAGAGAGTTGGTCAAACTTTCGCTCGTAATCAGTCAAGGACATACTGCTCTGCTTGAGTTGAAAGAATTCTCTCTCCTTGAAATGTTCCCAATTTAATGCCAACTGATGCTCCTAGGTCCTAGCTCAAGACATCGGATCCCACCAATGACTTACATCACCAGTAAACATAAACTCCGTACGCTAGACCTTTTGAGTTTGAGTGCAGTCTATGAGTCCAAAATTTCGTTCTGACTTACTAAGTCATTTCTCTGCTACTAGTGGACCAAATGCTTCATTGAATATAAGGGATTTATTCCTTCAAAATAACTCAACTACCGAGGCATGGGTCACGAGAGTAATTGGAGCTGGTGTTGTGGATGGATCTTGATTCTGATTCAGCCTGCCAAGATCTTAAACTGCTTGTAGGAGGTCCTTTATCAAGTTGTTCTGGTTAGCTTGAAATATTTTCCTTGAAATAAAAAATCGTACATGTTATTAAATTTGTATACCAATATCAGAATACTTGGAATGAAAGGGCAAAGTGAAATATTTCATGACTTGATCACATGGTTGATTTTTTATTTTTTTTTCAAAAAAAAAAAAAAGAAATCTCCATAATCTTTACTCGTTTCACTCTTGGTCTTCTTTTGGGTCCTCTAGATCATCTTATTCATCTTCGTTAGCATTTTCCATAATTGATTGTGTAACCTCGTCATCTGAAGTCATTGTTGATTTGGATCTCGAGTGGGAGATAACATTAGCAATCATAGTACCCCAATTACGGATATAAGCGTTGAAAAAATCCTCAAAGTCAAGTTCTTTAGGTTCACTTTCCAAATTTTGAGATAGCATATTTTTTTGTATAAGATTCCCGATACGTTTTTAACATGGTGTAAGAGTTTTTAGCAGATGACCTATTGCGTTTCGGTCACTAATCCTCAACTCACATTCTTTTCTTTTAGTCAATGTTGGTACATGCTTCGTATGTGATTGTCAAGATTTAAAAATTCGACTACCTCAAAATTAAGGTAAGCTCGAATATGTATCTCTTATTGACTAACATGATTCATTCTCCTAGCATTTTGTCTTCCTCTAGCTATCTGTCACTCACAACATTAATTTCTAACCCAATACATGTCTTTTATACAACAAATTTTTTTTATAATTTACATTTATCATTGCATATAAAATATACATAAAGAAAATGTAGAATCATAGTCTCCCAATTATGGATATAAGCTTCCCGATACGTTTTTCATGGGGTGTAAGAGTTTTTAGCAGATGACCTATTGTCTGTAGGTCACTAATCCTGTAACTCCCATTCTTTGCTTTTAGTCAATGTTGGTACATGCTTCGTATGTGATTGTCAAGATTTAAAGATTCGTCTACCTCAAAATTAAGGTAAGCTCGAATATCTATCTCTTGTTGACTAACATGATTCCTTCTCCTAGCATTTTGTCTTTCCCTGGCCATCTGTCACTGACAACTTTAATTTCTAACCCAATACATGTCTTTTATACAACAATATTTTTTTTTTCAATTTACATTTATCCTCGCATATACATAAAGAAAATGCCGAATGTACCGTAACATGAAAAAATAATAATAGAATCATAACATTTTTCATAATAAGAATTTTTAACTTTCCTTAGTTAAACATACCTAGGTCATAGGATGAGATCGACTAATGAATGCAAGATGCCATGGAGTTCCTTAATTCTTAAATTTCTCATTTTAAATTACTGACTTTGCACTTAAAATACACGCACACATAGACATATTTTGTAAAACAAAAACGACGAGTCTACAGAATTGATTAAACTCGTGCTCTGATACCACGCTGTAATACCATAACCCGTATGGACCAAGAGGCTGTTATAAGTACAACTACTTGAAGATCGTGAATGGCATAAAAATCATCAATTTTTCGAAGTTGTCATAACGTAAAGAATCATGAATTATCAAAAAGCTATATCAACTTACTTTTACATGTAAAATAAGGTTTTCTTAGATCATACCCATTCTTTCAGTAATGAAGCTGCTACAAACAGAACGGCGAGAAAATCGAACATAGCCTAAAAATCATCAATTATTTGGAGTTGTCAAAACGTAATGAGTCATACATCATCGAAAAAATCTATCAACTTACTTTCAAATGCAAAATACAGTTTTTTTGAAATCATGCCCATTATTTTAGTTATTAAGTTGTTACAAATAAAACGACGACAAAATCAAGCATAGCCTAAAATTATCTTCTTTTTTTTTAAGTTGTCATAATGTAATGAATCATACATCATCAGAAAGCTCTATCAACTTACTTTCATATGCAAAATACGATTTTCTGAAATCACATCCATTTTTTGAGTTATGTAGTTGCTAAGAATAAAACAGTTCAAAAATCAATTGTCGTAAAAGGATGAATTATTCACTATCAGAAAGCTCTATCTATCTACGTTCACATGTTAAAATGAATTTTTGAAATGTGTATATTTTTTAAGTTATGAGGCTGTTACGAATAAAACAGTGCAAAAAATCGAAAATGGCCTAAAAATCACCGATTGTTCAAAGTTGTCATAAGTCGGAAAGTTGTCTCAAGTTACTTTCTCATGCAAAATAAGGTTTTTTGAAATAACACCTTTTCTTTGAGTTTTGAAGCTGTTACTAATTAAATGGTGAAAAAATCAAGCATAGCCTCAAAACAATCAATTTTTCGAAATTATCGTAACGTGATAAATCATACACAGCTGTAAAGTTCTATCAAACTACTTTCATGTGTTAGAAATAGATTTTAATAAACATACCCGTTTTTTTAGTTATGCGCCATTTTATTCCTAATAGCTTTATAACTTAAATATTCAATTTTTTGAACTTGTTGAATCTACGTTCAAAAAGTACTATAAAACTACTTTAAAATTTTGAAAACATTTTTAAAATCAAATTCGTTCTTTGAGTTATAAAGCTGTTACGAATTAATGGTGTGAAAATCGAGCATAGCCTAAAAATCATCGATTTTTTGAAGTTATCGTAATGTGATGGATTATACATCGTAACAAACCCTATCAACATACTTTCATATGCTGAAAATTGGTTTTAAAAAGTCACACCTGTTCTTTGACTTATGAAGCTAATATGAATAAAACGGCACAGAAATCAAGCATAGCCTAAAAATCGTTGATTTTTTGAAGTTGTTGTAATGTGATAAATCATACACCATCGAAAAGCACTATCAACCTACTTTCAAAAGTTAAAAAATATTTTTTTGAGGTTGTTACGAATTAAACGGTGCGAAAAATTGAGAATGCGCGAAAAAGCACTAAGGGTGAAAAACGGGTGGAAAGAAAATGAATGGCAGGGAATTGAATTGCCTAGAAAACGTTTTACAGGGAATTGTAATTAATGGTGTTTGATTGGTATAATTTTCCACCTGTCAAATTTTTCGTTTAGCTTTGTTTTTTTTATGCAAATTGTCAATTAAATGGATAATTTTTTTTACTATTGACTTTGGAATGTGTTCTAATTGCTAAAAAAAAAAATTGTCAAAAAGTTGGAAAACGTTTTCCCACCACTATGGTGAAAAAACGTTTTCTAGCTTTTGTGCATCAACCGCTTGTACCTTGGAAAATATTGGAAAACGTTTTCCCTGGAAAATTAGTGCAATCAAACAGGTGAATAGTAAAAAATAGGAAAACGTTTTCCACCTTCCACGGAAAACTACCCCCTATCAAACAGACCCTAATTTTTCGAAGTTTTCATAGCGTCAGGAACCATACATCGTGAGAAAGCTCTATTATGTTACTTTCACATGCAAAATAAGGTCTTTTGAAATCACAGCCATTCTTTGAGTTATGAAGCTGTTACGAATAAAATGACTAGAAAATTTAGCATACCCTAAAAACCATCGATTTTTCGACACAATCTTGATCTCTTTCATATTTTATATTATTTTTTAATACTATTTAGCAATATATGCAAGATTCTAATGAGTTTAAGCTTCTACCATGAGATCCCAAAATCAAAAGAACACTTATGTAGAGAAGAAGACAACAAAGAATAGCAAAGGAAAACGAAGTTGTCGAAAATCAGAATCAAAATTAGTTACCACCATCTTCTCTAGTTGGGGACTACATTATTCTCGTTCTAGCACCTATACGATCCAGTATCATATACCATCCAGATGTCATAACTCGATTCCAGATTCATGAGGACATCATTTTTTTAAGGAAAGAACATGAATATCCACGTGATCGTGTTCGAGATTCCCTTCTTCTATGTGAGGTCATCAATCATGAAGGGATATTAGTAGATGTCTTTTAAATGCATTTTTTTCCTTATACCTTGAAGGATAGAATAAGAGATTGGCTAGATTCAATACCTATTGGGAGCATCGTATCTTGGAATGACATAGCGCATAAATTTATACTAAAATTCTTCCCATAATCTCGAGTGCGTTAGATCAAAAACAAAATACACACATCCAAGTAAAATGAACTGGAGAGCTACTTAGTAGCATAGAAAAGGTTCAAGGATCTATTTCGAAAATGTCCCAGCCTTAATGTTCCTAAATAAACCCCAAGTCTACTACGTCTATTTATGCTTATTACCTGAATACCGTAACAAGGTTGATGCTTCAATAGGTGGATAAGTAATGAAGATACGAGTAGATGATACATACGAGCTATATGAAAGAAATAGCAGAAGATCAAATTATGTGGCCATCTAATAGAGAGACATTAAAGAAGACTGCAGGGTTTTACAATATAGTTGGAGTACCAGCTTTAGCTGCCCAAATGGACATATTAACAAAGAAAATAGACAACTTTACTCAGACCGTAAACATGGTACACTAGCTTACGCGAATTGTGAAAGCTACGAGGCAATCGTACCATTCATAATATGTACGAACTTTTAGAGTAGAATTAAATTAGGGTTCTTACTTTTAAACTTGAAAAATTGATTAAAAATAACTATATAATGGAGAAACATATTTGATAGTTCGGTGAAACATATCCTAGGCTTTCTTATTAACTCTTTAAACATGCATTCATTCATTAGAATTATCACACTTATCATTTGATTTAATTACAAACAGTGATCTTATAATTCAATTTTCTAGATAAAATAAGAGCTAAACAATTAAAGTACTTAGTAATAAATTGAATTTCAATCTCTGTGGGTTCGACATCCTTACTTGATCTTCATATTACAAAACTTGAGACCGTTCACTTGCGGTATATTTACGTTACAAAAAATGTGTAACGTATTTTTGGCACCGTTGTCGGGGATTCATTTAATTGATTTTTATTAATATTATTACTATCTAGCTTTTGTTTTAATTTGGATTTCATTAATCTATAATAGTTTGCTTGTTTTTATTTAAGCTGTGAATGCGAAGAGTGGGAAATTCTGAACTCCTACCCATTGATCCTGAGATTGAAAGAAATTTCTAGTTTCTAAGGGGCATACGAAGAAATGAAGTCAAAGCAATGGCAGAACAAACAGCAAATGAAAATAATCAACAGGGGGATATTCGAGACTATGTTAGACTCGTTGCCAATTAAACTACTTGGGTATTGGACGCCAGACAATAGCTGTGAACAAATTTGAACTAAAGCTAGGATTGATACACATGGTACAACAAAATTAGTTTGGAGGAGATCCAGAAGATATCCTAATGCTCATCTGGCTTTTTTTTTTTTTAGAGATTTGTGATACCTTGAAGATCAACGAAGTTATTGAATATGCAATCAGACTTTTTTTCTTTTTCTCGAGAGATAAAGTAAAAGTATGGTTCCAACCATTGTCGTAAAGATCAATCACTAATTGTAAGGGATTGGCCCAGAAATTTCTCACCAAATTCTTTTTCTCTTCCAAGTCAACTCAATTGTAGACTTCGAACCATTCTATAAAGCTTGGGAGAGATTCAAAGAAATGTTTAGAAGATTCCTTCAACATGGTTACCAAAGTTGGATGCAGATTGAGATCTTCTACAACGGGTTGAATGGCCAAACACGAACAATAGTTGATGCGGTTGCATGTGGTACTTTGATGGCTAAAACGTAGATGTTGTTTATTCACTACTGGATGATATAGACACCAATGGCCAAGTGAGAGGTCAAGTGAAAAAAGAGTTGCTGATTTTTATAAGGTCGATCCTATCACAGCCCTTGCAGCTTAGGTTTCATCACTTACTACTTAGATATTTGTACTAACTACACAGAAAACTAAGCAAAAAGCAGAGTCGGCTATGGTTACTTCTACACAATATCAGGAAATTGAGATGGAGAATGAATAGTCTCAATATGTCGACAGCAGAAACTTTAATCAGAGAGGAAACTACTCATCTAATCATTACGATCTTGGACTGAGAAATCATGAAAATCTATCATATGGCAACAACAAGATTGTACTCCAAACTCCTCTTGGATTCAATAATCAACATTCTAAAGGAAAACCACCCTTAAAAGACACCTTGGGAACTTTTATTTTAGAGACAGTATCGAGGTTCAACAAAGATGAATCATGATTAGTCAATTGGCTACATTAATTAATTCTCAATCAAAAGGAATGTTTCCAAGTGATACGAAGGTTAACCTCGAAGGAGCATTTTAAAGTTATCACCTTGAGAAGTGGCCAAGAAGTTGGAGAAAGTATGTCTAAAGAGGCATCAATTTCTACACTGGATCAAGAGGAAGAAAATAGTGCTATAGAATAGGAAATCCATGGAGAGAAAATAAAGAAGGTTCACAAGCCTAATTCTATCTCATTCCCATATAATCTACCGATCATCAAGCCTACACTTCATTTTCTACATAGATTTTAAAAGAAGAAGTTTGATGCGTAGTTGGCCAAGTTCTTGGATATTTTCAAAAAAATTCGCATCAACATTCCTTTACAGATGCTCTGGAAAAGATGCCAAACTGTGGCAAATTTATGAAAGAGGTTTTATCAAAGAAGAGAAAGCTAGAAGAATATGAAATAGTAAAGTCGACTGAGGAATGCATTGCAATTTTTCAAAGAAAGCTACCTCAGAAATTGAAAGATCCTAGTAACTTTACTATTCCTTGCACAATCGGTGGTTCTTCTTTTTGTGATCTTGGAGCTAGCATAAATTTGATGCCCCTATATGTATTTAAGAAGCTGGGTCTTGAGGAAGTAAAGCCAACAATCGTTACTTTGCAGTTAGCAGGCAGATCCCCCACATACCCACGAGGGATCATTGAAGATGTTTTGGTAAAAGTTAATAAATTCATCTTTCCAGCTAATTTAGTGATTTTAGACATGGAAGAAGATCATGAGATTTCATTGTTTATCGGCAAACCATTCTTGGCAACCTATAGAGCTTTAATTGATGTACAGGGGAGTCGGTTGATATTGAGGGTCAACTCTTTTCAAGGACTGCTACACTTATGTGAAGAGTTGTGATGTTGTCGATGTACTGGAAATATTTCAAGGTATCACGAGGTTCCATTAACCAACATGCTCGAGGTAGAACTCTTTCATGTGTGGGAAATAGACTTCATATCCTCCAAACTCCTACCGAGCAGCAACTTTTGTAAACTAACGAAGTAGCGTGCAATATTAAATTATGCTATTTAATATGGCTTATTGATAGATGTTGGTCAGGTCATTCGTAATAGCATAGGTGTTCGACGACTGGTGGGTTGGGACACCCAACCTTAATTTATCATTTATACTAGAAGGTGAGTGTTGTGACTCATTCATCTAAAGAGGTGGTGCATCCTAAACCATCCGTCATATGAAGTAGGACATAGAAGTTCCCGTCGACCTCCTTCAGTCAGTGATCCTAACACTAAACTCGATGCTCAGTTTCGCGTGATACAACTGCAAATAAATTTGATGCAAAATATTATGTATGAGTAGTTCCATTATCAAAACGAATTCAATGCAATACTAGCAATGATATACTCCGACAGGGCATTCCCTCAACCACCTTTACAACCAGATCACACGAAAAACTCAAAACCACCTCACCATGACACAAATGGCGATGAAGACAATTAATGTAGTCAACGAGGTAACTCTTCATCTTTTTGCTTTAATTTCACATTGGGGACAATGTTTAGTTTAAGTTTAGGGGGAGAGATGACATTAATTACTTTTTATTTAGTCACTTAATTTCTTATGTGTGATTTGTTTAGTAGTGTGAATTTAAAACAAAATTACTTTGTTGCATGCTTGTGTGTACATTATATAGTCTGTCGACCATGATGCATATACTTGAGAATACATATTAGTTTGTGGATTGTGAATAACTATGTGCCTTGATTGAATTTTTTTGCCTATCTACATAGAACGTGATGCTATTTATGTACATGAACTAAGTCTAGCAATGTATATGAATGAGTTGATTCATGCTTACTATAAGGTGAAATAGAGAATTTAGATGCTCAATCTCGTAATCTATTACTCATAACATCCTTGAACCTTTCATACTTTGGGGTGTTCAAGCCAGTGAAAGAGATAATTTAGGCTTGCGGTGATTCTATGCATGTTGAAAAAGAATTGTGTGGAGTGTCTTTAACTATCAAGTATAAACTAGGTTGATACGAACCTTGTAGCAACGGTGACTACAAAACCCACAACTAGATTGATGCGGAACCCAAGAAAGCCAATTGATAACTCGGTTTTAGATTTGAACCCGACGAAGTTAACCAAAAAATCCAACGATAACAAGATGCGTTGAACCCCTTGATTACACAATGAAGAACCCACGATCCGATGTTTGAACATACAAGAATTAGATCTTGGAAGTTCAATTTGTTATTCAATGGAAGAACAAGAGAGAAAGCAATATACCTTTCAATTAATTCAATGTCAAAAGTTTTTACAATAATGATAATGCAAACTATTTATACTAATGCTAGAAAACCTATAAAATTCCTGCATAATCTCCTAAATATGGTAAAACGTCAATAAAATTAGAATTTTAAGAAAACTAGGATTCTCGCCAAAAATTAGAAATGCACTCAAATTTTTGTACCAAGTAGTCACTTAGAAGACCATTTTTGCTTCCATAAACTTGTCTCTTTTTGCGCTTTCATCGTTGCTTGCACAAGTGGTCTCATTGCTTGATTTACCTATTTTGTCCTTGATCGCGTCATCGGTCCTCCTTTGATAATCAACAGGTCTCGTCCTGAGCTCGGCTTCGTCGGAATCGACTCCTAGATCATATCATAGGTAATGACCGTATGATAGGGATTTAAGCCCCATTTATTTTTGCTTTGAAAAAAAAAATAGAAAAATGGCATTTCACTTGTTAATTCTATGTGTCATGCCTACAACTTTTTTTACTCGAGTCGGTAAGTCCGTTGGGTATCTTAAAACATGGTACCCTTTAATATTTAAAAATTGGAGAGTTACCAACTAAAACTTCGTTACTGGAGTCAAGAAGAGAAACAAATGTGAGGTTGTTCTTAAGCTGAAAAAGCTATCAAAATAAGCAAAAATTGGCACTTGTGCAAGTAAGATCGAATTGTTGGGGGTTTAGATAAACTAGTGTGTTTGAATTGTTTGGTATAAGCTTGACTGTCGAAGCACTCAAAACCTGGGGAGAATCATCACCGGCATAGATTGTTGATATTACAAGTTAGACTTACCAAATTAGAGCAATGTAAGGAATTTGTATTTGAAAGTAAACCCTAGAATAGACCTTTCGAAAGAAAATAAAAAAAATACGTTTAGGGATGTGTGAATTCATGAGCAAAGAAGGGATATATTTGACTATTGCAGGTAGGGAACTGAAACAATTTCTTAATGTACAGCTTTATACTTGATTATACACACACATGCCCATTTTGTATTGGATAAGTGAATGTTTAGGTTTTGCATTATGATTTTAAAGCAATTTATGAATTTGACATAATATTTTCAATCTTCAGCCAAAAAGGCAAGCTATCCAACTAAACTTATTTTATTTGAGTTTGTTAGAGCTTAAAAACAACACTTGCAATATCCTTTGCAAGACCAATAACAATGAATCAAGAAACAATTCTTTTGATTTTTATGAAGACTAAAGTTTCGAGCTGGAAGAGGAGAAGAGAAGAAGAACTGAGAGAAAACTTGATTTGTTGAACTAAATCTTTGGTTGATTGATTCACCATACAACTGACCATGCACTCAATTATATTAAGGTGCAAGTAAACTTACAAGTAAACTTGAAAGTACAAAATGTCAGCAAAACAATAAACAAGTAAGGCAAACATAGCACAACTTGCAACAACAAATATTAAAAAATAAAAAGGATAATTGGAGATTGAATGAAGTCTTCACATTAGCCTTCAATCTCCTCCTTGAAGCTTCCATTTAACATTCCAATTTGATGCTTCAAATCTTCAAAACGAGCCTTTCCAAGAGGCTTAGTGAACATGTCGGCTAACTGGACTTGAGATGGACAATATTACAAATGAACTTCACCTTCCTTCTCAACTTGCCTGATTGGAAATCTGACCTTAATGTGCTTTGTTCTTCCATGATTAACTGAATTCTTGGCCACGGAAATATCAGACTGATTATCAACTAAAATTGAAGTAGGATTGACTTGTTCTTGATGCAAATTACTTAGAATTTTTCTTAGCCAAACTGCCTGGTTAACAGCTCCTGATGCATCCACATACTCTGCTTCTGTTGTTGATTGAGCTACAATGTCTTGCTTCTTTGAATTCCAATTGAATGTACCAGACCCAGAGAAAATAAGTACCCAAAAGTGCTCTTCATATCATCCACTGAACCAGCCCAATCACTATCTGAGTAGCTAACCAAATCTGATCTAACTCCTCCTTCATAGTAAATGTCATGTTTGAGAGTGCCTTTGATATATCTTAGGACTCTCTTGGCAGTAGCAAAATGAGTTTGCAAAGGATTAGACATAAATCTGGATAGCAAACTTGCTGCATACATTAAATCTGGTCTGGTTGAAGTAAATAGAGCAAACTTCCCACAAGACTTCTATAATTCTTCTCATTAGCTGGTTGATCACCATCATAGTTTGATAGTTTTGTAGTCAATGCTATAGGCGTGTCCACTGGCTTGCATTCCATTATTTTAAACATTCTCAAAATATCAATAGCATACTTGTGTTGTGACACAAAAATTCCATCAGACCTCTGTTCTATCTCAATCCCAAGAAAATACTTCATTTCACCCAAATTTGTCACTTCAAACTCCTCCTCAAGTTCAATTGTGAATGATTGAATTAGATTAATATCATTCCCAGTGATTAAGAAATCATCTACATACAATGAGATGATCAAATTATTTCCAAGAGAATCTGATTTGACATAAAGTGTGTGCTCACTCTCACTTCTTTGAAATTCATTTCCACACAAGTAGTCATCTATTCGACTGTACCAAGCTCTTGGGGCTTGCTTCAAACCATACAAGGCCTTCCTTAACTTGCAAACATAATCAAGTACTAATTTTGAAATGAAGCTCTTGGGGCTTGCTTCAAACCATACAAGGCGTTCCTTAACTTGCAAACATAATCAGGTATTGATTTTGAAATGAAGCCATCAAAGAACAACAGAAGAAATTTGAAAAATCAACTTCTTCGCCTTGAATCTTGAATCTGAGCTTTTAATCTTCAATCGTCTGTGTTAATTGCCTTGTTACTCTTGCTAGACTTCTTCTCAATGTTATATGAGTATTAGATACATACTTCACGGCCTCCAATATGTTAAATAGAGGCTAAAAAGATCATTCCATACAAAATATTACATAAAAAAAAAAACCAATTCTTTTTCCTCCTCCAGACATCCATGCTTGAGCATGAGCAAGCCATTTTAGTCTTGTAGAGCCCTGCTTGCAAGCCCATGCCTGGGCATGTGTTACTCTTGGGTACCAAATTTGCTAATAAATCCCTTAACTTTTTTGCAAGTGCATTTTGGTACTTTTCGACATGATGTCGGTAACAAATTTTTAGTATTAGCATTTTAGTTTTCGAACTTTTGCTTTCTTGCAATTTTGCCCCGTTTTCATTCTTTTTTCTTCAATTCTGATATTTTCATCGATCTTTATCTAGCAAATACAATTTATAAAGAATTGAGTCATAATTCATTAAAATTTTCAATAAATACTCTAATTTAACGACATAAATAAGTGTACAAAATGCACTTATCAGCCCTTGTTTGGTAAAAATTTGAACCAAAGTCAACAAGCAATTTTTACCATATATTTTACGAGACTCATAACTTTTCAATCACACATTTTATTAGTTTTTATCAAAATGTACTAAAAAACTTATTTTAATCATCATCAAATAGGGGCGTAGTAAATTGAATATTTACTCTGTTTTGTCTCTAAATAGGTAGGGATTTTGACACGTGACAAGAAGTAAATGGACTTCAATTGTAAATAGGAAAGTGTCTATATGCAATTATCGGTCCTTTTTAGTCTTGGAGCATAAGATATGATTATAAAAGTGATGTGATCCGGGGTAGGCAATTACTTGGTCCATGAAAAGGCATCTAAACGCTTATATGGGTCTATTTGATTAGAGATGCATTCAATTGGATGAAAAGGAAAATGCAATTATTTTTAGTCATATTGAAACCTTTTTTGACATGGTAACATGATCGAATTGGAGTTCATATCTGAAGGAAAGTTGTAGATCTTTAAGTAATCTTTCCAATGCACTTAGAATCACATCAATCGGACGTCGGTAGAGAAAGTTATGACCAAATTATTGAAGGCTGTCCGGAGGGTCACCCGGAACCCTAAGCGACCGCTTAGAGTAATTACCGAGCTATCGCCCAGCCATTACCGAAACCAATCTGGAGGAAAGTTGGTCTTCCAAGCTACCGCTTGGAACATAACCAAGCGACCGCTTGGTACAAATTTTGGGGCGAATTTTCTAATTTTGGCGAGATTGTTTATTTTAACTACAATTCTTATTTTTGGTATTTTCTATATTCTAGGACTCTAGAATTTCGTATTTTCCATATTCCTAGGATTTATTGTTTTAGTATAAATAGGATTTATATTCTTCATTGTAAGGACCTTTTAAGAAACCTTTTGATATGAATTAAATAAAACATTTGCTTTTCTCGTTTGTTCTTCGATGGACAATCCTTATCGAACTTATCAAAGATGAGTAATCTTTGTGGCGTTCAAAACATCGGGTCGTGGGTTCTTCAATTTGTGAGCAAGGGGTTCATTGCATCGTTGTTATCTTTGGGTTACTTGTTTCATATTGTTGGGTTCAAAATCCAAAACTATCCGGGTGAGATTTCGAGACTTTGTGATCAAGAGGTCGTTGGTTTAATATACCTTCGGTTGTTTGGTTCAACGTTTAGAGGTTAAATCCTAAACTTTGGTCGTATTTGGGCGTTTTTGTATTTTTATACCTTCGGTTGTTTGGTTCAACGTTTAGAGGTTAATCCTAAACTTTGGTCGTATTTGGGCGTTCTTGGTATCCGGTTAATTCTCTTGTGGGTTCGATAGCGTTCGTGTTAACCGGGTTCGCGTCAGGTGGTATCAGAGTTTAGGCCTCAAGATCAAGGTTATATCTTTTATTACTTTTGAGTCTTGTGTTTTTTTTTTTCTTTTTTTTCATTGTTTTTCGTGTTCTTGTGTCCAGTAAAAATTTTAGAGTCTTTGATCCAAAAAATCCCAAAAAAAATCTTCAAAAGTTGTTTTTGTGCTCAATTTGAGTCCAAATCAACTTCTGTTTTCTTCGTTATTCTTGTAGTCAAATTTTTGAGTTTTCAAAAAAAAAAAAATCGAATTTTTACTGTTCATCCGTACGGAGGTACTGTTCACGTCCGAATAGTAAAAAAAAAAAATCTTGAAAATTGTTTAATATCCCACTACCTATTCTAAACCCAAAATCAATTTGTGCTCAATCCAATCCAAACTCCAATTCAAAAATCACTTCTTGACTCTATACAACAATTCAAGAACCACTTTCTTGAATTTAAAAAAAAAATCTAATCAAAGTTGTTCAGTTCAAGTCCTTTGAGTCTTTGAGTCAAAATGAGTGATAGGATGGATCGATGGGAAAGGATGTTGGTGGATATGGGGAGTATGTTGGATAGGTTGGAAGAGAAATCGAATAGAACTTATAGGGATCCATGTGATGATGTGTTTAATGTGGGTAGTCGGGAGAGACGGGAACATAGGAATTTTCGTGGAGATGGTGTTAAGAGTAGGATGGGAGGTGCAAAAATAACAATTCCACAATTTAAGGGTAGGAATGATCCCGAGGCGTACGTGGCATGGGAAGAAAAGATAGAATTGAGGTTTGATGCCATGATTATTCCGGGGAGAGAAAATTGAGGTTGATTGTGAGCTCATTCGTAGACTATGCTGTGATTTGGTGGGATCAATTAACAATATCTATGCGAAGGTGTGGTGAGAGGAGTATTGAAACTTGGGATGAGTTGAGGAGTATTATGAGGAAGCGTTATGCGCCTAATCATTTTTGTAGGAGGGATCGGCGTGATCGGGAATGTCGGGAGGAGTCTAGAAGATATAGTAGAGTTGGATATTCAAGAGAGGAGAAAACACTCAGTGTGGAACATGTTGACAATACATCAAGTAGAAAGACTAGGTTGGATTATAAGTTTGAGTTCGTAAAAATTCGTGACTTGATCAACTCACAGAATAATCATAAGAAGGAGCAAATGAGTAAGAGAGAAAATTGTGAGGTGGTTAGTTGTGAAGAAAAAGGAAGAGAACTACCAAAGAATACAAGGAAAGTTGAGAATGAACATCCAGAAGGAAAGGTGAATTCAAAAGAAATTGAAGAAGAATTTTCGGAGGGGAAGACGGAGTTGGAAGTGAGTTTAAATGAAAAAGAGCCGGAAGTTGATGTGGTGAAAACTAACAATTCCCTCCCTATTTTGAATATTTTTGTTTTGCAGGTTACTGAAAATTTGAACCTATGTAACAAACTCTGATATCTAAAAAATATATCTCTACATAGGGGTGTAAAAACGTTCCAATTTTACCGATTTTTGATAGATTTTCAAACGAAATCGTTTACTCCCAAGAGAAAAATCCAAACCTAAACCAAACCATTTTGAACGGTTTGAGAGACAACAAAAACTGTCATTGTCACAAAAAAAGTAAAGCAAGGAGGAGACAAATTCAAACCTAAATCTAACGGTTTGGTCCGATTTTGATTTATCGTCGATTTTCGAGGTCAAAGGAGATCGTATATTTTTTTGGACCATCTGTCTACTTTTCCTTTCGAAGGGAGAGGGGATGATGTGATCCGGGGTAGCCATTAATTTAAGAGTGAGAATTGGAGAATTTTTTTGGAATCAAGAACCGAAGTGGGTCACCCGGAACCCTAATCGGACTGGAACGCATTTAAAAAAATTAACTCTAGAATTTTGATTTTCTTCATTGTAAGGAACTTTTAAGACAAATTATTTCAAAACAAAAACCAACCGGTTTCGGTTCAGTTCTCGGTCTAGTATGGGGAAACCGTCGGGAAAACCGGACGATTCTCATAGGATTTTTTTTTATTTTTTTTGTAAAAATATATGATTCAATCTCCAATCACTTTTATAAAAAGTAATAAAAAAGATTCCTTTTGGATCATTTTTAGACCTCAGTACTTTCTTTTATTCTCTTTGATTCTTTGATTTTCTCTTTTTTTATAATTTATTTTTTATTAACTGATTCTCAAGTCAAATTAGATAATAATTGGGTTAAACTTACAATTTCATATCATAAAATCAAGATTTTTTTTACTAGTCAAGCTCTTAATAAATTTATATTTACATATATAAATAATTTCATTTCTAAGATCCGAAATTTTCTATTTTGTTTTCTCACTTTGATTTTACATAGATTTTCAAACCAAATCGTTTACTCCGGTTGATCCAAACCTAAACCAAACCATTTTGATCAAAACCTTTTCATCTAGATTTCTACAAATTATTTAATCAACAAAACAAGAAAAAAATAATTTTTAGGACAAATATTTTTTTAAAGAATGCCCAATTCAATGTATGATTTTGATTTTAATTGAAATTTGTTTAATCATTGGAGTATTATACAGTTTTGATATAAGTTTAGATTATTGGGTAAATCTATGAAATTGTTTGATTTTTATTTTGTTTTCATTTGATTACATAGTTGTATTTTTTCATAAATGGAAAATTACAATCAGTGATATTGTTTGATGAATCGTTTCAAACTTTTGAAATTTTTAATCATTGCCTACGGAATATATGAGTTGATCATTTAAAAATTTATAAATAAAAATGAATCGCTCAAACACAAAAGTCTTACAAGTTACAATTTAGAAAAAGCTCAACACAAAAGTCTTTCAAGTTACAATTTAGAAAATTTCATTTTTTTTAAAATTTTTTAATTTTTATATATTTTTTTACAGGCCCGATTTGGTTTTAAACCGTAATAAAATTTCTCAAACTTAAACCAAACCCTTTTTGATCGGTTTGATTTGGTTAAAAACCATTTCGTTGACGGGTCCACGTGACACCAAATCGACGGTTTCCAAAATAGGGTTTCAGTTTGATTTTTCGATTTGACGATTTTTGCTTACAGTCCTATCTCTACACTTTTATTATCTGAATTACCAAATTTTATTATATGGTCTAAATATATAATTTACCTCTCAATTTGTTACAAATTCCAATAGAATTAGGGTCAATTAATTCAAATACCCTTACTAGTGGATCATTTTGAAAAATCAAGAGAAACATGGGTTAAAAGACAAATAAACTTACTTCATTCATAACTCATTGTAAAATTTATATTGCAAACTCAAAAGAAGGACGTAATTAGGAACTAAAACATTTCCACTTTTCCAAACTCGAAATCAAGGAAAATAGAAATCATAGGAGGAAATTTTACGCAAACCAAAACAAAACAAGACCAAGAACTGCTTCAACTGCCTTTTCTTTGAAGTTTTCTTCCCCGAATATGCAAATAATCAACAAAAAATTATAAATTTTTATATTTCAAATTTTTATTCAATTAGTTCATATTTTGTTTTATTATTATTATTATTTGATGTTGTTGAATTATAGATTTACATTTTTCATGAGAGATATTATTTTCATATGATTTACAGTTTATACATCCTCTAATTATGATTTTTTTTTTTTTTTTTAATTTCATCTTTAGATTAATAATTTGAGTTAGTATATATTAAAATTCAAATTGTATGAATTAGATTAAGTTAATATATATGAAAAATCAATTTTTGAATCAATCCAAGAGATGCATACATCTTGTTTGTGAAAAAGAGAAATGTGAAAAGGCACATTCTCCATCACTGTTTTTCTAAAACTGTCGCGGTCTATCTCATTTGAAATCCTTTGGAGATGTTAAATAAATGCATTCATGTGTGTTTTTTTTTTTTTAAAAAAAAAAATAAATATGAATATGAATTTAAACCTAGTTTTATATTAAAAAGAGACATGATGTAATGCTTTATTTTTATTTTTTCATATAAGTTAAATAATTAAACTTGAAACTGATATTTTCTATTACTTTAATCAAAAAAAGGTCGTAATCTATCCCATTTGATTTATTTATTTATTTATCAATAAAATAGATGCATACATGAGTGTTTGTAAAAATTTAAATATGAATATAAATTCAAACTTTGCTTTAAATTAAAAAAAGACATGATGTAACACTTTATTTGTATGGATTAGATTAAGTTAATATATATATATATATATATATATATATATATGAAAAAAATCGACTTTGAATCCATTCAAGTGATGCATACAAGGTGTTTGTAAAAATGAGAACGTGAAATTTTCTATCACTTTTTTTTTTTAAAAAAAAATTCGCAAACTATTTCATTCGAATTCTTTTGAAGCAAGTATGCATTCATGTGTGTTTTTTAAAATTTATTAAATGTAAATACAAATTCAAATCTAATTTTATATTAAAGAGTGACATGATGTGACATTTTTATTTTTATTTTTCATATAAGTTAAATACTAAAACTTGAAAGTGACATTTTCTATCGTTTTATCTAAAAAGGTCACAATTGGATCAATAAAATAAGATGCTTACACGAGTGTTTATAAAAATTTAAATATGAATGTAAATTCAAACTTTTCTTTAAATTAAAAAGTAACATGATGTAATCCTTTATTTGTATTTTGTATATGAGTTAATTTACTCATAATTAAAAGTGACATACTATGTCACTTTAAAAATAAAAAATAAAAAAATGTCAACCAATTTTATTTGTATTTTTTTTTTTTTTTTTTTTTACAAATATGGATAAAATTAATGTCTTCATTTATTATGTTTGCAAAAGAGGATAAGATAATGAATATAAAAGTAACAAAATGATTGAAATAGTTGTTAAATAGATTGCACATATAACAATATTTGTTAAAATGTAAATGTCACTTTTTTAACTAAAAACATCATGTAACTTTTTTAAGAATCTAAGTTTTGTCACTATTAAAAAGAGATTCCATTATTGTTGATGTCATTGATATGCAATTTCATCGATTAAAAAAAAAAAAAAATTTGATGTATCCTTGTATTCATATAATCCTAAATTTGGCAACAATTTTTTGAAGTTCAAAGTTTTGCAATACAAAGTTGTAATACGTCATTATTTAACTAATGTTGATTGACAAGAAAGAAATTATTTAAAAAGGAAAGAGAAGCGTTAAGTCTTTTATATTGTTGGTCAATTAAGTGGGCCTCTAAACCCATGTGAACTGAGTGGTCCACACCGAATATTTACACACTTACATTTGACAAACATGACGAATTAATTAAAGTTGTAGGTGGTAGTTGTTAGGTTTATCATTTTTCTTGCATGTCGTCTTACTTCCATTATTGCATCCAATATATTAGTTACAAGTTTTCTTTCATTTTCTTCATTTTTATGATTATTTGTCACTCTTTTCCGTAAGTCGCGGTGTGATAGACGGGTTGAAATTTAGCCCCCATTATTTTTAATTATAATGGAAAGAATAGTAAATTTTTGAAAAGTGTGTGGTTTAAAATGAAGGAAAATATTTTAAATTTACGTATAATATTATTTTTATTGGAGAATGTGTTGTTGATAAAAGGAGAGAAAAAAATGAATTTTTAACTTAATGGGGGTCAAATAATAGCTTAATGGTATATTATTGTATAGAACTATTTTTAATTGTCACTAAAATATAAACTGTAGCAACAATATTATTAAGACTAAATATACACCACAATTTTTAATTGCATGGAAAGATCATAATCTTATTTCAAACTTAGTGACAACTATTGGTCCATGTTGAGCGGTTCATTCAAGAACCAGACAATGAAATTTTAATGAACTTAGGCTCCGTTTGATTCGTCAAAATTTTTCTTCGAACTTGGAATTTCAACTTTCACTTTTTGTCCGTTTGATAGCGTTTATTTTTCATGAAATTGATTTCCACCCAATTCCAAAGTACAACCACTTAAAGCGTGATTTCGTGGAATTCAATTCCTTGCTATATGGTGAAATTGGTTTCCACCTTTTTTTTTTTTTTTTTTTAGCAATAGATATAAATTCTAAGATAAAGTGTAAAAAAAATTTATCCATTTAATTGACAAATTCCATGCAAAATAGAGTCAAACGTAAAAATAAAAAATAAAAAAAAAATTTTAATTTTTTTTTTTGGCAAAGTATACATATTTTGTCTCCAATTGTAAAAAAAATTTATCCATTTAATTGACAATTTGCATAAAAAAAATCAAACGTATTGTAATAGAAATGTGAAAAATTATACCAATCAAACACCTTTAATTCAATTCCCAGTAAAACAATTCCCTGTAATTCAATTTCTTTCCACCCATTTTTCACCCTTGCAATCAAACGGACCCTAAAAGAAATTGTAGTGAGAAGTAAAAATTTTGAACTTGTGAAGCTAAATGATGTTGTTACACCTCGCCACACGTGCCTCCACGTGGATAACTCACTTGCACCATAGACCCCATTCTCCAAAGCTCATGGACCTGGATTATCGAAGCCCACTTAATCCTCACTAAAGCAGAATGGATCGTAGCCCAAAATCGAGACGCTTCACTATCGAGACGTTCCATATCCGTGACAATTCTGCTCTGAGGTCCTTCATGTCCGAGACAGTCTATGTATTTTTTTTTCACAATATTCCATTATTTTTCAGTGAAGATTTTGCCTGACCAAAAATGTAAAATTTTCCTTCTGTTGAATCTAATTGTTGTAATGTTTTTCGGTTTGTCAAATAGCTTGATGCGTGGGGTTATTGATGGGGAGGTTGTGCAAATTAAATTTCCCACGATAGTAGGTGCAAAGTAAAGAAAGTGCAGAAAGGTTGGTTTCAACTATAAGTTGATCCTCTGAACTGAAGCCATTTTTGGGCCCTTGGTTTCATTCACTATGGCGACGCATCTGCCGCTCCTCCGAATTCAATTGATGAAAAAACGTAAAATCCAGGTGATTTTTCTCCTTGATTTTACTTATTTTTCAGCCAAAAATTCAAAATTTTCTTTAATTATTATTTTTTAGTGGGGGTAGTTTAGTTTACAAATTTAATTGATCGGGAATGATTTTACTCCGATTTAACTGTTTGATTATATGGACCACTTACAATAAGTTGGCCTTGCTTAAAAGCAAAAAAAGCTGTCTTTCTTTGGCAATGAGCCAATGACACTCTTGAGTTTGCTGAGCAAAGCGCTAGAAATCAGGCTTTTTTTTGGCATTTTAAGTTGGGCCAAACATACTAGAACAAGATGTTTTACAGAATTAGTTATGTTTTGTGACATTATTTATGGGCATTGTTGTGGTATGGTTTCCAGAGTTGAAATGGCTCCAAATATTAAGATTTCCGGCCAAATTCTTAGAATCTATCTATTGAAATTAACAAATGCTAGTGGGTGTAATTCTTTCCAAATAACTCCAAAGCATTTAATACCCACGCTCCTGCATCATAATTTTAGTCTATAGAGTGATGTAATTCGTCTCATCTTGAAACCACTGTCGTTATTCTGACTCTAATGAAGCCACCTGTATTGACTAGGTAATGTTATCCATTGAAAGATGTTCGATAAATTTTAAATTCATGATCTCAAAATTGATTCCCCAGAAAATTTCCACTTGTTTAACTCCATAATTGTTATAGAAATTTTAGTTTGTCATGCATATAGCTTTGTCTTCTCATGAGGCAAACTTATAATATAAAAAAGTGCTTTTTTTTGTTACTGCCAGTTTTATAATTAATTTCATATTTAATTATATTTCCAAGTCCAAATTAATGGGACTTTGAAACTCATCTATTGAAGTGTTGCTTGTCCTGGTTTTCCATTCTAATATTTGCCTTCCGACGTGGTGTACCCTTTGGTATACAACTTGTTCGCATATCATCTAATTTCTATTCAACAATCTCAGCCTCTATTTCAATTAAATTTGGAGTTAACTGCATTTATCCTTTTTAATCAATCCTTTTGGTTAATTGCTACATCTATCGGATATTATCCAATGTCTATAAGTTTCTTAAAACACGGAATTTCTTTTTTACTCACTGTTATAATCGTTGATTGTCGAAGGTCAACGGTCAACTGTCAAAGTCCGTCATAGCTGAATTTCGATCCTGGATTCGCCACTGATCATGATCCGAACATAATCGTCTCGTGTTCGAAAGGCTTTTCTCCCACGCTCCTTTTTTTCGACCGTTGATAGGTCCCTGCATATTGGACTAAGCTTGCGTGGACGCGAGTGTGTTCGACATCTATTGTCCGCGTGGCCCTAATCGAAAATGAGGTCAATAGATATCATTTTCCTAGGAAACTTTCATATCCCAATAGAACTTCAACTCCTTTGAAAGGGACTAAAGCTATTATATCAAGGCCATACTGATTTCTCAAGTTTCTTCATTGCATTAATTTTGAAACAAATATAGTAATTGATTTGAATATGAATATTTGATAAATGCTTGCTATTTTCTCCTCTTGAAAGTCGAATATTTTATAAACCAACTCGATCCCATTTCTTAAATAAGATTTGACAGCCTGATCTCAAGGATCGGTTGACACAAAAACAAAACTAAGAAACCTACTATTCTCATAATTAAACTAAGCTCAACTCTCAGCTTCTTAATAGCCCTTCCTGGCATGGTCAAAATTCTATATCAAAAGCATTTTCCGATAACATCTATGTACCTAGAATTTTGAAAATCGATATACTTTATCTTGAAGTCGCTTCAAGAAATTTCACTTTGTACATAAAATAGACTTTTCAAAGTAAATTTGCCGGGTTGTTAGGCAACGGCTAGTTGGATCTCTCCTTCTCCGACAGGCAAGAATCCTACATGCCTCTGCAAGTATAAAAATGTGGAAAATTCTGAATAATCCAATTCAAACGTATTAATTATTGAAAAACATAAACTAATTACTCTTCTTTGCTTTTTTGAATTTCTAATTCTTGTTCTTGAAATAAATCATCAGTGTTGAATCCTGTGACATTGTATGGAGCGCATATTAAATACAGTAGGGAGACAGTTTGATAGGTTTAAAGGAAGATTTAGTGGTCAAAAATAGGTGCCTAACTTTCTCTGTCTTGTACCATAAAGAGAAGGGAAACAGAAAAGTTTTAGATTTTAGAATGATTGAAGTGATCGATTTGTCCTCTATCCAATTCCTTGTTTTCTTAGGAATTACAAAAAAGCTTTTCAAAAACAAGAAAAGCAGAAAAAGAGAGAGATTTAGATTTAGTATTTGTCTTTAATCCCTTGATGGGAATTAAAGCCAATTTTTTAGTAAATTTTACTAAAAGTTGAAGAAATGTGTAATTCAAAAATTGTGGGACTATGAAATATATTATTGATTTTAACTTAAATTAAAATCTGAATTTTAATAGGTATCAAACAAGGGTAATTTTGTCCATTAACAAAAGATCCATAACTTTTATAACTTCTTGATCGCATATTTTATCAAAATTTATTAAAAAAATTAATTTTTAGTCAAATCAAACACGGGCTTAGAGAAAAAGATTCTTGAAAAGTATGTTTACCAAACCAAGAGAGGTGACAAAGAATTATAGTTCATCACAGTTGATGGTGAGTAACCAAATCAACAACTAAATTACTCTATATTAAACGTTAAGTATTTTCAAGAATTGTCCAAATCTAAGTGATTCGATCGGAGTGACCTTGATTTTTCTTGTTCTTACATAACTAGATAAATCAAATCTAGCCAATATAGGACGACCATTAAATGGTCCAAAAAGTGGCGTAGACAATCTTCAAAGTGAACAGGTTGAATTTAAAATATGAATTTTAAGTGTAGATATTGTCTGAATTTTGCAAGGAGATAAATCTGAAATGGTCTAAGGTATTTGACTTGATATTTTTGTCCACATTTGACTAACTGTCACTCAAATTTTGACATTTCGTTACATTAATTTGGTATAGAAAATAGCAATATGTTACACGAAATAGAAGAAACAGTACATTTGATATGACATCTTGTTATTGGCTACTTGAATTGATCTAGTGAGGTGTCAAACACTGAATAAAAAACATGAGATGAAGACAACAAATCTCGATTCAAGTTTTTTAACTTTTTCAATTCAAGTTTTTTAACTTTTTCAATTCAAGTAATCGGTGGCTAAGCCTATAAACGTGAATTATTTTAACGATTGTCTAAGCCTATGAACATGGATCATGTCCTATGAAAAACATACCTCGCGAGATTTGAGACCATTTTTAACGATTCCATCATCATTCTTCCATTGCACACGTTGCTTCAATAATGGATTCTTTTGGACCCTTTTAGGTTCCGCTGTACCATCCTCTTTGTTGACCATGTAAAGATTGACTATCTTCTCGGCAATCTCAGCGCCATTTTTGCTCTCCATCATCAACTTCTCTACTTTGGCCTTGGGAAGTCTCATCTTAAGCCTCATTGCACCATTTTCTTCCGAAGTTCTAACCGACTCCTCAAACGCAATGCTAGGTGGTTTCATGATCGAGAGATCCGAAACCGATCTTTTCGCCAACATTAGGCTTTCGAGCCGGTCCTTGGCACTCATATGAATTCCGGATCTAACTCTCCTCGCACCCTTTTCTTGTGGGAATTCTGGCAACTCTACTAGAAAATACAACCTCTTCGACTTCAGCTCTTGTTGCGGCTCCAGTGGCTTTGCTCGAACACCGAAATGCTTAACGGCTTCGGATTCTAACAGAACGTAACCCGGATAGTCCTTCATTATCTCACCAACATTCACTGGTGTCTTGAATTTGATCATTTCGCCATTTATTTTCATTACCTTTGCTGTCTTTTTTCCTCCCAAACTGTTGCCCATTTTGTACAAGTGACTCTACAATGTGAAATCTTTAGGCCCTTATTAATGGAGTATTGAAGGCAAAGACGAATCTTTTATATATGGGTATAAGTTGTTGTTTGTTGGGGTTTTGGGTCAAAGAAAAGAACACTAATGTTGAATATTTGCAGCTCCTTTGAAAAACAAGAAACTTGTGACCGTTTCACTATTAATAATTTTA
Organism: Osmanthus fragrans; assembly: GCA_019395295.1. NCBI lineage: Eukaryota > Viridiplantae > Streptophyta > Magnoliopsida > Lamiales > Oleaceae > Osmanthus > Osmanthus fragrans. Next base: position 13,270,948 of record CM033353.1, on the reverse strand, counting down.
GCCCTTTTCAGTGGAGGATTAAAATCAGAATTTTAGCAGATTTTGACAAAATTGATTAAATATATTGTTGAAAAGTTGAGAATCTTATAAAATATGTGATTAAAATTAATTGTTAATTTGAACTAAGATTCTATTAAACGGGAGCTTAGCATAACAATATTGCACTCTTTGGATGTCTGCATGCTAACCTCAATAGGTTATATTGATTATATCTCGAAAATTCGAGACATCGTCCTATTTTTACTTTTTAAGTAGAAAACTAAATATTTTGATATAGGAAAAGGGTTTTCAAAAACTGTAACAAAAAACTAAATAAATCATTTAATATATGGAAGAGATTTTTTTAGATTAAAACTAGATCATGGTGCTTGTATGCAAAGCTAACAACCATGCTAGTAAATTAATTAAAGTAAAGTAGGGTCCAATATAATTTAAAGGGTTAATTACAGCAAAAGTTCGAAACCTTTAAAACACTGGTAAACATTTTCCAAACTTTTGATTTATTGCAGTCGTAACCTTTAACATTTTCAAACATTACAAGTGAGACCCTTCTGAAAGGTTTCCATTCAAAATGTCGTCAGTTAACTACCAAAATTAAAAATTGACCACAAATAAAATATAAAGTTACCACTTTATCCTCGCCTATTTTTGTAGAAAGTGGTCTTTTTTTTTCTATGAAAATTGTTCAAAATGATCTCACCTTCAACGTTTGAAAATGTTAGGGGTGACGGCTATAGTAAATTAAAGGTTTGTAAAATGACTGCTAGTGTTTCAAAAGTTTGGATTTTTTGTTGCAATTATCCCTAGTTTAAACTTTACCTTAGAAACCCCGTGACATTTGGTAGAAATTAAAGATGAATCCTACCTATTTGGTGTTTTGCTTAATTATTCAATGATGATGACTTGCGTTAATCACGGTATTGATCCAAGAAATGAGCAAGAAATGCCAAATCCATGTGGGTTTGTCATGATTGTACGAATTTGTAAATTAAGTAGGAAACCTTTTGCGTTGAAAAGTATGCGTTGCTACCAAACTCATAATGGCCTTTTAGGGTAAATTTTATATGTATTCAACTTTCATTAAAAATCTTAATTGGGTTAATGAAATTAATTTGTCTCGGTGTTACTGAACTTCATTCTAGTTTCAGATTTATAACCATGTCATGTTTCGTCACACGTCATCCTCCACCAAACTGATGAAATTTGGTTAGTTGACAATCATATTGTAACTGACATTTTACGTAATCTTTATGTGGTATGTTAGAAGTTAAAATTCTAAAATAAAGGTTGTCTTTACGTTAAAAGGTAAAATCCGACTTTTTAATTTTAATTCAATACTTTTATGATGTGGAGTAACAATAAGTTGGCACTCCATGCAACAATTATGTGAAGGTCCATTGCTTCTAGGTGACAAGTAACCAATTTTCTTCAATTTGGGAGACAATATTTAACGGTGGTAAAGTTCAAAATTAAAGTGAAATTCAATGACCTAATATAAACTAAATTAAAATTTATTCAATCGAGATAAATTAATTTTTTTAGTCCAATTGAAATTTCAATGACCAGGAAAATCCTTTCTTTTTTTTTTTTAATGTACAAGTAACATTTCTTTTTTTAAAAAAAAAAAAAAAAATGCTTAAAAGTAACATTCTTTATGACGTTGTAACTCGTGTTGATTGCATATGCAAAAGTAAAAGTGGACTAAGATTTGAGTTTATCTTGGAAATGATTGACCATGACTTACGGGTCCAGATTGATGTACGGCACACCAATTAGCAACAAATTTTAAGTACTAAAAAATGTATGTTAAGTTTGGCAAATGATAGTTCAAAGTACAAAAACTAAAGAATACGCAACTTGAGCTACTACTATATTATCACTATAAAATAAGAGAGCGAAGTTATGGACTACACCCGTATCACCATTTGCCATCGTTCTAATTCTTTTTGTTTGTTTGTTTTTTATTTTTTGGTCTTCTACTATACTAACCGTCCTTGTTACCAACTCCTCACTGAAATCGCACTAACCATACCGACTCCTCTATTTGCAATCTCAAAATTTTGTAGCTTGGCTCTCACATATTACACTTCCTTTCTGTCGTATTCTGGTGACCTTTAGCTTAAGGTGAGTTGTGAATATTTTACAGGGACGTTGTTTGAATGTTGTATGCATTCTTCTTTTTGTTTCTATTCTATGTGTTCTTTTTGTATATTTTCTGAATGAGATATTTTCTGTACGCATTCTTCTTTTTGCTTCTATTCTATGTGTTCTTTTTGTATATTTTCTAAATGGGATATTGGTGTGGTAACAGCGAAAATGAAAAATGAAGTTAATGGTTTGCCTCCATCTTACACAGAGAGACGCAATGTCTCCGTGGTAGATGGAGGCACGGGTGGTGTCTCCGTCTCAAATGGAGGCACCGTGTCTATGTGCAAGACTTAGGCACATGTCTCCCTCCTATCCCTTTTGCATTTTTTCATAGCTTGAGTAGTTTGGAATCACTTTATTTGAGTTATAATCTTCTGTGTGCGTCGTAAAACCACGGATTGCCTGTTTCAATCCAAACAGTAGATCTATCAAGCAATCGGTCGATTGATTCTTCGTTTTTCCACGGTGCATTGAATTTTATTAGATTCTGTTGGGATTTTTTATGGCTACCTTAACTTTGGAAACTATCAAGAATTCCAAGGATAACCAGCAGAAGAAGAAAAACTGTTACCGTATTTTGCATAGGCATACCGATTTCATTCTCATACCGTATTTCGCAGAACAAACTTACCGAAATTGAACACTTACCGTATATGGCTTCCATACAGCGAAATACGGTATGAACCCAAAGATCAAGAGATTCTTACAAAAATTGGGAAGAATAACATATTTTGAAAATAAATAGACAAAACTCCAACTAACCAGCATTCAAAAAATTCAAGAACAACAAAAATATATCAAGAAATTCGTTGATTTGCATACATACAATAAATCTTGAACTTGCAATGGAATTAGATGATTAAATTTTGAAGAATCTGGATTTTTTCTTTTGACTGAGATGTTTAGACTTTTTTAGGATTTGTAATTTACTGCACTATTATGAATTTTTTTCAAGATTTTTTTATGATCTGTAATTTACTGCACTTTTATGAATTTTCGTTAAGTCATGTTGATGTTCACAATTATAGATTTTTCTTTTTTTTTGTTTTTAAAAATGGTCTTCTGTCAAACATTTGGTTTTTACAATGTGTTTGTTTGTAACCTAGTTGAGTAATTAAATGTTTCATCTTTTCTGTTGGAACTATGTCTTTAACTGGTTCTCACCACTTATTGGTTTCCATACAGCAAAACACGGTATGAACCCAAACAACAGCAGATTCTTACAAAAATTGGAAAGAATAACATATTTTGAAAATAAATAGACAAAACTCCAACTAACGAGCATTCAAAAAATTCAAGAACAACAAAAATGGATCAAGAAATCACCAAAATACCATTAAATTGCATTTAAAGTATACATATAAACTGGGAGATGTGTCCTGGATCTCCGTGCTTCTGTGTCTGTATTGTAAACGTTTTATTTTGTTTCGTTTGACTATTTAGCTATGGATGCGGATGGTGGTGGCTGTGGGTTAGAAAACGAGCGAGCAACTCTATCAAAACAATCTAGGAATGCACGACGTAGAGAACTATATGCTAAAGAACAGGAGTTGCATGACCAGCATCGACAACAGTTGCGCTTGAAAAAAAAAGTACCTCAAGCTACGGAAACAATAGTGATAGGAGATAATGCAGTTATTGCATCAGGCATGCTATGTAGTTACTGTTTTTCTTTTATTTTCCCTGTCCGAATTATATTTTTTTTTATATTTTAGGTGGTGTGTCAGCTATAAATGTTGATCATGTTCAACAAGCAAGTGACTATAGTTTCACTTATTTATATTACTGAATTTTTTGTTTTATCATTTTGTGCAGTCTATTTAATTTTTCTCATCTTAATTTAATTTTGCCATTTTTAGGTGATGTGTCGCCAAGGAGTGCTGATGATCTTCAAGAAAGAGGTTATTTATAATTTGACTTTGGTATGGTGTGTTTTTTATTCTCCAGGAGTTTATAGCCTTTATTTTTTTTTGTTAGGTTTTACAGAATTACAAATGTTAGAGTATACTTCCAATATTTTACAGCTGGTTCCAACCAAATCTTACTTGTTACCTGTACCAACAATTTGTAATTTCTGTGGAGCTAAAAAATTTCATAGAGAAAGTAAAAGTTTTTGCTGTTGTGATGGGAGCATTAAACTAAAAATCAATGATATAGCTCCTGAATTGTATCTTTTATTTACGTCTAAATCTGAAGAATCAGTTAACTTTTGAACTTATATTCGAAGTTACAATTGTAATTTTTCTTTTACTTCGTTTGGTGTAAAATATAATAAAAACTTGTGCCAAAGAAATAAAAATCTATACTTTTAGAATTCAAGGACAAATATATCATTACCTAAATGAACTTATTCTCATGGACTCTACCCCTTCTTATTTACAACTTTATTTTTACGATACCGAAAATGAAATACAAAATCGTTTAAAAATATCAGATAAACTTTCTCAATCAATCGTTGAAAATTTGGTTCACATTTTAGAGATAAATCCATACGCAAATTTTTTAGAAGTTTAGCTAATGTTACTGATTTGGAAAGCCACGGGATAAAAATTGCGTGTAATATGAGTATAGATCAGAGGGTTTATAATGCTCCAACAATATCACAAGTTGCTGCAATATGGGTAAATGATGAACAGTCTAATGTTGGGCTTCGTGATATATGTATTTATACCCATTCTTTTCGCAAGCATAGAGTAAGTTATTATTTTGGATGTTATGATCCTCTCCAATACCCTTTGTTGTTCCCCAATGGAGAGAGCAGATGACATCAAGGTATTCAAAGAGTTAATAAACGGGATAGAAACAATGATGTTTCTTCTGTTGATGTTATGCTTGATGCCCATTATGCTAATTGTCCTGAAGAAATATTGAAGAATGAAGCAACAGGTTTGCAAAATAAATTTTGTCCTAATTTTAAATTTTAAATTTATTTTGTTTATTATTAATTTTAATTTTTTTCTCTTTATTTTCAGTTTTACACAAAAAGCAAAAACTATTGCAGGTGTCTTGCCGGGAATACTATTGTTATAAACTACAGGTAAGGTCATTACATAATTCTATATTGCTACATGCTGGTCTCCTTTTGCAACAATATGTAGTGGATATGTATGTGAAAGTTGAATATTCTAGATTAGATTACTTTCGTAATAATCAAACTCAGATACGTAGTGAGCTATATCAAGGAATTTTTGATAGTGTACAAAATGGTGAAACTAGCGGTTCAAACGTAGGTTGAAGGATTATTTTGCCATCATCCTTCATCGGTGGTCCTAGAGATTTAAATAAAAGATACATGGATGCAATGGCATTGGTTCAAAAATTTGGAAAACCTGACATCTTTTTAACAATTACATGCAATCCCAATTGGCTTGAAATTAAGCAGGAGTTAAAATTTTGTGATGAAGTTCAAAATAGACCTAACTTGCTCTCTCAAATCTTTAGATCCAAATTAGAAGAGTTGAAAAAAAAAATTATTCAAGGAAAATCTATTTGGACCAGTGGCTGCATATATATATATATTATTGAATTCCAAAAAAGAGGTTTACCACATGCTCATTTCCTCATTATATTGAAATGTGGTTCAAAATTTTTTACTTCTGAAAGGGTGAAATTGTAAATGCTGAAATTCCCGATAGTATGGAGTATCCTTATTTATATTCTATTGTAATCAAACAAATGATGCATGATCCTTGCGGTGTTTTAAATCCAAATAATGTGTGCATGGAAAATGGTACAAAATGTAGAAATCATTATCCACATAGCTACACGTTGCATACTTCTTTTGATAGAACTTCTTATCCCAAATATAGAAGACGAAATGATGATAAGAGAGTTCAGGTTAGAAAATGTTTGCTTGATAATAGATGGGTTGTACCCTATAATCCATATTTATTAGCTAAATATGATTGTCATATAAATGTAGAAATCTGTTCAACAATAAAAACGATTAAATATTTGTACAAATATGTTTACAAAGGACATGACAGAGTTCATTTCTCTGTGTGTGATGAGAATAAAATTAACAGTATGGATGAAATAGAAAGATTTCAGTCTGGCAGATGGATTTCTCCTCCAGAAGCGACTTGGAGGATTTATGGATTAACACTGTATGAAATGCGTCCAGTTGTTATTTCTTTACAGTTGCATCTAGAAAATAAATAATTGGTTACATACAAAGATAGTGATAATCTTAGAAAAGTTATTGGACGTGATTTCTTCCAAAAAACAATGCTTACTGAATTTTTTACAATGAATATTACAAATCAAGAAGCTAGAAAATTATTGTACAGAGAATTCCCTGAATATTTTGTATGGGATGCAAAAGGTAAGTGTTGGACTAATAGGAAAAATAAAAAGGGTGGTGTGGTTGGAAGGATTGTAACTGCAAATCCTAGAGAAGGAGAAAGATATTACCTGCGGATATTGTTAAATCATGTTAGAGGACCAATGTCTTTTAAAAATATTAAATTTGTGAATGGTAATTCAGTGAAAACATTTCGTGAGGCTGCATTATTACGTGGTTTACTTAAAGGAAATAATAATTGTGAGCTATGTTTACAAGAAGCTTGTAATTATCAAATGCCTGTTTCATTACGCTGATTGTTTGCAACTTTTTTAGCATTTTGTAGTCCTGATGATCCAAAAAAATTGTGGAATGAGTTCAAAGAATTTATGGTTGAAGATTTTTTACAAAAACATATGACTGTCAGTAATGCAGAAGTAAATGCATTAAAGTCTATAGATACATTTTTAGAACCACTTGGGAAATGTTTGAATGACTATGGATTAGCTTTTTATGATGTTACTATGCAATGTCAAGATGAAGTATTAGAAAAACTGGTTGGTGAAGAATTAGAGATATTAATATCTGAGAGTGATCTTTCATGTGTTGGTAGTCTTAACCATGAGCAAAGAACTGCTTATGATGCCATTCTGAGTAAAGGTTTTGGTAATATTGGTGATATGTATTTTATTGATGGTCCAGGTGGAACAGACAAGACATTTTTATACCGTGCATTACTTGCAACTGTTAGATCTAGAAGTCTAATTGCTTTAGCAACTGCATCATCAGGAGTAGCTGCTGGCCTATTGCCTGGTGGTCGAACTGCACATTCAAGGTTCAAAATCCCGCTTTATATTCATAATGAGTGTGTTTGTGCAGTAAGTAAATAGTCTGCTTTAGCTGATTTGTTAAGAATGACACGACTAATTATATGGGATGAAGCTCCAATGATAAATTGTCAAGCTGTGGAAGCTTTAGATAAAATGTTAAAGGATATAACTAACACTGACTTACCATTTGGTGGAAAAGTAATAGTTCTAGGTGGAGATTTCCGACAAATCTTGCTTGTTGTCCAAAGAGAGAATAAAGAAGATATAATTGCATCAAGTTTGGTTAATTCTTACATGTGGCCCCATTTTACAAAAATAAAATTAGTTCAAAATATGCGCGCTCTCTTAGATCCTTCTTTCTGTGAATATTTACTTCGGATTGGGAATGGAACAGAAGAAGAACATTCATGTGGTATGGTTAAGCTTTGGTCTACTATGACTCTAGATTACGAAGAAAACAATATTTCATTACATAAATTAATTGATATTGTATTTCCTAATATAGATGAGTATTCAAAAAACCTTCACAGTATGATTAATCGAGTTATTTTAGCCCCAAAAAATGAACATGTTGATGAAATCAATAATATACTCATAGACCATTTCCCAGTAGATGCTTATACATATTACGGTTTCGACGAAGCATTAGATACCACAGATCAATCTATGCAAGAAGACTTCTTCAATTCATTGACCCCAAATGGTATACCACGACAACAATTAGTGCTAAAGATTGACTGTCCTATTATATTACTCCAAAATATTAATCCCACAGAAGGATTGTATAATGGAACAAGATTAATATGTAAACACTTTGAACGTAGTGTTATTTGTACAGAAATTGCTACTGGAGAATATACTGGCAAGAAAATTTTTTTGCCCCTGTATTCCTTTTGTGCCACTCAAATCTGATAAAACAGTATTCCCATTTAAAAGAACACAATTTCCAATACGCCCATGCTTTGCAATGACTATAAACAAATCTCAAGGACAAACTTTAGAATATGTTGGCATATATCTTTTGGAACCTGTGTTTTAGCATGGACAATTGTATGTTGCATTATCAAGAGTAAGAACAAGTGTGTGCTAAAATTCTTGTCAAACCAATATTATTTGGTCAAGTCCATACTCAGTGTAAAAAAAATGTTGTTTACCAAGAAGTTTTATTTGTAGTTATCTAATGTTTTTGTTTTTTAAACTTCTTCTTTACTTTACTACATTTACCATAATGTTTTTAACTTTTTTTTATACCTTACTAGATTTACCATTGTACATTACATTTTAAGTTATATATAGCTCTTATTATACAACAACCATTACTACATTTAAATGCTTTCAATAACCATTCATATCAATAAACCTGTGAGATTATAGCTACACTTAAAGTCTTGATCCATTCTCATCTCTTCTTTCATACCAATTCTTATAACCTATTGTTTAATTCCACTTCTTTTTTATTGTTTATAAGAAATTTAGGATTGGAAATCATTCTCTCCATCCAACAAACATTTCATAAATATGTTTTATAAGGTTAGTTATTCTTATATGCTATAGTTTCGTTTGTCTATCAACTTCATTTGGATTTTTCTAACCAAAGTTTGGAGATTGAACACAGTGGTGTCTGGAAATATGTTTGTTGAATAATATGCACATGATCTCGATGGGTCAAAAAAATCCTTCAACAAATTTTTAGAGCATTGCAAAATATAAGATAATTGTTGTGGTTCTACCCACAGTTGTTGACTGGGAAGGAATCCAGAAATTAAGCAATAGTAAACTGTAATGGGACAAAATTTGATAGAAATTAGCCAAGGTACAAGTCAATGTGTTGTGGAATAACATGCATATGACCTCTTCCAACGATGAAATTTCTGAGAAATTTCTTGATTGTGTTGAGGCCAAAATGTTTTTGTTATGATGAAATTTCTAAGAAGAAGCATTAAATAAAATGTTAGTCGTAGAAGAAGAGTGAGGCAACAGACGTGTCTCCATGTCACACGGAGACACCAGTGTGTCTCCATTAAGCATGGAGATAGGGAGCTGTCTCCATTAAGCATGGAGATAGGGAGCTATCTCCATTAAGCATGGAGATAGCCCCCTATCATCATTCTTAATGGAGACATGGTCCGTGTCTCCATGTCACATGAAGACATGCAGTTTCTCTGTGTAACATGGAGACACGTCGTACCTATTGTTTCTAAACCCTGGAAAATTAACTACATAGTTCCATAAGTAAATTTACCTAAAGCTAAACTCTTAAATCCATGTAAAATATTCACAACTCACCTTAGCTAAAAGGTTACCAGAATACGACAAAAAGGAAGATATGTTGTGTGTCTCTGTTGTGTTGCACAGAGACACAAATGTCTCCACCTTTTTTTTTTCATATATAAAGTTAATAATTAGTTTATTTATAATCTTTTTTCTTTTTCATTTAAAATACTTACAAGAGTCTTTCTTTTTTCTTTTTAAAATATATACTTACAAAAGTCGTAGAAGACAGAGTGGTGTAATACACGTAAATCTTAATTTTGATGTATTGTTTGATTAATTCAGACACCCATACCTTTCTGCCAAAATATCCATACTTTTCTTACATATTACATATTATTGTCTTCTTTCAAAACAAAAGGTAATGCTTCAAGCGTGCAATACTGTTGTCTTTCTTTTTCTTTTTAAAATATACTTACAAAAGTCGTAGAAAACAGAGTGGTGTAATACACATACATCTTAATTTTGTTGTATTGTTTCAGACACCCATACCTTTTTGCTAAAATATCCATACTTTTTTTACATATGTATTGTCTTTCAGCATAAAAAAAGGGTCATGCTTGAAGTGTACAACAAGAAATAATATAATTACAACCATACCTTTCTGTCAGAATATCCATACTTTTTTTACCAAAAAAAATACCAAAATTTTAAAAAGGTTATCGTGCAAGTGTACAACTAGAAATAGTATAATTACTATATATAATGCAATTTCCTTCACCAATTTCCTTAATCTGCGTTTGCTCCTCTTATCTTCTATTGTCTTTCTCTTTTAATATCTTTTGTCTTTCTGCATTTCCAAGGTGACTTCACAAACATTTATTTTCATACATTCCATTTATTTTCATATATTCTCAGGTTGATTTTCATATTTCTAACTATGCTTTCCTGTGTATGAATGCAAGGAAAATGAGTAACAACTACAAAACCATCCCTAATATCCATCCAGGCCAAAGTGACTGGACTGCCAAAGTTATTGTAGCTGAAAAGAGTTTACCAATATGCTAGAAATGGTTCCACCACATTCTTAAAAAATGACACTAATAGACACAGAGGTATAGTTTCTCGTGCACACGATTATTTCTCATTTCTTTCTTTTATATATTTATTATTATTTATATTATATAAGTATTAATGTTATGTCGTATTGTTTTTTTTCTTTTTCTTTTTTTTGTTACACAAGGGAAATAAGGTGCAGGCTACGATTTTCGATCCCAACATATTAGCTCTTCAAGATCGATTCATTCTATCAAAGACGTATTTGATATCTAATACAATAGTGAGATACACACCACCACAGTTTAAGGAAAGCATAGGTAAATTCCAATGGACAATTTCTGGAACAACCAGAATACAAGAGATTGGGGAAGACTATAGTGCACTACTGTCTTCTACGTATGTTTTTACTCCTTTTCATCAACTGCAGAATTACATGGACACAAACACTGACATTTGTAATTTCTAATACCTTCCTTTTCTATTATTACTACTTATTATTTTTTATACATACACCTACTAATTATTTATTTATTCCTTTACAATCTTTTAGCTATCCTTGGAGCAGCTATCGATGTTAGACCAAAAAGATTGATTCAAACACACTTTGGATCGCACTCTTATGTTCAAGATGTGATCCTTGTGAATGATGAGTTTGTAAATCTACTTAGTTTATTTTATATCTTTATCTCATTAAAATATATATATATATATAGTTATACCTTCTAATCTCTTCCCACAGCTTTCAAATAATAATTTTGACAATGTAGAATGGTTTCATGGAGAGAGAATGTGCTGTTATTTTAGATAAATTGACTAAGAAACCAATAATTGTTGGAAAACACCTTAAAGCATCGTCTTTCAATGGTAAGCTTTACATAAGTATATATATATATATATTCATCCACTATTTTGTCACTTACAATTTTTTGCTTAATTATATTATAATAGGGCTTTCAATATCCACAAAGCCAAGCAACTCTTTTATCATTGATCCTCCTTTCAAAGAAGCTACGACATTAAAGTCCTGGTGCTTACTCTTGAAACCTTTCTTCCTTTACTATAGTTTTACAACAATAGACTTATTTCAACGTTGTTTGTTATAACTTTATAGATGTTAGATTGAATCATTGCTTAACAAAAACTTCACTTTTGTGTCTTTAATTTGATTTACTGTTTTAATGTTTTCTGTATTTTGTTCGACTTATTGTTTTAATGAATCTTAAGGATGGATACAAATCTTCAAAAGCTTAACAACATTGTGGCTAAAAAGCATTATTATGAAATAACTTCCTCGAGGGTGTCTGTCCCAAAAGAAGACAAAATCACTCAGATTAGAAGTATAGAGGATCTTTTACTTGTGGTGGGTGACTCGTTCTTATATTTAATATTTATTATATTCTAAATTTTCTCTTTTACTTTTCCAACATATTTTTAATTATGTTATCATAGCAAAACTACTTTTGGTTAAGAGCAAAGGCAGATATAATACATCATGATCAATCATTCTGCTATATGTCTTGCAACAACTGCAATAAATCTACCTATACTGATTTCGACGAAATCCATTGCTGCTCATTCTATAGATATTCTAACGCCCGTGTTGTTCCAAGGTGATGATGAATTTAATACAATACAGTTTTCACCTATTACTATTATATCATCCATCAATTCTAAATAAATTTTATGTTGTGTTAATAACAGAGCAAGAGCTTTTATCAAATTGGAAGATTCATCGGGATATATTCATGCTACAATGATAGGAGAACCTGCTGAAAAGTTCTTACAATGCTCAACGCTCATGTTAATGAAAGAAACAACTTAGGTGCATGTCTTAACATAAAAATATATTCAGTTGTACGTTCATTTACATTTAAATTAAATTATTTTCAATTTTTTTTCCATTTTTTTTTTCAGGAAACAACCCTTCCAGAATTAATTCTCCCTTTGCGAAATGAAGAGTTGTTTTTCTATGTCAAAGCCATCAAACAGAAAAATGGAGAAGAATATAAGTGTGACATCGTCTTTGTTATAGACCAATCATCAAGAATAAGAAAGAGTCCACATGAGAGTGTCGATGAGAGCGTTAATGAAAGCACATCCTTGACTCCTTTAGCTAAAACACTGCATTTCGCACAGGGTGATTGTAAAGAATCATCTGCAAAAAGAAATCTATGTTTTGTTTCCAAGGAAAATGAATATGAAAAAGATGATGGTGGCAAAGGGAAATCAACTGCACTAACTGAATCAGTTGATGAAGTTGACGAACTTGGATGATGCAAAGTAGTAAAGAATTGGATAGATAATATTAAGTGATGCACCTGATAGTTTTTGTGAAAAGTCGATTTGGTTTTTGTTCCTTTTGTCTCATTCCAATGAATGGAATTTGAGGACTTCTACTATGAAGTTTAGAATATTAGAGGTGTAGAATATTGATTTTGTCAGGGTGAAATAGTTATTAAACCAAACATCATTTGAAGTTTGGTGTTGTAACTGTTGAAAATCTTCTCCTGTATTTAAGTAATGGTTTGGTTCATCTCATCTTCATTAACTAATGGTTGAGTTATATTCATTTCAATTTTGGAATTCTCTAATATACCACTTTGCTTTTTCATGAATCAATTAAAAAATAAATACACCAAACATCATTTCTAGTTTAGTATTATAACTGTCGAAAATGTTCTCCTGTATTTAAATAATAGTTTGGTCCATATCATCTTCATTTAACTAATAGTTTAATTATATTCAATTGGATCGTTTGGAAACGCGTGTCTCCTCTTCTGGCCTCAATTTTTTACTCAATAGGTTCCACCAGAATTTTGTTCAAAAAATAGAAGAACAAAGAGGCTCAATTCAACAAAAATTGTGATTCTTTGAGATTGATCTATTCAACTTCAAGAATCAATTTTTCTTACAAACGAAGTTATAATTAATTACTTTTCAAAATCTTCTACTATATTTAAGTAATGGTTTGTTTTATGTCATCTTCATTTTACTAATGGTTTAATATACCATTTGCTTTTTAATCAATTAAAAAATCAATAAAATTTTTTATAATTAAACGGTTTAGTTATATTAATTTCAATTTTCATCATTGATATACCGCTTTGCTTTTTAATCACTTAAAAAATCAATACAAATTTTCTATTAAATCACTTACTATTAATTATAACTATCATTTACACTTTCACCTACCCACTCAACTACCCACAATCTATCATTCAAGTCACTGCCCACCGATATATGAAAATGTTCGACCAACATTGAAATATATCATCAAAGGTTGAAACTTAAAGGTAGAAAAGTCAAATTATGAAGCCTAAAAAGTACAAGATGAAAATTGAAGGATTTGACAAACAATTACCCCAAGGACTTAACTGTAATAAATGAAAGGAGCTTTTGCTCTGTGTGCAAGGAGCAAAAGCTCCGTGTGCACAAAGCTAAACCTCCATGCACACAGAGGAAAAATCTCCGTGCACATGGAGCAAAACCTCCGTGTGCACGGAACTTTTGCTCCGTGCAAGGAGCTTTTAGTTTTTTATTTTTGTTTTCATTTATTACACCTAAGTCCTCAAGGTAATTGCTCATCAAGTCTTTCAACTTTCATCTTATACTTTTTAGTCCTCATAATTGGACTTTTCTATCAATTTCATCTATAAAAATTGAAATCATAGGTCCTTAAACTTTTGGCACTTCTGCACTTCGGTCCCCAAAGTCATCTTTTTGTGCAGTTTTGGTCCTTTCTTAGTATTTCGGCCATAACTTTGGCTACGATTTTCAGAATCGCGCTCATGACCCAAATTGGGAAACCTCTATTCAGGATGCACATCGTAACCACCGAGCTCCACTGGTTGCGAGCCATTTTCGAGGACAAAATTCAATGTTTTCCATTCCAAATCATCAATTTAAGTCATTTTCTTCTTTTTACAGCAAGATTTCGTTTATTCCGTAATTACGTATTTTATTTTGGTATGATTATTTTGGTTTTACTATTTTTGGTCAAACAAAATCGGATTATACTAAGCTAATCTGTTTTTGCAAAAATACAATAACTCCTAGGTCAACGCGAAAATCCAATAAGTGAAAATCTCGTAAGCAAAGCTTAAATTCAGCACATGAAGCAAATTTTTTTTTTTTTTCATACACAAAACTCAGGTCAACGCCAAAATCCAATTGTTGGAATTTTGGTTTGAAGATGAGTTTGAATTTCAGTTAAAAAGATTTCGTTTCTAACTTACCGGATTCAATGGCTTCAACTTATCGGATTCAAAGGGTTCTTACCGGATTTGAGTTAAGTAAAAGGGAATATTCCTTCACTTACCGTATTTGAAGCAACGCTTTAATACCGGTTTCTATATACGATATTTGCTTACCGGATTTGAGTTAACTTAACCTGAAATCCGGTATTTGGCATATGAATCCGGTATTTGAGTTAACTTAACCTGAGTTGACTTAACCTGTATTTCGGTCCCCAAAGTCATCTTTTTGTGCAGTTTTGGTCCTTTCTTAGTATTTCGGCCATAACTTTGGCTACGATTTTCAGAATCGCGCTCATGACCAAAATTTGGAAACCTCTATTTAGGATGCACATCGTAACCACCGAGCTCCGCTGGTTGCGAGCCATTTTCGAGGAAAAAATCCAATGTTTTCCATTCCAAATCATCAATTTAAGTCATTTTCTTCTTTTTACAGCAAGATTTCGTTTATTCCTTAATTACGTATTTTATTTTGGTATGATTATTTTGGTTTTACTATTTTTGGTCAAACAAAATCTGATTATACTAAGCTAATCTGTTTTTGCAAAAATACAATAACTCCTAGGTCAACGCAAAAATCCAATAAGTGAAAATCTTGTAAGCAAAGCTTAAATTCAGCACATGAAGCAAATTTTTTTTTTTTTTTTTTATACACAAAACTCAGGTCAACGCCGAAATCCAATTGTTGGAATTTTGGTTTGAAGATGAGTTTGAATTTCAGTTAAAAAGATTCCGTTTCTAACTTACCGGATTCAATGGCTTAAACTTACCGGATTCAAAGGGTTCTTACCGGATTTGAGTTAAGTAAAAGGGAATATTCCTTCACTTACCGTATTTGAAGCAACGCTTTAATACCGGTTTCTATATACGATATTTGCTTACCGGATTTGAGTTAACTTAACCTGAAATCCGGTATTTGGCATATGAATCCGGTATTTGAGTTAACTTAACCTGAGTTGACTTAACCTGCATTTCGATCCCCAAAGTCATCTTTTTGTGCAGTTTTGGTCCTTTCTTAGTATTTCGGCCATAACTTTGGCTACGATTTTCAGAATCGCGCTCATGACCAAAATTTGGAAACCTCTATTTAGGATGCACATCGTAACCACCGAGCTCCGCTGGTTGCGAGCCATTTTCGAGGAAAAAATCCAATGTTTTCCATTCCAAATCATCAATTTAAGTCATTTTCTTCTTTTTACAGCAAGATTTCGTTTATTCCTTAATTACGTATTTTATTTTGGTATGATTATTTTGGTTTTACTATTTTTGGTCAAACAAAATCTGATTATACTAAGCTAATCTGTTTTTGCAAAAATACAATAACTCCTAGGTCAACGCAAAAATCCAATAAGTGAAAATCTTGTAAGCAAAGCTTAAATTCAGCACATGAAGCAATTTTTTTTTTTTTTTTTATACACAAAACTCAGGTCAACGCCGAAATCCAATTGTTGGAATTTTGGTTTGAAGATGAGTTTGAATTTCAGTTAAAAAGATTCCGTTTCTAACTTACCGGATTCAATGGCTTAAACTTACCGGATTCAAAGGGTTCTTACCGGATTCAAAAGGTTCTTACCGGATTTGAGTTAAGTAAAAGGGAATATTCCTTCACTTACCGTATTTGAAGCAACGCTTTAATACCGATTTCTATATACGATATTTGCTTACCGGATTTGAGTTAACTTAACCTGAAATCCGGTATTTGGCATATGAATCCGGTATTTGCCTGGAACACGAAATTTCACAGAGCTTTTGAACAAGAAAGAATAGTAGAACGCTTGGATGATTTCTTACTAAATTAAATGACTTTCAATGTTGTATAAATAGCCAAATTACATACCAAAACGTGCTTAAAAAAACTTAATCATTTCACATACTATACTACACATAACTTGACACTAAATGGGAAAAAAATAAAAAAAGAAAAAGAAAAATTTTAGCTGAGCATGCACAAAGCATAGGCAAAATCGTAATCGTAAAATATTAAAAAAATTTAATTCATAATTTTAATCGTATAAATTGTTTACAATCAATTTCATGTTTATGTGACTTACCGGGTATTTAAGCCAAAATACCGTATTTCAATGATTTTAAGTGAAATATGGAAACTGTCAAAGAAAATCGGTAAGCTACTTAAGCCAAAATCCGGTAAGTGCAAGGAATATTCGGTAAGCACCACAACATACGGTAATTTCTATCCAAAATCGGTAACTTCAATTTATTGAAATCCGGTAAGTGTAAAACGAATCCGTTAAACTCAAAATCTCTACTCCTCTATGAATAAAAAATTTCAACATTTTTTGGCTATTTACATTTTATTAGAATATATCTTATGAAAATTACTTATTTATAAGAATCCAATTGTATTTCATTTAACTCACTAATTAACGACATATACGTTGACATAGTTGAAGTGGATTTAGAGACACAACTTAAAGTTATAAATTAACAACTATGAAATAATTATTCATTTAAGGGGTTGATTACTAACTAATAATCACACATATGCAAAAGAGCAAATTATAAAGGCACGTAAATTACAAAAATAAATCTACATGGAAAACGCTTTACCGTGTAGATTTAAAATTATAAAATGAGTTAACATTTAGGATTATTTTACCCTCACTTTGTAATTGAAAATTTACACAACTACCATCAATCATTTGAACCATTTTATGTGAAATTTACAACCATAATGTCAAAGACATAAAAGTAAATTAACAGATTTAATATGTAGAAAATTCCATTAGATAGTCAAAATGAGCAGAACTTACCGTATATGGACAGATTTAGTGAACTTACCGTATTTGACTTATTGAACTTACCGTATTTTGACAGCGCATACCGTATTTGGGCAGATTTAGTGAAATTTCCGTGACACAGAGATTAATGTGAAAAAAAGTAACTTACCAGTTAGCTTAAATCAAATACCGGTAAATGAAAGAATATTCTTTTTCCTAAGCTGAAATATGGTAAATTTTGAAACCGTTAGTTTGAAATACGGTAAGTTTTGAAACCGCTAATCCAATTAAATTGAATGCAAAATATAAAAATAATGAATTTCCATTCTCACCTGTGACATATATGCATTTCGATCAATTTTTTTAAAAAAAAAAATCACGTTTCCACTTTTCAACCCAAAATATCAAAAAAAGAAAAAAAAAAATAATCTGTGAAGTGGACCATTAGATGGCTATCTTACCTTCTTGATTGATCAAGACTTACGAAATCAAAGTTCGGACCAACAGAAGAAGAGAAAACTGTTGAATTTCAAACTTACCGTACATTGATGTCACTTACCATATATGAAACACATACACTGAAATACGGTAAGAACCTGAACTTACCGTATATTGCACTTACCATATATGCCTTTAATACAATAAAATCCGGTAAGAACCTAAACTTACCGTATACGGTAAGTGAAGAATCCGGTAAATTCAAGTTCATACCGGATTGCATCTAAGCAAGTGAAAATCAGGTAAGTGAATGTCAAATACGGTATGCATTCATTAAATTCGATAAGTTTCAACCTTTGATGATATATTTCAATGTTAATTTGAAACTTGATTTAATTTTTTTTCCTTTAAAATTCATTGCGGAAGCATTTTCTTCTTTCCTTTTACCTACAGGAAAATATCACTACAATCATAACTACAAATGATGTTAAAAGCATAATAATAAACTGCATCTTACAATCAGCTGAAAGTTCTACACCAGAAAGCATGAAAAAAGTTGAAAAATATGAGACAAATTTCAAAGATGTTGAGTTTTTCTAGTGACAGAGTATCAAAATCATGTTAATGCCATTGAATTCAATGTTTTAGGTTATGATCGAACAATTGTGTAACTACAATAAAAAAATATGTTTAGTTTCAAGGATTATATGATACGAAAGTAGTTCTAATGTTTTTGCAAACTTTCTTTCACCCTCTGTAATGTATTTGTGTTGCAAAACTGATTTTCTGGACGTCAAATTTTGTTCTCTTTCATCATCTGCAATGAGTTTGTCCACTTCTATCTCAAGTCTTCTATACAAACTCTTAAAATCAAACTAACTAACGTGCAACGCACATTGCCCCACTAGTCATGTTAAAAAAGGTTGAACCTCAATCTTGAGGGTTCCCCATTGTTCCGTCTCTAAAGCATTGTGGAGGAGGTAAATTGCGGAATGTGCCTTAGCAAGCCAAGGTACAAGAGTTGTCATACTGGTGCCCACAAATAGTCCAATTCCAAACTTTGTAAGAGGCAGGAATCGAACACTCATACTACGACTGTCAACTTAGTTGACACTACCTCACTCATGTCATTTACACAACTAAACTATGCCCCGAGGGGCTATTATATTATCATGTTGTTACAAGGGCGGAGGGAGACGGCATACCTGAACTAGGCCATTTAGGTCTTTTTACTAGATTTTTTTTTTTTTTTTTTTTTGTAAATTTTTTTTCAATGTATATTTTAGTATAAACAAAATTTAGTCCCCTCGGCTCCACCCATGATCATGTTCAATGTCTTGAACTTGGCCTAAAGTGCACATACCATTGCAAGTGTGAATTTTTCTATTACCATTTAATGCAAAAATAGATGTGTAAATTGAGTGCAAACAAATGCATGTACCATAAAATATTGTAAATTATTAGTGCAATTGCTTGATTGGAATAGATCATAATCTGATGCTTCTAAACATAAAATCCCAACATGCTTCCAATGAAATGTCATCATAGATGCTTTTCGGAAGGGAAAAGAATAACATCGAATAATGATATATATATATATATATATATATATATATATATATATATATATATATTGTTAAAGACAATGTAATGTGGATGAATTTAGTATTTTTAAAAATGTTAATAAGTGATAAATTTAGAGTGTGATGATATATAAGAATGGTGGATGAAATAGATACTTCCTTTTCTATTTTTATTTTGTATTTGTAAATTTAAATTATATTTTCTAAAATAATAATAATAATAATAATACTTAAAAATAAAAAATGGAAAAACAGGGCAGGGAGTTGAAGGCAACAAGTTCGACCCATCCCCTATTACTTGATATGAATTACAAATCAAACTTTTTTTGCAAACATTGAAGAGCGAATAAAATATAATGACGCCTATGAGAATGTTGTTCATTCTCAATCTTGAATCGTGTTTATTTGTTCACACCCTAAAAAATATAGTGTAGAATTAATGTCAGATAACAACCAAAGAAATAAATGAGTTCTCCAAGCTACGAACTTGTTAGGGTATTATCACGCCTTGCGAAGCTGCTCCAACAACGAAGTAGCCTTCCTCTTCGTCCTCTCCGTCCCATTTTTGGTATGCTCTGAAAGAGGTAGTACCGCACCAAGCCTACTCAAACAAGCAACATTTTCAGTATCTCTTTTGCACAAAGAAAGTAAAATAGCAGCCGCATTCTCCTTGTTACGAGGCAGACCCGTTCTCAAAAGATCTATCAATACTGGTATCATGCTAGCTTTCACGAGGGTAGATTTTGCTTCATGATGGCTTCCAAGAACTGAAAGAATGGTTAGTGCTTCATCGACCATGCAAGTATTTGAATCCGTCAGCATTTTCAAAAGGGCAGTGATAATGCCAGCCCTTATAGCCCTTCCCTTGTTCCCCTGATAAATACACAAATTGAACAATGCTGTTGCAGCATCTTTCTTCCCTCTTGAGCTTCCGCTCTGTAGCAAGTTTATGAGAGCTGGAATCGGCCCTGATGCGCCTATTATTATTTTATTTTCATCTGCAAGGGACAAGTTAAAGAGAGTTGCTGCTGCATTTTCTCTTGCTTCCATGCATCCACTTCTGAGAACCTGAACAATGGATGGGATGGCATTGGCAAGCATTATGAGTCCCTTGTTATGATCATAAATGGAGAGGTTAAGAACACACGCGACAGCATTGTCTTGGATTTGACCATCCTCGGACGTCAAGATTTTAACCAGAATGGGAATAGCTCCAGCTTCTGCAAGCAAGATTCTATTATCCGTACTTCTTTTGGATAGAGACCGGATCTCAGAAACAGCAGACCTCTGTTCCTCAATGAAATTACTTGAAAGCTTATGAAAAAGTGCTTCAATGGCCGCTATGTTCTCACTAACATCTTGAAATGATCCGTCGCTTCTTCTGATCCTTCCACTCACTAATGCTGTTGGCTGTTCCAAGTTGTGTTTCATACACCACTGAACTATTAGACTTCTTAAAACATAATTGGGAGTAAGGACTAGATTTTGGAGCTTTTGTTGAGTTTTTGGACATGCTGTGTTGCCACAATCTATCCATCTCTGTATAAGATCTCTCGTACGTCTGCAAGAGTAAAGATAAAATACAAGCGTAGTGTTGTGAATTATTTGCTAAACAATTCTGATTCCATTCCTACATAATGAGAACAAGACAGGAAATAGGGAATGTGAACCATACCTGCCCAGTGGCCATGATAACTGGATCCCTCATTATTTCAAGAGATATAAGGCAAAGAAAATCGACAGGAATAACTGGAGAATCTGCCTTCTTTCTCTCCTCAGGACTTTTTCTAGTAGAATCATACATTTTCTCGATATGAAACTCTTTTGGAACAGAAACCTCGGTTGATATGGAGGACTTCTTTTCGGATTCAGTAAGGATCTCAGCTGATACATGACATTCTGACCCATTACCTTGTAGAATATCTCCCAGTTTTCTTCTAACTTTATGATCAGTTTCACCATTATTTTCTAGATGTAGACTTCTGACTGCTCTGTTGACATTCTGAAGGGGATCAAACTCTTTTTCCAGCAGCTGGGACAGTGCCCTAGATAGTACGTTTGAACCAAAAGGACCACCATACTTTTCAGTGGCTCGCCTCGGCTGGGCTCTGACTAATTCAACCTGGCAAAAAAGGTTAACATTAAACGTGAATCTGATCCAGGCAACAAAATAAGGATGTTCCAAAAACCAACCTGTTCCTGGACTTCCTCTGATATGTCAAAATGATCATAAGGTAGGTCAGCTAGCACCTTCTCCAATTTCCATGTCACGCATTGAAATTGGAAGGAGATTTTCTTTGCAGCCCCCATCCTTGAATCAAGGAACAGACAACTTTGAGAGATAGAGGCCAGACCACATTTCATATGTTCAGTGTAGCCATAAAAGAACTCACGGCCTAATTATCATTCCAGCAATTGCCAGAATCAGTATTTCAAACACAATTTCATGAAAGTTTAAATATTATGCTTTAAAGGCATTATCCTAGGTTTACAGAAAGGATGTCAAGTAACATATATGAATTGCCCATTATAGCACATGGCAGCCATTTTCCCTAGAACACTATAAATGTTGGATTGTTGTTGTCTAGTTCCATCGAAACAGGTAACAAGCAACAAATTTTTGGCGTGAAAGACCAGTTTCTTATAGTTCATTTCGTCATGTACACTTCAACATGATTTTTAACCCCATAACCTCATAAATATTTTACACTCTAATAAACAAAATAGGAAGATCTCACATCAGTTCTGAATTAAAAAAAAAAAAAAAAAAATACATTAATTACCTAATTGATTATGTCACCTACCAAGATTCAACAAAATGGCTAAATGCATAATCATCCCTCATCAGCTCATGCATATTCATTCAAACACTAAATCACATAACTAGTCTGCAAAATTCAGATCAAATCAGACTATTTTTCCAATTTCGTATTGCTAAAAATTCAAGAATCATGGTCATAAAGTCAAATCGACATATGTAAAAGTCAATACCCATCCCAAACTTAACAAGTCCAAGAACCAATCGAACCAACAAAAATAACAAGATCCCATATCGTTTCAACAATTTAATCACAAAAATGCAGAACACCCACTTGCTGATTCAATTCATACATTCACAAAAACTCAAATCCATGTAACAAAAATAGAAAAAGAAACAATAATCCATATAAAAATATATACTTACAGAGGAAATCTTGGAATTGTCGAAGTTTTTAGCTGCAAAAAAAAAGCCTTTTCGCAGCCTGGATTACCAGTGTGAAATCAGAAATGCAAGAATTGAGAGAAGAAGAGGATCCCATTTCGCCATTGCTACGACTATTCTTGGAGTCTCCAATTTCTTCAAGTAAATGGGTCAAGAGTGAGATTTTGCGAGCCAGGTCCATACAGTTTTTCTTGAAGGAACCAGAAAATCCGGCACCCGATATATTTACGATGTCGTGTACTAGCCGGAGTGCTGTTGACGTGGCGATGTCGGTGACTCCCATGAAGTCCTCGCCGGCCATTTTGGGGGTGGAGCCAGGAGGCTTGTCTATGTTGTTTATAACTTTATGAACAATGTTTTTTAGGCGGTTTGAGCGATTTTGGGTTAAGAAAAAAAAAAAATTTGTAATAGCATTTTCCTTACAATTTTTATAGGATAATGCTTGTTGTATATGTGTACCATGTATAAATTATTTTATTAAAAAAATATGTTTGAAGAAAAATAATTTTTAAGAAAATATGAGGCTTGTTTGATAGTCTATTATTTTTTATGGAATTCCAATATCTACTATTTGTATGTTTAATTTACCAAATTTTCTTGACAATTGATTTTCCATCTAATCCCCCCTCCCCCACGCGATCTCTCTTCCACCTTCTTGATGGATTGGTTTTTTCACCATTTTGGTGATTTTTCGTTTTCTAAGTATTTTTTTTTAATTGCAATTTAAACAAATTATATCATCAATTGTAAAAAAATATATATTCATTTAATTGACAAATTTTATGAAAAATAAAGTCAAACGTATACCAAAAGATAGAAAATTTCAACATTTTTCAGTTGAAAAATTATACCAATCAAACACAATTAATTGACAATTCTCAATAAAATAAGTTCTAGACAATTCAATTCCCTAAAAATCATTTTTTTTAACACTCAAATTCGACATTTGCAATCAAACGGACCCTAAGTTTAAAAGTACAATGTCAACAAGAGTTCTCTTTGGCGGTCTTTAAAATGGAAAAAAAAAATTATGTTTTGAATAATATATTTTAGAGAATGTTTGTTTAAAATGTATAAAAAAGTTTTAGGTATACATGTAGAATATTTTAGGGCCCGTTTGATTTGATTTTTATGAAAAAAATATATTTTAGAATGGTAGATTGATGGAAAATGTGTGGTTGAAAAATAAGAAAATATTTTTGATTTATGTGAAATATTATTTTAATAAATAATGTGTGGTTGAAAATAAGAGAGAAAAATGCATTTTAATAAAATTGAGAATCAAATATGTTGTTGAAAATGAATATGAGAAATAAATTAAAGTAAATTAAATAAAGGAGAATTTTTATAAATGTCAATGTTTTTGAAAATGCAAAAAAAAAAAAAAAAAAAAAAAAAATTATTGACACTAGATTTGTTCAAAAATGTCACTTTTTGTGTAAAAGGTCCAAATTTCCCTTAGACTCACCTTTATAGGAATTTTTAAATATTTTACATGTCATTCATTAAATGTGATTTGACTAGATAAAAAATTGTACAAAATGTTGAGGGATTAGTTATTACAAATTGTTTATATGTTTATCTAGTAACTTACTCTTTTTTAAATGTTAAATACAACATGATCATATTTATTTGAAATTTTTTAAACTACTACTAATGATGATGTGTTTGATTTTTGAAATACTTTTTGAAGAGAAAATATACGAATATCATTTAGGCAAATGTGAAAATTTTCATATTTAATTAAATATGAAGTTATTTATTTTTGGGAAGATGTTGTGATGTTATAATTGAAAATTAATTATGATCATTAATATTTTCAACAATTTCTTTCAAGGTACCAAACACATGTTTTCAAATTTTTCGGTAATTCCAACAGTTCAACTGTCGAACACGACATTTCAAAGCCGTCGGGTTAGACATCTGAACTATCGAACTCGACATTTTGAAATCGTCGGGATAGATGATTTAACTATTGACACCCTTAATTTCGCCTTTTGCTATTGTATGGATTTAAATATTCAAAAGTGTTAATTCCATGCTATTACATATTGACATATTGATTGTGTAGAATTCTTATCGTTGCAATCCCAACATTTCAAGTATGAACAATCATTTGAGATCCTTATACTTTTGTTTTCATTATCATTTTAAGACATTAGTGCTTCTAGAGTTCGCAAGCAAAGTACGAATCATTATGTTCAAGTATTGCATAACATCCCGACAGTTAAACTATCGATCCTGAGAGATGGCTTGTGTCATTCTCGACAGATGGTTGTAAAGTAAAAAAAATTTACTTTTCCGAAAATACGATATATTATTATTTTCAGGTATAAAATACGTTATCATTCTATTATAATTTTCAGACAAGATAAGATGTGTTTAAGTTCAAAAGTAAAATACAGATCCATAGACAAAATATTGCATAACATCCCGACAATTCATCTGTTGTTCCAGACAGATAGTTTCTGTTATTCTCGACAATTGGTCCGAATGACACAACAGCCTTCCATCAGCCACACTACAACCACGATTCCACCAAAAACACTACCACCACTACAGGACCGACGCTCACACAGCCCAAAATCGGCACCACGATCACCATTACAACCTTACCTCCACAATAGCACCATTAGCACTAACAAAACACACCTCAAAATTACTCTACAACCACCACAAAATCAAATTCATGGTTAAAGACCACCCCAAAATCATGGCCCAAAATAAACGTGGGGGAGGGGAGAGAGAGAGAGAGAGTGAGATTGGATTGAGGAAATAATCACATGCATCATCAATTATTGTCACTGTGAGTTCACGGTGGTTTCCGACGATGGGTGGCGGCCGGAAGTTTTGAGAGAGAGAAAAGAATATGTTATTGACAAGTGAATTCTTCAAAAGTTGTTTAATAATACATTAAATTTCTAGAGTGGCATTGATAATCAATACTCGTAGGAATTGATAATTAAAACTTGTTCAGTCGAATATCTCAAAATTGATTTGAAATCATACTTTTTGTTGATTCTACACGAATATCGAGCAACGAGTTTATTAACTAATCATTGATTTTATATAATATCAATTTGAATCGAAAGAATTGTAATTTTTTCAATTCTATAATTCTATTAAAAAAAAAAATCCAAATAAACCTTAATTCTAAATTTTAAAGGAAAACAAGAAACCATAACTTAATCTTCTAAACAAAATCAAAACCTACAAAAAAACCATCAATATAAATTCGTACTAAAATAAATCTACGGCTAAACTAAAATTGAAACCATATATAGTTAATAAAATTAATTTCTGCCAAATATATGTGCATACTTAACTATCTCCAAAGTAGAATTTGGCCTAAAAATAAGAGGCACAAACACTTATCCCTTGTTTGGTCGGAAAAGAAAAAAAAAAAAATTCCTCGTACATGTTGGACCCGCAAAATTTTTATTTCATATTTTATCAACTTTTATTAAAAGCTACTAAAAAATCAATCTTATTTCAACCTAACAATGGCTTAAGCTCATAACCTCATTTTTATTTAAAAAATTTCATCCAATTATTACACGGTGTATCGGATGTCGGGGGGGGGGGGGATTGGTGTAAGTGTTATGCCCTAGGTTGAATCAACTTTGGGCATAAGCACTTTTAATATATAATTAATGCAATTTATGACAGATTTGTTAACTAACTAATATTCAATTAAATTAAATAATAGAGTCCGTAATTCAAATATTGGTAATTTGTTAATCAAAAGGAGTTGTGATCATGAGATACAAATTATGTATAATTGAATCTTAAATAATCCATAGTCGTAAGTAAGAACGAGATACGAATATCATTATTATGGATAAATCATCACGTGTGACTTTTCTTACTTATGAAGTAAATAGCTAATCTCACAAGTTAGAGTATGGTGACACATAAATGAACACGTGAATGTTTTGTTATATAACAAAACATTGGAGACCTGTTAGGGAGATTTCACATGGATAACTATATGAGTGTCAATGGTTAATCTCTAACGTTCGTTAGTGGAATGGGTTCTTCTACTCGAGATCATCATAGTGCCTTATATGTAGACAATCATATTTTGGTGATGTTGGATGTTGCTCTGTCAAAGGCCGCTAATACGGTATCGTCCGGGTATGTTAAGAATCAAATGAAGATTGTGAGTGATCAATAGAGGATTCGTCACTTTTAGTTAGTAAAAGATTATGATCTACATTTCATTCACTTAAATTGATAACAAAATTCTTAGCCAATATGTACGCATAAATCGAAAATGGGTTTTCGACTTACATTGACTTAATAGTAGAATAAAAGATATGATCGATAATTGAGATTGACACTTATCCACATCTCGTAATTGATTGGATCATACTGACGAATGGATTATAGTTTCACGATAAACGAACAAGTTTGATTTTGTCATAACACGTGACATTTCTCGTCACGTGTATTGTCTTGACACATTGTTAGATATCAATTTGGGACGACAGATGTGAATTAGTGGTAAATCAAAAGAGTGTTTTGATTTATCGATTTTTTATTAGATCAAAATAATAATTCATGTCGTTAGACATCCATGATTGAGAACTTAATGAGTCACACACAAAAGGAGAATTAGAATAATGAGATTTGCCAATTAATTAATTGACAAGCGTTGAATAATTAATTAATTGGGTTGCTTATTAATAGGCCCGAATTAATTATTTAAATTAATTAATTCATGGACCGAATTTAATTAATTGGATTAATTAAATATTGAACCGAGTTAAGTTTAAGAGACGGTCCAAACCCGTTTGAACTTATATAAATAAGCTGTTAGTATTTGAAAACAGTTGATGGATTTTCATTATTCTTGCTAACACAAGAAAAAAAAAACTTTAGTTCTCTCTTAATCTTGTTCTCTATGTGAATACCACTGGAGGCTGAACAATTGGACGGTTGTGGGAGGCAGAACATGATTGCTGGAGTAGGAGAAATAGCAAACGAGTTTGTAGATTTCACGAAAGTTATAATTTCTGTCTCAGTTTCTATCTACTCACAAAACAAATCATTGGTGAGAATTGAAACTTGTTTAATTTTTCGTTGTGTACGTTTAAATAAATTCCCAACAGTGGTATCAAAACCTAATTTGTGCTTGTTAGAAACTGTTTTGCATGATTGGACAATCAAAAGTTGATTGTAATTACTGTTCTTGAGTCTGGCAATTATGAAATTAATTTTATCTTCAAAATCCTGTTTTGAAAACTAGAGGAAAAATAAAGGATCGAAAACGGATCGCTGCCAGCAGAAACGTCACACGAGAGCAGCGTCGCTGACTCGAGGACGACAGTGGGCTCTGCTTGACAACTTGCGTCGACCGACGTAGCTACTCATAGCGGCACTCGTCGCCGCTGAAGATGGAAGCACCGACGATGCGTAGCCCCGACTGCTAATCAGTACACGGGTGTTGTTTTGCAGCACCGTGTATTGCACCATTTTGAAATTGTATCGGCGCTGATACAACGGCACTCGACTGCGACGAAGAAATGGCAGGGTGAAGCTAGTGCCGACAGGAAGAGAAAATGGGAAGAAAGTTTTCTTAGGGTTACAGCTTAAAGAACCGGTGAGAGGGAATTGGGGACAGGGGCTTCTTTCGAACTTTATGAAATTGTGAGCCTCTGTCTGCAATTTTATTTTAAGGGTCATTTTGCAAATTTTCAAATGGAGGGTTAGTTTGCAATTTTCTGTGATGGGAGGTTCTGGTTATAATTTTAAGCTGGGTCAAAGTGTAATTTGTTTTGAAAGGGGTTTTAAATGCAATTTTGAAAATGTTTTAAAATTGATTTGAATTGGTTTAACCTATACTTTAATTTTTTACCCAAATTAAAATTTTATTTAAAATTGATGACTTTTATATTTTCGTTAAAATTAGATTTTAACTTAAATATTAAAATTGGACCCTAAATTGAATTTTATTTTATTTAGGTGTTTCATCATAATTTAAAATATTAATTCAATTATAATTAGAGTTTAACTCTAATTTAGTATTTAATTAAAATGTGATTTTAATTAAATAATTCATCCTGATATGCTTTTGAAATTAGAATTGGATCCAATTTAACATTTAATTGGAATTTGATTTTAATTAAATTGTCACCCACTAAAATTTCTTCTTAGAATTAGAGTTGGACTCTAATTTGATATTTAATTAAAATTTGATTTTAATTAAATAAGTTAGCCCTAGATCGTGGAATTAGAGTTGAACTCTAGTTTTGCTATTTAATTAAAATTTGATTTTAATTAAATATTTCCGCCATATAATTATGGAATTAGAGTTGGACTCTATTTCATCATTTAATTAAAATTTGATTTTAATTAAATAAATTCGCTAAATAAATTAATTGATTAATTAATTATTTTGATCTATTTGTCACAATAGTTTAGATGACCTTAATTGTTAGATTTTTGAAACATGTTTGTATATAATATTAGATATTATATAAGAAACATTTATATGATAAATATTTATTGGTGGATTGATAAGTGCGGATTTCGCACTCATTTAGGCCATCAAACTTATACAGTTGTTAGTTTTCATATGTTAGTTTTAACTTATTTTGTTACTTTTGTTCTTTAGGTGAAAACCGAGTTGATTGAAGATTATGAGGGATTTTGAGCAAGAATTGAGCCAAAAGAATTAAAGACGAAATATTCCAAGATTTGGCAATCTAAACCATGAAGAAATGGTGATTGAATTGAGGCTTGAAAGTGGTGAAAATGGTGTCTAAATCAATGTTTCAGCAAGCCATGCGCCATGGCGTCGAATATGGGCGCCGTGGCGCTCAAAAACATAAAACGAGATAAAATTTCAGCAAGCCGGGCGCCACGGCGCAGAAAATGGGCGCCATGGCGCCCATAAAACAGAAAAGTTAAGAATGCCGAGCGCCATGGCGCCCGATCCCGGCGCCACGGCGCCCAAATTCCCGGGTAGCGCGATAACGCGATTTTTGATCCGTTTTTGACCCGTTTTGAACCCAAATCACCTCCTACCTTCAACCTACTATAAATACTACCTTTTGGGACCATTTCTAGGGCAAGCAAAGTGAGGAGGAGCCGACCAAAAACATGGAGAAAATCTGGTGCTCTCTCCTTCATCTACAATGGTGAAAATGGGGAAGAAGAAGAGGAGACTCCGTTGATAGAGAAGACTTCATCCATCTACCTCTTTCAATAAGCTTTTCCTTTCCTTTAATCTCGTTTTCATCTTTGTTTTGTAATTATTTTGTTGGGTTTATGTAAATGCTCTATGGATAGATAAACCTATTGTGATTGGGGGTTATTTTGGAACCCTAGAATGAATTTCTATTGATTTGTGCTTTAATGTGTTCTTGAGATTAATGTGTTTAATCCTTTGTGCTTAATGTGTTCATTGTTATTCTTGATTATTTAGCGGGCTAACTAGATGATTGAGTTGATACAATATTCGCTATTTTTTGGATTTGTAGTCCGTAATTGCTATTTATTCCAAAACCTAGTGGCAAATGCATTTCAATTGACGGTAGTACGTAATCGCTATTCATTTGAATGTATTTTTGGATTAATACCTAAGTGAGTAAACCGAGCTTGCGAATTTTTGCGCTTAGTTCAATTTGACTTTCTCGTGTTAATGCTTTCGTTGAATTAAATCTAGCGAAGCTTTTCCTAGGTTGTTTGATGATTAGGGTTGGGTAACGAAGCATTTCTTATTCAACTAAAATTAAGGAGAGTTGGAGGTAATTGCGCTTGTGATTATTCTCAAATTGTTGTTAATCTTTTGAACGAAAATCTTTTGCGAACATTGAAAGAAAAATCATTCTAGTGGCGAAGAAATATCCCTCGATCACATTTCCACTCCTTTGTTTCCTTTTTATTTTAGTCTTTTACTTTATATATTTATCACTTTCTTTAGTTTAAATCAAACCAAACCCCCCTCCATTTACTTATTTGCACATTTTTATTTTCTTATTACAATTGACATAATTGAAAACAATCTTCTGCGGGAATGACCCTTACTTGCACATTACTACTGAACGACATAAATTTTAGAAAAGTAAGGAATTTATTTTGACCCCCTTTTGGGCGTGTCAATTTTGGCGCCGTGTCGCCGGGGATTGTTCTTTCAATTTTGTTAATTGTAATATTTTCTTTTTATTTATGTTTTATTTATTTTTGTGTTTTTTCTTTGTGACTTAGGTTGTGATTGAGAGAAACGAACACATCAAGAACACCACAACCTAGGAGCAAGAGAAGAGGTTGGTTATTGAAGTTTGTGAGATGGAGGCAACTTCTCAACTTGATCGTCAATTGGTCGACCTTGCATCTCTTGTACAACAAGTGGCTCATGGGAATAGCCAACAAAGTGCCTTTGAACGAGCGGATGTCATTGGGGGCTATCAAATGCAACTGAGACAAGGGTATGATTCATATGCCTACATGTATAATTATGAATTTAGTGATTACCCTAGTCTCGGATATGAAGAAAATTATTTCACATCTCCACAAGCACAATATCATCCACATGGTTTCTATCAACAAGATCAACCTCAAGCTTCTAGTATGTCTCTTGAGGATATGGTTAAATCTTTGGCATCAAACACGGTGCAATTGCAACAACACACGATGCAATTCCAACAAGAGACTATGCAATTTCAACAAGACCAAGGGAAATACTTCCAACCTAGTCAACAAACTCAAACTTCAAGTGCTAGTATGTCTTTAGAGGAAATGGTTGAGTCCTTGGCTTCGAGCAATCAACAAGCTCCAACTCAAAGTTCGGATATGTCCCTTGAAGAAATGGTAAAGTCTTTGGCCTCAAACAATATGCAATTCCAACAAGAGACGATACAATTTCAACAAGAGGCATTTCAACAAGAGACAATGACTTCAATCAAGAATTTGGAGGCACAAGTGAGTGAATTGGCTAGCATGGCGGAGAAAATTGAGGCCCAAAGATCAAAAGAACTTCTTTCTCAAGAATTTGAACCGAGCGAAAATGTTAGTGTTGAGACACTAAAAAGCGAGGAGAGTTTTGATGAGGTAACAAAAGAGGTGGAAGATCTTGATGAGGAACCAACACAAGAAGAAAACTTAGCTTGTGAGAGTATTGTGGAACCCATGGCATCTCTTGAGCCCTTACCGAGCAATCCACCAAGGTATGATTTCTCCTATATTACTATTCCAATTTCTAATAAGAAAATTCTACCTTTGGTGATGCAGGCTCCTACTTTTGAATTCATCATTTTTCCCGAGCACTTGAAGTATGCAGATTTGCAAGAAAGGAAGATACTACCCGAGATAGTTGCAAGGAATCTCACTACACTCCACAACCAACTTAGGAGAGTACTTGAACCCCTTGCCCTTAATCTTTCATGCTTTATTTTTAAGGGCTATGTACAAAATAAGTTTGGTGTGAAGGTGTATGCTTGTTGTGATGGTTTGATAGCCTTGCCGGCTTTGTTTTTAGTTGTTACATTGCTTTAGTTTATGGAATGTGGACATGAATGCTATATGTTGTTTATTTTCATCCACTTATTCCATGTTTGACACTTTATGGAGCACTTGCGTCATGAAATTCATCACACGCACTTGTTGGTGACACTTTAGGTTGTTGTGAACTTAGATGACCATATTGTTAACATTTCTCGAATCACTACCTATAAGAGAATAAGTTTGGGGGTGATTGAGTCGGTGAAGGAAATTGTTTAGAAGTGTATTAATTCCTTGCTCAAATGATTTGTTTTATGGAGTGCTCATGAACTTCAAATGAAAGTTAGATGTTGTTTATATCCCAATCGAAAAGAAAAAAAAAATTCTATAGGAAAAAGTTGCCCACCTTAAGGAGTGTG
Source organism: Osmanthus fragrans (assembly GCA_019395295.1). Taxonomy (NCBI): domain Eukaryota; kingdom Viridiplantae; phylum Streptophyta; class Magnoliopsida; order Lamiales; family Oleaceae; genus Osmanthus; species Osmanthus fragrans. The sequence continues at coordinate 13,238,338 of CM033353.1, read as the reverse complement.
AGTCAGCGTTGAGTAATCTGGCCCTATGCATCTCCAATGTGTAGGAGACGATTTACCAATGAAGAAGGCTACCCTTAGGGACCGGAGCGTGAACTACCTACATTGGAAAAAGAAAAAAAAAAGGGAAGCAAAAGAAAATGGATGCTATATCCTTTGTTGTTATTGTTGAAAGATTGGTGTTGTGCGTGATTTGCCTAACGTGAGTTTGTAGTTGGTGCACTCAAAGTTTTTATGGGAAATAATACATGACTAGATGATCTAATTTGCCGGTTCGATCTAACCAAACTTGAGAGGGAAAGATTATGTGATTTGAGAACAACCCTATGTTTTTGACACCTTGGGGCTAGAGTGAAAATATCAAGTTTGGGGGAGTGCGCAACCCTCGAGCGAGAAAGGGAAATTTGACCATTTTGAGGGTCGGGAACACCACCAACTTGTGTAATGCGATGAATTGGAATGACAACACACACACACACACGAGTCAACATGGTATAAGTTTAAAATTGTTTGTTGTAGCATTTTTGTGTGCCTTTCATAAGTTATGAGCATATGTGATGATTGAGGCAAATCGGCGAACTATCCAACCTTTATAGTTTTTGTTATCATATAGTATTGTCTTTTGTTTTTATTTGTATGTTTGCATGTTTATGGCTTTGTTCAAGGACTAACAAAGATTTAAGTTTGGGGGTGTGATAAGTGCGGATTTCGCACTCATTTAGGCCATCAAACTTATACAGTTGTTAGTTTTCATATGTTAGTTTTAACTTATTTTGTTACTTTTGTTCTTTAGGTGAAAACCGAGTTGATTGAAGATTAGGAGGGATTTTGAGCAAGAATTGAGCCAAAAGAATTAAAGACGAAATATTCCAAGATTTGGCAATCTAAACCATGAAGAAATGGTGATTGAATTGGGGCTTGAAAGTGGTGAAAATGGTGTCTAAATCAATGTTTCAGCAAGCCATGCGCCATGGCGTCGAATATGGGCGCCGTGGCGCTCAAAAACATAAAACGAGATAAAATTTCAGCAAGCCGGGCGCCACGGCGCAGAAAATGGGCGCCATGGCGCCCATAAAACAGAAAAGTTAAGAATGCCGAGCGCCATGGCGCCCGATCCCGGCGCCACGGCGCCCAAATTCCCGGGTAGCGCGATAACGCGATTTTTGATCCGTTTTTGACCCGTTTTGAACCCAAATCACCTCCTACCTTCAACCTACTATAAATACTACCTTTTGGGACCATTTCTAGGGCAAGCAAAGTGAGGAGGAGCCGACCAAAAACATGGAGAAAATCTGGTGCTCTCTCCTTCATCTACAATGGTGAAAATGGGGAAGAAGAAGAGGAGACTCCATTGATAGAGAAGACTTCATCCATCAGCTACTCTTTCAATAAGCTTTTCCTTTCCTTTAATCTCGTTTTCATCTTTGTTTTTTAATTATTTTGTTGGGTTTATGTAAATGCTCTATGGATAGATAAACCTATTGTGATTGGGGGTTATTTTGGAACCCTAGAATGAATTTCTATTGATTTGTGCTTTAATGTGTTCTTGAGATTAATGTGTTTAAATCCTTTGTGCTTAATGTGTTTATTGTTATTCTTGATTATTTAGCGGGCTAACTAGATGATTGAGTTGATACAATATTCGCCATTTTGGGATTTGTAGTCCGTAATTGCTATTTATTCCAAAACCTAGTGGCAAATGCATTTCAATTGACGGTAGTACGTAATCGCTATTCATTTGAATGTATTTTTGGATTAATACCTAAGTGAGTAAACCGAGCTTGCGAGTTTGCGCTTAGTTCAATTTGACTTTCTCGTGTTAATGCTTTCGTTGAATTAAATCTAGCGAAGCTTTTCCTAGGTTGTTTGATGATTAGGGTTGGGTAACGAAGCATTTCTTATTCAACTAAAATTAAGGAGAGTTGGAGGTAATTGCGCTTGTGATTATTCTCAAATTGTTGTTAATCTTTTGAACGAAAATCTTTTGCGAACATTGAAAGAAAAATCATTCTAGTGGCGAAGAAATATCCCTCGATCACATTTCCACTCCTTTGTTTCCTTTTTATTTTAGTCTTTTACTTTATATATTTATCACTTTCTTTAGTTTAAATCAAACCAAACCCCCCTCCATTTACTTATTTGCACATTTTTATTTTCTTATTACAATTGACATAATTGAAAACAATCTTCTGCGGGGAATGACCCTTACTTGCACATTACTACTGAACGACACAAATTTTAGAAATGTAAGGAATTTATTTTGACCCCCTTTTGGGCGTGTCATGGATGATTATGAACTCAACCATGTGGATGTGTTGAATGTATGATTTAATTCCTGCTGTTTTATGAGCTTGCGAGCTCTTAATTATTTTGGGTCTACGAGCCCGTTGATATTGTTATTATTATGGGGTTTACAAGCTCTTAATTGTCTTGGACCTGTGAGTCAGTTATTATTATTATTATGGGCCTACGAGTCCAATTTCATTTAAACTTGCGTGCCAACTAGTATAGGATACATGTTGTAACTGATCTAATTGAAGACACGAGAAGGTGAGGAAACCATGGAGATGACGTATTGATAGTGATTCAATGCAATACCACCTATGAATTGACCAACTAGTCTTCCTTTTCGCTCAAGAAGATTAGATAGAATTAGTTCATAATCATACATACTAGTATATGTATGTTTATTCACATAATTGATGCATGATTATATATGTACATTGATGAGACCTATGCATAATAAATCTCTCACTAAAATATTAAGTCGATTTTTATCATTTGCCTTCCATTATTATAGTGAAAAATGAGAGTACTAAATCATCTCTCTTGTTAAGTACACTCAAGACTAGTCTATTAGGGATATGTTTGACACTATGAAATATTTGAAATTTCTGAATGATAAGTTCGACTTAACTTAAATTTACCGTTTGTTGAGTACACTCAAGGAGATAAGTTTTAGAGGCATGTTAAGCTAACACATAAGATGTGTAAAGACAAAGAGTTATTAGTTTAATGATCAAGAGTTGTGTAGAGATACAATTGCTAATATTATCTACCCAAATATTTTATTAAGGCTTGTTGAGTACACTCAAGATTTTAATATAACAAATGAGATCCCAGTCCACCGGGAGTCATGTACGGATTCCATAAATTTATGCGAGAGGGTCATAAATTTGAGTTAAACAGTGGGAGCACAATTAATTTGATAAAGACCATATTAAATTAATTGAAGCATTTTTACATTATTCTTTTACTTTTCGTAATTCATATTTATTGAATCATGAGTAACCATATGTGGCATACAAGATGTTAAAAACCAAATCTAGTTTCCTTGATTGACACTGCAATCTGAGAATTGTTCTCAAGCATGAGAAAATTGGTTATGTCCTTAAGTAGCCATTTTCCATATACACCTGTTGATGAATCAACTAAGGAAGAGGTGATTGCTATAATAAACACGAAGATGGCGATAGTACTGCAACATGTGTGATGGTTGCGACTATGTCACCTGAGTTACAAAAGCAATACAATAGTATAGATGCTAACACATGATTTTTCATTTCAAAGAGTTGTATGATAATAATCATGTGTGGAAGGATATGAGACTTCCAAACAACTATACCGGTGCAAAATGACAGAGAAATCTTCAGTTAGTGCTCAAGTGTTGAAGATAATTACCATTGAGAACTGGTCTCAATTGAGTTCAGCCGTGAACCATGAACTAAGTATTGACTTAGTTCTGTGATCTCTGTCAGAGAGTTATTCATAGCTAATTGTGAATTTTGATATGAATAAACTCAAGTGCACACTCATTGAGTTGCTAAGCATGTTTAAAACTGTTAAGCTCAATATCAAAGTTATGAGTGGACAAGCCATTGATTCATCTAAGGATATTAAGAGGAAGTCTAAAGGGGTTTTGGGAAAGCATCTAAGATGGCTAAGACAGTCAAAGTAAATAAGGACATTATCAAATCTACTTGGGTAAGACTTATATCTATTTCATTAGTTTCTTGGGTATTAGATATCAGATATGGATATCATATTTGTATAAATATGTATAAACTAATTGCAAGTAGACCACTGCAGAAGAAAGAAGTTGACGTAAGTCGAAAATGAGCAAATGTTGCTGCATTGTCTGTAGGGGCATACTTTTTGCCGTTGCCTTTATGCTTAGTATTGGAATTAGAGAAATGTTAGTTTGAACCCACCAATACCAGAACATTATTCGAATTTCAATTTTGGACATGAATTATATTAATGTTAAGGACAATTATTGTTCACTTTTATCTTAATAGTTATAGTAAATTACAAAATGACATTTATATTCTAAATATTGAGTATTTTATAATAAGTATAGAAATTTAGAGGTATAAAAGTTACAATCTTAATAACACCTAAATCTAGCAATGCAGACTCGATCTACTAAATATGTAATTCCAAAATTACATATAGATGTATATTTGGGGTCAATTGATTTTGAATCATTTGACAAATGCGAACCGTGCCCGTTAGACACAATGATCAAATCTCATTTTACTTAAAAGGTGAAAATCTGCACAATTATTGGATCTAATACATAATGATGTATGTGAATCCATGTCGATTAATGCTAGACGAGTTTCTCTTATTTCATCACGTTTATTAATAACTGTTTCAGAAATGGTCATGTATATTTGATGAAACTCAAGCATGAAACTCTTGAAAGGTTCAAAGGATTCAAGTTAGAAGTAGAGAAACAATTAAGTAAAGACATTCTCACGCTAAGATCCGATCGAGGTGGAGATATCTTAAATATAAAGTTTTAGATTATCTAAAAGAGAATGAGATTCTCTTGCAGTGGACTCTTCACATACACCGCAACATAACGATGTATCTGAAAGGAGGAATCATATACTATTAGATATAGTACGATTAATAATAAGCCATGCAAACCTCCCAAGAACGTTTCGGAGTCATGCATTGATTGTAATGTTCTATACACTACGTTGTCTTCCATCTATGTCGGTCGACGAAACTCCATACTAGTTATAGGAAGGCAAAATGCCGAACTTGGCACATATTAAAGTTTGGGACTGCATCATTTATATGAAGCGCACTGAATCAAATAAGTTTGAAGCTAAATTTGATAAATACATATTTGTGGGATATTCAAAATGGGTAATTGGATATCAATTCTATAATCCCATTGAGAATAAGGTGTTCATCTCAAGATATGTCAAATTTCTAGAGTAATAATTTATTCTAGGATGGGATAGTAGGAGTAGAATGGATCTTGAAGAAGTTTAAGAATCTACAGATATAGTTGACCAAGTAGATAAATCTGAGTCTGATCCCACACCTACTCGGGGACATAATCTTGATCATGAAGTAGAGACTTCTGAGGATACATCAACTTTATGTAAATCTAGTAGGATCATTCAACCTCCTAGAAAGTATGAATCAATGATTACTAATCAAACATTATTAATCAAGGATGATGAACCTATTAGTTACACATAAATAAAGTCAAGTGTTGACTCAAAGAGATGACAAAATGCCATGGAATTCGGAATGAACTCGATGTATGTGAACAAGGTTTAGACCTTGATCGACCAGCCTGATAGGATAAAACCCATAGATTGTAAATGGGTTTACACAAAAGGTCGACATGGATGGCAACATCCATACATACAAAGCGAGGCTAATAGCAAAAGGTTATGACAATGAGTTGGTTTTGATGAAACCTTCTAGTCTTTGGTCATGCTAAAGTCCATTCAGATTTTGCTTGCAAAAGCTACATACCATAACTATGAGTTATAGTAGGATGTCAAAACAATATTCCTTAACAGGAACTTGCAAGAGAAAATGTACATGACACGACTAAATTTTTTTGAATCTAAATATGCTTACAAGGTATGTAAGTTTGATCAATTCCTATATGGTTTGAAGCAAGCCTTTTGGAGCTGAAATCTTCGATTTGATATAAAAATCAAAAGGTTTGATTTTATAAAAAATAAAGACGAACTGCGTGTTTACAAGAAAATAGTGTGAGGGTTGTCGCATTCCTAATATTATATGTATAAGACATATTATTAATAGGACATGACATCCTTACATTTCAATCGTTGAAATTGTAGATGTTAAAAGATTTTTTTATAAAGATATATGAGAAACAACTTGATCTATAGAGATAGATCTAAAAGATTGCTTAATTCATCGCAATCTACAGAAATAAAATCTTGAGAAGATTTTATATGAAGAAAATCAACGGAGAGTTCATGGATACACTGATGCTAACTTCTAGTCAGATTAGAATGATAGCAAATCTCAATCAAGATATTGATTTACTCTTAAACGGTGTTGTTGGAAATATTCCAAACAGGAAATCACCGTTGATTAAATAGTGAGAGCCTTATACACTATTACTTTAGAAACAACAAATGTTGTCATATGGGCCAAGAAGTTCATTAATGAACTTGGAGTAGTTCCTAATATTGATGATCATGTACATTTGTATTATGATAACAATGGAGCCATCACTTCATCGATGATCCAAACAGGTGTTGAGGCGATATCATCTCTTTAGAGAGATAATACAAAGAAATGACTTAAAAAAAGAACGAATTCTCACAATTGATAATATTGTAGATCCACTGACAAAGAGTTGTCACAGTATAAACATGATTTTCACGCGAACTCTTATGATATTAGATACATAAGTGATTTGACCTAGTGCAAGTGAGAGTTTGTAAGTGTTATACTCTAAGTCCAATCAACTTTAAGCATAAACACTTTTAATATATAATTAATGCAATTTATAGTATATCTGTTATTTAATTAATATTCAATTAAATTAAATAATAGAGTCAGTATATTCAAATCTTGGTAATTTGTTAATCACAAGGAGTTGTGATCGTGAGATACAAATTACGTATGATTGAATATTAAATAATTCATGGTCGTAAGTAAGAACGAGATACGGATATCGTTATTACGGATAAATCATCACGTGTGAATTTTCTTACTTATGAAATAAGTAACTAATCTCACAAGTTAGAGTGTGGTGACACTTAAATAAACACGTAAATATTTTGTTATAGAACAAAATATTGGAGACCCGCTGGAGAGATTCCACATTGATAACTATCTGAGTGTTAGTGGTTAATCTTTAACGATCGGTAGTGGAATTGGTCATTCGACTCGAGGTCATTATAGTGCCTTATATGTGGACAATCATATTTTGGTGATGTTAGATGCTTCTCTGCCAAAAGTCGCTAATACGGCATCGTTCGGATATGTCAAGAATTATATGAAAGTTATATGTGATCAATAGATGATTCGTCACTCTTAGATAGTAAGAAATTATGATCTACATTTTTCTCAATTAAATTGATAACAAAATCATTGGCCAAGATGTACACATAAGTCGAAAAGGAGTTCTCAACTTACATTGACTTAATAGTGGAATGAAAGGTATGATCGATAATTGAGATTGAAACTTATCCATATCTTGTAATAGATCGGATCATATTGACAAAGAGATTATAGTTTCACGATAAATGAACAAGTTTGATTTTATCACACCACGTGACATTTTTCGTCACATGTATTGCCCTGACACATTGCTAAATGTCAATCTAGGACAACAAATGTGAATTAGTGGTAAATCAAAAGAGTGTTTTGATTTATCGATTTTTTATTAGATCAAAATAATAATTCACGTCGTTAGATATCGTGATTGAGAATATAATGTGTTACACACAAAAGGAGAATTAGAAAAATGAGATTTGCCAATTAATTAATTGACAAGCGTTGAATAATTAATTAATTGAGTTGCTTATTAAAAGATCCAAATTAATTAATTAGATTAATTAATTCATGGATCAGATTAATTAAATATTGGACCGGGTTAAGTTTAAGAGACGGGTCAAACCCATTTGGGCTTATATAAATAAACTGCTAGGGTTTGAAAACAGTTGATAAATTTTCATTATTCCTTCTAGTATAAGAAAAGAAACTCTGGTTCTCTCACAATCTTATTCTCTGTGTGGATACCATTGGAGTCTGGACAGTTGTGGGAGGCAGATAGGATTGATGGAGCAAGAAAAATAGCAAAAAAGTTTGCAGATTTCACAAAAAGTATAATTTCTATCACAGTTTCTATCTATTTACAAAGCAGATCATTGATGGGAATTGAACTTGTTTAGTTTTTGCTGTGCATGTTTAAGTAAATTCTCAATAGTTGGGGTATTCTCAATTAAAATGGATGTGTTACTGACCGCATAGGCTATCACAATTTCGTAGGATATGGCGAGGCTACCTCTTCAAATGTGCGATTAGATAGAAAAGTTTCTGGAGCGGAAAAGAATAGGAAAGGGTTTACTTTGAGGCTTCAGCATATAAACTCATTGTTTGATCTCCATTATTTCAAAATATATTTTTCTTTTTTCTTATTTTTAACTACATATTTTCAATAAAATAATATTACCCGCAAATTCAAAACTTTTTCTTATTTTTAACTACTCATTCTCTATCACATTACTATTTCAAAAAGCATTTTCGACAAATACTGGGGCTCAAATAGGTTGATAGTCCAATGTTTGATTCTATTCTTTAAAAACTTATTTTTAATCAAATTAATTTTCAATCACGTATTGTTCCAATAAAATAATTTTGCATATAAATTTAAACATTTTCATAATTTTTAATAAGACATCCTCTAAAAAAATTATTATTGCAAAATCTATTCTCTTAAAAAATAAGGTTCAAACAAACCCAAAAGCATGTTAGGTAAGTTTTTATTTATATAAATAGAAATGAGTGATACATATGTCAGTAATACTTATAAGTCTCACTAAATGGATAGATAAAAAGTTGTTCGATTTTTTTTTTTCATTGTTATTTTGGGATTATCGGAAAATGGTTTTCTTACATTTGTCTTTTGTGCATTTTTGGTCTCTAAACCTTTAATTTTTGGTAGAGATGTCTTGAACATGAAATTTGCTATACATACACTAACGTTGACATGTTCATGTACACGCCCCTCACACGAGGGGGGCCCGCTAATAAAAATAGGTGTGGGCCTCTCCTGTTGTGAGGGGCGTGCCCTTTGAACATATGCCTTGATGTATCAAAATGGTCCTTTTGAAAAGATTCCATCTAAATTAAGCTGTTAGTTTCCACTTCATTTTATTGTACGGACAAATTTGGAAGCAAAGAGAGAAAAGAAGGATAATTTGCTCTCATCTTCTCCACAACCTTGCCTCATTACCATCACACTTCAATTTACACCAGTTGGGTCACTGTACTTTAATTTTGTATTACTTGGGTCACTATAGTTTTTTTTCTCGATTTAGGCAGTTTTGTTCAATAGGAAAACCTGTTTTGTACATTAGACTTGAGAACCAAATCATAGATTTTTTAAGTTGTCTCACTTTTCACGGGTGACTTTTTATTGTCATGTAGGATGGCCTTTAGTAATTATTGCTTGTTTGGTATTACTTTTAAGTATTCGTAACAATAAATCTTACGAGAATAAGTTAATAAAAATTGCGAATCTTTCAAAATACATAGATAAAGTAGAGTTTGATCAGATTCTAAACAGCTATAGGATTTTCCAAACATTCATTTAATGGTCATCTGGGGTCTAGCATTATATAATGAAACAAAATTGAATGAAGTGGCCTAAATTGCGACGAATTTAATGTTTAGTGATTCAATGATACAAAATTAATGTTACCGTTCTAGTTGGCACAAAATAAATAATAGTGAGTCAATTATAAATTAAGTCAAAATACAATGACAGACAATAAAAAATTAACTCAGAAAGAATCCTGCTTGAAGTTAGTGTCGCATCCTTTATAATCCAGTTAGTACCCCGTCGGAGTTACTTTTCTAATATTATACAGATGTCACAACACGTAAAATGATTGAAATGTTGCTAATGTATAATCCAATTTGACGTGGGTTCAACAACTACCAATAGTCTCCTGCCGTCCTGCGCCAATAATTGGGGAGAATTTTATTTTTAGAAATTTTAAAAAATTCCATTAAAATTTATGAAATAAATATTGATGACTATTTTGTTTTATCAGGATATTTAAATAAATCATATTTGCTGTAGAAGATTATATTTTATTCAGATTATAACTCTCATTTTAAATTAAACCATATAAATATGAATCCACTAATATAATAAAATTACACATTTGAGATTTGATTTCTTCTGTCTTCTCTTATTCTTTTAATTTATATTATGTTATCAAGATGAAGGACCTTATGAAAATAGAGAGAAATTCAAGATCAATAGTATGAAAATTTGCGGAAATGGCACTACAAGAAAAAAAAATCTTTTGCAACGTTCAAAAAACATTGTTGAAAGGCTTTTACAATGTTTCTCCATATGTTACAAATTTGAGTGTTGTCGTAGAGTGGGGGACTTTTTGCAACGTTTTTAAAACGTCGCAAATAGGGATGACAACGGGTCGGTTCGGCGAAAACCACAACCGCACCATAACCATGAATGTCGGTTCGATTCGATTCGGCTCGGTTCGTATCTCGATTCGATTCGATTAATAACCACAAAAATAAATTATTTTTTATAAGTTCAACCATCAAATTGAAAAAAAAAATTATGAATAAAAATAATAAAAATAAAAACACAATACTAAGCCAATTTAGCAAACAATATCCCAAATGAAAATCAAAACAATTTAAAGGATCTTTCTTTGACCTTTGAGAAGTTAAGATAAAACAACCCAAAATAAAAAAATTATGGACAGATTAAAAAACACTAATTTAATACCATACAGATAATTAATAATCAGTAGACATACCAAAACTGCTAGCAATAAAATTAAAGTACCCAATCAAATAAACATTGTATTAAGTGACAAAAATGAGAGAGAGAATTAGGGAACCAAATAGATTAATGAGCTCAACTTTCACGAGCAGTAAAAAAAAGAGGGAAATATCATAATCAAGAAAATTACGTTTGCATTTGCTAATTAAGAAAATATACGGGATGACTCAAGGAAGGAGAACCTCATATAAAATCAACTTGTCAAAACCAATTCAAGAAATATCTCCATCCCAATCACAGAAGACATTTTCAAATTTAAATCATAGTCATCCCACACATACTTCCATTACATAATACAATATAAGAAAATATAGCTTATTTAAAATGTCATTTCAAAATTACAATATTAAAAAAATAATTGTGAACTAATCAAGTTATAGATATCAGAATAAGATCTGAATGTCGCACACTATGGATGACACACAATCTATACCTTTCGGATTCAGATTTGATATGGTGTTGTTGATTCCAATTTCGAATTTTTTTCCTTGCTGTTGCCCGTCGCTTTAATATTTCCTATTTTCTGTCTATTTTCAGTGAGTGAGTGAGTATGAGTAAGGTTAAGTTAAGGCCAAAAAATCGAGTTAGTGTGCCGGTCATATTAACGGGTCAGTAAGGTAATGGACCATAATTATACAAAGAATTATTAAAAGAAGCCCAATTGTCCAATTAATTTTTTTTTTAAACGGGTAATCGGTTCGGTTCGAGGCATCGTCGCTAAATACCATACCCGCGCCCACCACGAATCGGGTCATTAAAATCAAAATCATAACCAACCCATTGCACCATCGGTTCGATTTTTTTTGCCCCATTCGGTTCAGTTAATCGTGATTTTTGATTTTAACGGTTCGAATTGTCATCCCTAGTTGCAAAAAGTCCTTTTGGCCTCTTTTTTTTTTTATTTTTTTTTTTTTATTTATACAACAATATATGTAAATTGACTCTTAAAATTGAAATGACTCATTCTGAACAAATTTTGATATAGCATAAAAATTGATAATTTTATTATAAATTTTTGAATTCATACACTTGAATATTAGAATGTGAGACATTGAGGAGGAACGATGCATTGAGAAAAGAATGAAATGTTTGGTTTGTTGCCAAGGTTTTCTTCCTGCTCCTCCTCCTCCCTTTCTCCCTGATTTTTGTTTCTTCTCCGGTTTTTCTCCCATTCTCTCCGGGTTCCCCCTCCCTTCTTACACACCTTTATCGGGGATGAGCATATATATGGAGCTTGATCTTTACTTTTTTTTCCATGTAAAAATTTGATGCGCTTACAATTCCAATATTTTATTTATTGATTCAACAGAGTTCCAAAATTTTCAATCCTAAGCGTGATAACACAGACCTACTAGAAATAGCCAGAATACTAAAATAAAACTAGAACTGGAGCTTGAATTTTGCTGGTGAAAAAATTCCAATCCAATCATCGTGAGAGGGTTCTTCAGTTTGAAAATCCACATTGATCCATTCGGTGTCCTCGCCCTATTACCATATCACAAACAAAAACATCATTTTCCCAATGACCTGATGAAGTCAGGATTGGCCTCTATTATAATACACATCCATTAAAAAAAAACTCACTAAGAAATTGTGTCTACAGGAATGGGGCCACTTAAAGTTCAAAAACTCAGGCCGAACTTTTAGTTCCCTCTAACCAAAAATTGCATAGAGGATTTTCAAATGTTAACTGAACACAATTAGAAAGAAAAACATGATCCTATATGGATTAAAGCCTAGTCCCTACTTTCGAATAGTAACAGAAAATGAGCAAATTAGCCCAGTAGTATAGCAGAAGCCCCCAAAAAGTGTCCCTTAAGATCCTTTACATGTGTAGGAATATCTCAACAGTTCTGGCAAGCCAAAGAGGATATTTTCTTGTATTGTCCCGTTCTGGATCCATGACGTTTGGGCTACATAACCTGTAATGTACCCAAAAAAAAAAAAAAATATGTTTTCAATATGGAAGAGATAACCAGTGAAATACAAATAGCAATTTATGATCCACAAGAAAATGCAAATAAAGTGAAATCTAAACCATCCAATGTTTGGAGATAACCAGTGACAAGTACTTTTGGAAATCAATGTGAAAGCAAGATAGAGGTATCGAAAATTCTAGTTGTCAGGTATAAGTACCAGGTTTATACTTCCTAAAATCTCTTACTTCAATGATTTGATGACATTAAAAATAGAATTTATCAGGCTATTAATGTAAGCAGGCAGCATTGAGGATGAAGTGATGTCCCCTATCATAAATTTAAAAAAATAAAAATTTGTTGTTATTAGTATTATTATATCTATTCCTTCGAATTGTTCTCTTGAGAAGAGTCCAATTTTACAAACATCATGAACTCTTCAGTGGCCAGCATTAAAAGGGAAAGATGGACTTCACGTCAATCAGTTTAAAGGAATACCAATCTACAAGATAAGAAGTGCTTCAAGATTAACTCAAGGACAAAATTAAAAAATATACTAAAAATAATAACGTGAACAAATTCAGCATTATGATTGGAAAGAAGAATCAACATCGATACCTATGTTTATTGCAATTTCACAAAGGATGGGCACTTAAAAATAAACACGGTCGATCAACCGGCAGCCACATGGGATGACTCAAATTTCATCATTATGCATACAGAATGGGCTGAGAATAACCAAGCAGCTTTTTAGCCAGAGGAATTAAGCTGATCAAGGCTATCTGAAGCTGTTCGGTGTTGCTTATACGAATACTAACTTGTCCAGACCCCCTGTTATTTATATTGACGCGGCCAAACAAATTTGTATGTCGTCCAATAGGGACCTGAGTCTGCGAATTGCATCCAATAGCAAGATCTCCATGCCAATCCATGACTGAGAGCCCCAAAGTTGATAGAAACGATCTAAAGGATGATCTTTGTCCCTCAGTGTTGCTTCCAGACTACCACCATAAACAACATCCCCACGACCAAAAATGGCTCCTCCAGAAACAACCAACGGACCTCGTTTACCAACAATCAATTTGTCCTCTAATTTCATTCCACCAGTTAATACATACATAAACGTGCATATGTATATAGATTGAGGATGATGACCTGCAGATGACTCTAATTGAGGATGAAGAGAAATGTGGAGGATGGAGATTGGGGATGAAGAGGTCAATGGGGATTATTAGAGATTGAGTTATTTCGACCATTTGTTTAAACGGTGGACTTGTCGAGGCCCAAAACTTTTCGTAACGTTTAAAAAACATTGCTAAAGGAATTTTTTTGCAATTTTTTTGCATACTGTTTAATCAACAATGTAATACACACACCCCCTTACACAATGCCCTAGTGGGGGGTGTAAAGGATTTTGCATACTGTAAGTAGCTTTATTCTTATTCAATACTTAAACTAACTTATTATTGATTAAAATGAGTTGATTTTTACTCACAATTGTATAATTTATGCTTTATTAGGCAAAAATCACCTAAAGGAAAGAGAACAAGGCAAAAGAATGAAAAAAGGACTAAAAGCGTACAAAAATTATGAAGTGGGGGACCAAAGTGCAAGTTCCGAAATTGGAGGATTTGGGATGCAATTTATGGAGGGCAAAATTTAAATGAAAGTCAAAATTCGAGGGCCAAAATGTACAAGTTCAAAGTTGAGAGACCTTTTTGCTTACCTTTTGAAACTCTAGGGACTTGAGCAGCAATTTCTGATTAGGTTTTGATTTAAAACCAGATTTTTCTCTTCTTGTTGGGCAACTTCTTCTGCACTGTTCTTCTGCTGGGACGTTCTCAGTTTCTTTTTTTTTTCTTTCTTTATTCTGCCCTTTTCTTTTTCTTTATTTTTGCTTGGTTATTTTTGGGGACACCAATCAAGAGCATACAAAGGAAATCCTATCAAGGGTTTGACAAAGATTTTGGGAGAAATCAACTTCAAGCTCAAAAGGGTTTTATCATTAAACTTTGATTTTTCTTAATTGTTTTGTCAAATTTGTAATGTATTGTATAAACATTCTCCTTTGTTATCATATATACAAAATGTGCTAAGTTATTGTGTTGAGATTTATGGTATTAGTTTGACCTAGTTTTTAATTAATTTCAATATTTGCTCTTTGATTTTATATTGCTTATTTTCATGTGTTTCTTATTATTGCATTTTTATTTATGTGGTCCAATCGATGATTGTGTTTTGTGATTTGTGCATCGTTCGAGAGAAGATTGTGCATTTTAGACCAAATAGTAAAAACTCTTATGTTTGTGTAATGTGTAGTGAATAGAGATATATCACTAATCCTAGGTGATCTATTGAGCCATCTTCACAATTATTGAATGTGGTTGTTTGGTTGTAATCGACATAGAGATATAGTATGTTGAAACATTCAATTAGAGTTAGTTTCACTCGAGAGAGCTAATTAACTAAAATTGGAAGATCGAATCTAACATCAGAAGTGAGTAATTGGTTAATTGGCTTGTTGTGAAATTAATTAGGCGACGATTAAACGAAACCATGAATCCTAGCCACGTTATACTCCAAGATTTCCAAGCGTTTATGTTTTCTTATTTCGGAGATTTTTAAAAAATATCACGTTTAATCTAGTGAAAAAATTTGTGTTGTGAATATTACTGTTAGCAAAATATGAGATGATGCAAAATTTATTCAAGGCTCCAGAAAAGTGAATATTGTCTAATATGGAGGGATACAATTTACTATTGTTAGTAATTTGTTTACCAATAATTATAAAAGAAACTTCTAAAGTTTCTAAAGCCATTGTGCTAATTAGTATAATTGAAGCAAATTCATTATTGAACTAAATGATTTTATTCATCGATCATATCATCCTTGATCAACGATGATGAGAAAATTTATTGAGAAATCGAATGAACTTAGAAAGTTTTTCAATCCAATGAATTTCTATATGAGGTAGTTGTGATGGCGATAAATGATTTAACATTATTGTTTACCATAACTCTTAAATTAAGTTTTATGCCATTATTATCGAGAACAAAGTGTTTCTCATTTTTGTCTAGGGAATGCTATACTTATATACAGCAAAACTTATAGCATTATGCCAATATCAAAGTTGTCCCGTTATATTAGGTTTATGGTCAAAGCTTAATATTTCCATTTAATAATTTTCGATAAGTGCATTATATGTACAATCGCTCCTAAGATTGAAATTAAATAAAGTTGGGAGTACGTTTTAATTTGAACCCTTAATAAAATTATCTTAAATTTTAATGGTGATATTTTCTAACGTGGTTTGCTGATTGTCAATTTGATTGAACAAAATTTTTATTATTGCAAAGAGGAATTAAGAAGCTGAAAATAATATGTATAATTCATCATTGTATTATCTAAATCCTGAAAGAAGACAATTCAAATTAGAAGTTTGAAAGATAATTGATTTAGATACATTTATTTAGTGACAAAAGAGATTAACAATATCTCACATACCAACTTTAAATGTTCCAACGTACTGGAAGGATAATTCGTTAACATTATATTTGATAAATATATGGTATCTTGAAGCTTGATTATACTCGATTCTAAGAAAAAAAAAATCCAAAATAAAATAAACCAAATAAGAAAGATGATCCCAATTAGGAATACACTCTTGGAGAGTATATAGACCTAACTAACTATAAAATTTCAAAAGAGGTTTAAGTACTTGAAATATTGAAAGTGGAGATCTCTCAGTAAATTATCTTATTATAAAAAAAAATACAATCGAAAAAAAGTTATCGACAATACTTTTGTACATAATGTACCACTTCATTTTATGAATAATAAGGATGTTGAAATAAATTCGTTAAATCATTCGATCAAAGTAATGATTGATCAAATAAAAGGATGCAATCCTATCAAAATTGAATTTACTAGAGAAACTTGATTTTTTATTTATTTTTTACTTGCTACTTGTGTAAACTTATGGGAAAAGAAAATAAGAAAAATGAAGTCATAATATGTAGTGCATGATGACTCTCAACATAATAAATTTTGGAAAGATCGTAATCAATGCATTCATAAGTCCATATTTTGTTATCTAGACGATGCATGAAATTTGAAATGCAATTATTGTCAACTCATTTGATATGACTATTAATTTTATTTTCGAAAGACTTATATGCCTGAACCATATAATTCAAGTAATATATCATGAGGGGGAGTAAATGCGCGTTGTACTCTTTTTTCTTGAACAATGTATTGTCCAATTAAATGTTCTTGATAAGGTTTTTAATGAGAAATTTTTTTTAGTGTAATCAAGAGAATAATGTATTCCTTTTTTTTAATTAGAATTTTTGCCACATGATTTTTTTAGTATTTCTAACAAAATATATTCTTTGTGTAATAAATGTTCATAACATGCAAGACATTTATCCTTCAAAATAATAATTTTATATGTTACAAATTGTATACAAGATTCCAGAAGAGAACAACAACAAAATCTATTTTTTTATCGAACCATTATGTTACTACCGTCAATAAAGATTGATTAGTATCTTGTATGAAAATGATTTTATTTGAATACTATAACAAGACAACAAGAAACATACTTTACAAGAATTGTGATATTTAAGACATTGTTGTACAAGATATTGATGACTAGATACAAGAATTTTTATTAGTTGAAATCAGAGAAGTAGCTCTCTTTTTCATTTGCTCAAGTTTTGTCTCATCAAGTTTTTATGATAAAGTTTGAACGAAACAACATTTTATCACTCTAATTTTGTTATAATTAGTTGCACTCTTTCTTCCTTCGTTTGATATTTTTATCCCATTAAATTTTTGTCAAACTATGTTTTTAACGAAATAGTTATTGTGCAAATAATCATCAAAGGAGAAATGTTATGAAATTATGAGATAAATATTGATGGCTATTTAGTCTCATCAGGATAATTAGATAAATCATATCAACTCTAGAAGAGTACTCTATTTTATATAGATTGAAACTCTCATTTTGAACCCTATAAATATGGGTATATTGTTATAATAAAATTACTTACTTGAGTTTTAACTCTATCTATTTCTTTTCTATATTTTTTCTCTATTCATTTTGAACCATATAAATATGTGTACAATGTTATAATAAAATTACACACTTGAATTTTAATTTTCTCTATTTCTTTTCTATATTTTTCTCGTATTCCTTTAATTTTATAACATTTGTTTCGCGCGGATAACCCTAACAATTAAAAGGAAGGATCAGACGATTGTGTGAGGAACTACAACTTCTCGAGACAAAGTCCCAACGAGGGGTGTGTACTCACGAAGATTACAATTCAAATAGTTTCAAATGCCTGTAAGGGGCATAAGCACACAAAGTTAACTAAAATTAATCTATGAAAGATGTAAATGAAATAAAATTACATATTCTCTGTTTGAGAGTGATTTGTTTGGTCCTTGTTTTTGTGTTCTCTTCTTTCTTTTATACTTTTGAATGATTTCCTTCGTGGAACCGCCTGAAAACTGTCGGTTGCTCCACGATCGCCTACTTTCTCCATGACAAACATTCTATCCAGAAAACCTCCCACTTTCTCCATGATTGTAACCACCATTCTTGAATAGTAGGATGTGATAAAGCTTCCCCTCAACCATTTTGGTAACCGTTTCCTTTGAATGTGAGTGGTTGTAACGTTCGTTCAAGTCTAGGGTGTCTCGCGCAGCTGAGCGATATCGTTGTAAAGTTCGCTCAAGTTTGGGGTGCTTCGTATAGTTGAGCGACGTCCAGCAGGCTTGGGCAATCATGAGTTACTGTAGCCCAACTCTTTCTTGGGTAATCTAGCTTGGGCTTGCCTTTCAAATTGGACTTTGCTTTCTTTTCGAATTAAGCCCCATCGCTTGGGCTATTTAATTTGGCTTGCTCAATTGGGTTTGATTTTATGTGTCAACAATTACCCCCTAGTATGGCAAAATTGATATCTATCAATCTTAGCCATATTCAAAGTTTTTTATTGCACTCAACGTTTGAGATTGCAAAAGGGCGGGACACTTTAATCATTACCTTTTTTGGCGGTGACCTTTTTCGGCCCAAAAACGTAACGTCTCGCAGCCCCTATAAACCGAAGGACACGCCATTCCATCACGCCATTCTACCCACGTTTGCATCATCACGCTCATCTATAAAAAGTTACTGTTCACCTTCTTGCTTTTCTGCTCAATACGATTTTCAAGTAAAAATGGCAACTTCTTCAAATGCTCCAGATAACTCTCTCAGCTTCGAGGAATACCAACAGTTACTCACACGGCCGTATGTCAATCCAGCCTTCTTGTCCTCCGCCGACCCTGATCGTTATGAGTTTTTCTTGGGCCCTTCCTTCAATGATGCTGATTCTGTGAGGACAGTAACTGTGGGCCAGTTGTTCCCCGGCACTCAAAATCTTCCTTTTTTGAACCCTTTTCCATTAAAACCAATCCACGAAAGAGGTATTCGTACTTAGCCCAAGACTATTTCTGCTTTCCGTTTTTGGCATTCATGTTTAATAAAGCATGGCCCCACTAAAGCAATTTTTGATCGTGCAAGAATCTCTGACTTATTGAAAATTACTACCCTTCCCCCAATTTATGATTCTGTGCTTTTTCAATTGCCTTGAGTTTTTGGTCTTCTGAATACAATGCTTTCATTTTCCCCTTGGGTCCAATGTCTATTACTCTGAGAGATATTGGAGCTTTGGTTAACCTTCCACTCTTGGGCGACACCATTTTCCCTAGTGTTTTACTTTCTGGTGTTGCCCCAAAATTTGATAAGAAGTTTACCGATTCTTATTCAGCCATGTTAAGTATATTTGATAGTTCTAGTGCTAGCGAGCCTTCTCATGCAGACCCTGTTGCCTTTCTTTTGGTCTGACTTTGTAAATATGTTCTTTGTGTTCCTAACCTCAAACCTTCTTGGCTTACCTGCCTATCGTAAATGAATTAGCGCGTGGTAGGCCTTTAAATCTTTGTTCCTTCTTCTTGGCCGCCTTTTATCGAGGCATGGCTTCCCTCCAAGTCCAACTAAGGAGTGGAGCATCTCCCACTAGCAGTGGACCTCTGTGGCTCGCTCAATTGTGGTTGAGAGCTTATTTTCCAAGACCTGGTGCGTTATCGAACACTGATAGGTCGATCAGTTGTTACGGGGTGCTCATCCACCAACTGAGTCCTGTTACACTGTCTGCTAGGGAGGTTTTCTCATTCTTTTATACTCTGGATTCCATTCCTTCTTTCTTTCCTTTTCCTGTCAATCAAATCCCCATTTATGTACAACCTCCTCCCACCATGAGCAATGTGAGTGCCTTTGTGCCTGTCTGGGCTCAATTCTTAGTTGGTAAGGAGTTGTTCCATGACATCTTAGTTGGAACAAATGCTAAAGCGGGGGTTGAGATATATGCTCCCCAATTTTGTGCTCGTTAATTGGGTTTCGGCCAGACATGGCCCGTTCCTCCCTTCTTTTCCAAAAACTTGATTGAGCGTTTTCATGTCATTATCAAGTCGGAGACATTGGCTCTTGATGCCCGTAATGCTTCTTTGATGACCGGCTTTTCTTTGGCTCCTTTTCAATCCACTTTTATCGTTCATCCCATTTTTGCACAGTTTTGGCATCTGTGAAGCAAAGGTTGTTCGCAGCCGATGTTAACAACATTTTTCATTCTTTGGAGAGGTTAAAAGCCTCTTTTCTTCTTCTTCTTCTTCTTCTTCTTCTCCTATTCCTACTTTGCCTATATCGTCATGAGTCCTACTTCTCCATCTGCCCGGTCCAAATGCCCTGCTTCGTCCAGCCCTTCCTCTGTTCAAGTGGGAACAACCACCACTTCTTCTAGTAGGAAGCGGCCAACTCCAGTTCGGCCAATCTTGACCGGTGAGGGTGATGCTGAGGATGACGATGTTGATATTCCTCTTGCTACCAAGCGAAAGGTATTCGAACCTAAGAGAACTACCTGTTTCTGTTTATGTATGGAAAACTTTCCATGTGCTAACTTGTCCTCTGAATTTTCGTAGAGGGGTTCTAGCTCTTCCCTGAAGACTTTGTCTTCACAGGCTACTGCACCGGCATTTTCTATTGAAGCTTCTTCGACTAGGCCATTCGTTGAGGGGGTTAACCTTGAGGAGTCCACAGACCGAGAGCCTGTGATCATGCAGCCAACTGAGGGGTTTCCATCCCATCAGAGCGATGACCCCTCAAGTGCCGGAGCAGAAGGTAGTACGATTTATGGTTTCCTTCCTCATTTGCATACTGAATTTTAAACCATTATTGTTGGGTTTGCAAAAGTACCCGTGGACTTGCCTGTCGTGGAAGGTCTTCTTGCTTAGATAAGGGAAAATCGTCACAAGCAATTGGATCCATTGGCGATACCCCTCAACTTCCTAAAGCCGTTGATGAGGTAACTTCTACTTTGTCTTCTTTTTTTGCTTTGGCTGTTGCAACAAGAAGCTCAACGCTTGTGTTTTTCCTTTTACAGGACGTTGATGCCATTTTGCGCTCTATTCAGGACTTGTTCTCTTCTTGGGAACGAACGAAAGCCAACGAAGTTTCTCGCTCTTCTTCTTCTAGTTGTCCATCTGTTGCGTCTGTTGCATCTTCGGAGGAGAACACGAGGAACCTCAAAAAATTAGTATTTGACTATGTTTCTTTTATGGACATGAACATCAAT
Source organism: Osmanthus fragrans (assembly GCA_019395295.1). NCBI lineage: Eukaryota > Viridiplantae > Streptophyta > Magnoliopsida > Lamiales > Oleaceae > Osmanthus > Osmanthus fragrans. The sequence goes on along the minus strand of CM033353.1, from coordinate 13,216,904 downwards.
CAGGCTAGCGCTTCGAGCCAGAAAGAAATATTTGAGCGTTTAGGTGCACAAATGGCTCAAGCGCTTGAGCTTCCTTCGCTCAAACTTTCGCCTGATATTGAGCTGACATTGAAGGTCATTCACTCGGAAATCGACTTTTTACTGGCTAAGGATGTGGAGTTGAAGACCAAGCAGACCCAATACCTCCATGCTGTAAGTGAAAATACATCTTTGTTCCAAGAGATGGAGAAGGTTAAAAGCCACCTAAGTGAGGTTTCTGCTGAGGTCATGGTTGAGGATTCTCTACTAATGAGCTTGACCGCAGAGATGAAGGTACTCCAAGGAAGATAGACAACTGCAGAGCTAGATTGGCTGCTAAGAAGAGTAATGTGTCTCAAGAAGTTGAGCGAAGTACGTTTTTAGTCGAGCGTTACACGTCGCTGGTAGTTGATGAGGGGGCTGTGACTGAGCTATCCAATGCTGCCGATGGACATCGCGATGAGTGGGAGAGGCTCAGGGAACGAATGATTTCTGTCTGGGGTATGCTGTAGTTAGCCTATTTTTTACTTTGTAGTTTAGGACAATAGCCATTGTTGGCCGACTATGTAATCTACAGCCAATTAATGAAATCTTTATTTTTGTTCCTGGATTGTCTCAATCACTGAACTTCTTACTTGATGCCTGTCTTGATCGTCGATATTGCTTGGCATTTATTGTGCCATATTCATTGCATAGTTCGCTTTCATATGGAATAGAACCTTTAGCATTCCGGCTTTTTCCCTTCGAGATTTGAACCTTTAATTCTGGCCATTTTGTATGTACGTGGCTTTTTGCCTTTTGTCTCTTCGCCTTCAAGCTCTTATAAAACCACAAACTTGTTTCATAATTGCCATTGCCATATTTGTTCTTCATAAGATTAAATTGTTACCACTGTCTGGCATTCTAAATAGGCACTCCAAAAAATCGATTAAATCCTTATCTACCAGACATGAAACACTCGATTTCTCTCCAAATTTGCCAATTGTCTTGATGTCCTATTTGGTATGGGAGATATAAGAAAATTTCTTTGGCCAATAAATGTCTTCTTAGCATCTCTTCCATGCGTGGCCTTCAGAGAGGTTGCCGGAAGTGGGCCAATTGTTTGTTGAGAGTGCTTCTTTGGCCATTTGCCTGTCATTGCAGCTATGCATTTGGGAAGACGATGGTTTTCTGGCCAAATGAATGTTTTCTCAGCACTCCTTCCACTCACTATCCTAGGGGAGTTGCGAATTAATAGATTGTTGAGAATGCTTCTCTGGCCGTCATTGCAGCTATGCATCTAGGAAGGCGATGGTGACCAATCTGCCCTTTTTTGTGTAATAGTTGATAGGTAGAATATTCTAGGAGCCTGCTTCTTGTTTGCAGCTTATATTTGTAATTGCATTCTTTCATTAATGATGAATAAAGACACATTTTGTTTGGACGTACTTTGTTTGCATTCAGTTTAAACACAATCGTCCAGTTTTTTCTGTGCGACTTACAGTTGATCTATCTGTTCGTCTTCCCATATGGAAGAAACATATTTCTTCAAGTATTTACCGTTGATGGATCTTACATGCTTTGTACTGTCCAAATCTTCTAGATGGTAGGCTCCGTTAGGCAGTACGCTGTTCACTTTGTAAGGTCCTTCCCAATTGGGCGACCATTTCCCATATTTTGGATCTTTACTATCCAAAGGAAGTATCGCCTTACAAACCAATTCGCCCAAGCTAAAAGACTTGGCTACGACTTTCTTGTTGAAAAACTTGGCCATTTTTTGTTTTTGGACCTGCAATCTATCTAGGACGTCCAACCTTAGATCGTCTAACTCCAGCAAGCTTTGGGTTAATGATTCAACATGCTCACATCATCCCTACTATTTTCCAAACCCACTCTAATTGATTGTATGTTAATTTCCATGGGCAGCACGACTTCTTGGCCATAAGTGAGCTGAAAAAGTGGGTCACTTTGGTACTAGAACGTGGTGACGTTCTGTAAGCCCATAGAGCTTTACTCAAGCATTTGTGCCAATCTCTGTCATTTTCACATATCATTTTCCTTATGATATTTTTTAGAATCTTATTAGAAGATTCTGCTTGGCCGTTAGATTGAGCGTAATAAGGTGTGGAATTTACTAGCTTGATTTCGAAATCGCTCAAAAACTCTTTCACTTGATCTCCATTTAAAGATGTACCGTGATCCATCGTTAGTGTTTGGGGTATCCCAAACTTGTATATGATATGGTCATGAATGAAGTGTATGACACTCTTCTGGGAAATCTCTTTCAATGGTATTGCTTCTACCCAAATGGTGAAGAAATCCGTTGCTACTATTATGAAAGTATGTTGTTTGGACGATGGGGGATAGACCTTCCCTATTAAGTCTATCGCCCAGCCTTTGAACGACAAAAGTTTGATAACGGGTACCATTTCTCTTGTTGGCGCCCTTTCTCTTGGACCGTGCCTTTGGCAGGCCAAACAGCTCTTCGCATATTGCACGCACAATTCTCCCATTTTGGGCTAAAAGTATCCGCTTCTTATAATTAGCCATCTCATTTTCTGGTCAGCTTGATGAACCCCACATATTCCTTCATGTACTTCGGCCATGATCGTTTTGGCTTCTTGTAAACTTACACACTTCAATCGGAGCCCATCTAAGCGTTTCTTGAATAGCTCTTCTTCTATTAATGTGTAATCCACAGATTGTAACTTCAATCTCCTATCGCCCCCTTTTGTATGCAATGGACATCAATATTGTTTGCCCTTCGATGCACCAGAAGCAGTTTCGTTCCATATTCACAAGTGGACTCTATATTTAGCAATTTTGAGTAGCCCGATGCCATTTGGGCTAAATCGTCGTATGTCCTGTTGACATATTGAAGTTATACTTGATCAAATTCTTCTAATAATTCTTGGGCGATTTCGTATGGGTTTATGACTGACTCACTCTGACATTTAAAATCACTAGTAAATTGGTAGATTACTAGTTGGGACCCTTTAACGATCTCATTTTTTTACTCCCAATTCTGTCAATAGTTCTAACCCCACAATTAATACCTCATATTCAGCTTGATTATTCGTATATAATCTATTTAAGGTGAAGACATATTTATAATGAACCCCTAACGGGTTTATCAATTCTACTCCTACTCCTGTGCCTCCAGAAGTTTTTGATCCATCGAAGTATAAAACCCAAGGCTTTATTTCAAAGGAATCAATTTCTAGTTCAATTTCTTTAGGCATATCAAGGCACCGATGATCGGCCAGAAAATTAGCTAATGCATGATTTTTTACTGCTTTCTGGGGTACATATAGTATCTCAAATTTTGAAAGTGCCAAAGTCCATAAACCTATCCTTTGGTGTAAAATAGGGCGAGAAAACATATACTTAACTAAATTTACATTAGAAATCAAATATACGGTCACGGGCCGTAAGTAAGCCCTTAATTTTGTACATGTGAAATACAAAGCAAGACATAGCTTTTCGATAGCAGAATAATTACATTCACATTTGGTTAAACGTCTACCCAAATAGTAAATCGCTCTTTCTTCCCCAAATTGATCTTCTTGCGCGACCATTCCGGCTATTGATTCTTGCTCAGCTGATATGTATACTTTCATTGGCCGTCCCTGGATAGGTGACACCAACACTGGTGGACTTGACAAGTATGTCTTCAGGCTATCAAAAACCTCTTGATGTTCTTCATTCCATACGAATTCGTCCTAATTTTTCAGTTTTAAAAGAGGCGAAAAAGCCTTCGTTCGCCCTGCACAATTAGATATAAAGCGTCTCAAAAAATTTACTTGGCCTAAGAACCTTTGCAGTTCTTTCTTCCTACTGGGTGGCTTGGCCTCTAAAGTGGCTTTTGCTTTGTTTTTATCAAATTCAATCCCCCTTTTGTGTACTAAAAACCCAAGGAAGTTTCCTGCATTGACACCGAATGCACACTTTAAAGGATTTAACTTTAGTTTATATTGCCTCATCAGCTCGAATGGGCATCTTAATTGTTCAAAATGGTCTTTTTCTCTAACAGATTTGACTACCACATCATCTACATATACTTCTACAAAATCGCCTATCATATCGTGAAAGATTATGTTCATCGCCCTTTGATAGGTGGCCCCAGCATTCTTCAGGTCGAAAGTCATAACTACCCATTCAAAGCATCCTAAAGCCCCGAGGCACCTAAAGGCCGTTTTATGCACATCTTCTTCTGCTATGTAGATTTGATTATATCCTGAATATCTGTCCATAAAAGAATACATTACATGTCCGGCGGTTGAATCTACTAAAGAATCGATAGTTGGCATGGGATATTCGTCTTTGGGCGTTGCTAGATTTAAGTTCCTAAAATCTATGCACACCCTAATACTACCATTCTTTTTCATCACTGGCACGATATTGGATAGCCATTCAACATATCTGGTCGTTCTTATAAAGCCTGCTTTTAATAATCGCACTATTTCTTTCTTTACTTGGGGCAACATATTGGGAACAAAACGCATAGGAGGTTGTTTATGTGGCTTAAAATTCGATTTAGTTGGTAACCTGTGCTCTACCAAACATTTATCTAAACCAGGCATATGTTCATATTCCCAAGCAAAACAATCTTTGTATTCTTTTAACAAAACAATTAAATTATTACTTACCTCTTGATTAAGCATCTGGCTGAAAATGTTGGGCGATCTTCCCCTTCGTCGCCAATGTTTATTTTCCTCAAAGGGTCCTGTGCTTGAGCATGCCCAGGTTTTTCAACCTTTGTGTTGCGTCATCATCCAGGTTTTCTGCCAGTGCTCCTTCTGCCAAACAGTCTACTTTGTTGACTTCTTGGCTATATATTTTGCTCTAATTCGAATACTGTCAGTTTGTTCCTCAATGTCTCTAATGCTATTTCTTCTCTCGACTTTTCCTTACATTCTTTATTGAAATCCATTAATCTGGCTTTGAAGGCCTGAATTTCGGCCATTTTTTTCGGGCGACAATTCATTAGAGTTCTTGGGTTTCTCTCTTGCCAATTGCTGGCTTTTGAAGGGCTACTATGTTTGACCTCATCTGGTAAAACATTTCAGTAAGGGCTTCTACTGAAAATGGTTCCTCGCTCTGTGCGATGACTTGAGATTCTTCCCCATCTTGGACTATCCTAACAGGTCCATAGTTCCCTTCATACATGAACCTTTCTACCGAGTTTGCTTCTGCAATAAAAGGTCTGTGGTCTGCTTGGATCACTCCAACTTCACCTTTGTCATTCCAGAAAATAAGGCACTGGTGGAGCGAGGATGGTATGCAACGGCTCTCATGGATCCAATCCCTTCCAAGTAACACATTGTAACTAGTAGGACCACCTATCACAAAGAAAACGGTGGTCCTAGTAGTCCTTCCAATGGTTATATCTAGTGGCATTACACCCTTAGCTAAAGTGGCTCCCCCATTGAAATTGGTGAGAATGACTTCCGTTGGGATCATGTCGCTCTCTGCTTTTGCAAATTTTCTCATCATCCTTGAGGGTATGGTATTTATAGCCGCTCCGTTGTCAATCAACACTTTTACCACAGGAACGCCGTTCACCAAAACCTTCACATACAACGCCCTTAAGTGGTTGGTCAACTTCATATTGGGCCTCTTAAAGGTGACTTTTTCGGCTATACCTATTTCTACCTCTTGTTGATCATTGGTTGAACCATTTCCTTGCGACAAATCCATGTACAGCACTCCACACTGAGCAGGCTTCTTGGGCTTTCTCTGGTTGGTCACTGTCATTTGACATTTCTTCATCGGCTATCTAGCCGGTAGGAGGAGGCACTATTCTTGTAGGAGATCCGTACTTTTCTGAGCGAGGTACTCTGACCCTTCTCTTAGGCGTCCCTATATCACATAGAAGTCATAGGAACGCCCAGATGGTTCACCTAATAAGTCTATTTCGCGAATGCCTTCTTGATGGAGTTGCTTCAACAATTTGTTGCGCGACACTCCTCTTTTCTTTCTTTCTTCTTCTAAATCGATTTTCTCCTCAACATCAGTCATACCGTAACTTTCTTCCTCATCACCTACTCTCTGGGATGCCTGGCCTTCTTCGCATTCCAACAAGCATGCTTCTTCTTCTACTATTTCCTTACCTTTGAATTCATTGGCTAGTATGTAATTATTAGCCATCACAGGAGGTAAGGTGCCAAACTGAATAGTGAGAGGTTGATCTGTATCTTCTCCGTCTTCATCTTTCTTTTCATGCTCAAATTTTGACCTTCCAGACAAGCTTTCTTGCAGTTCTCCCAGCGATTCACCAGTACCGACTTCTTCATCTTTTTTAAAGACACTGAGAATGTTTTTGTTGGCCACTTTTAGCAGTTTAGGTGCTTTGGGACGCGACGACCCTGGCTATTGTCTCATCATTCGTCCATAGTTCCGTTGAAAGTGCCACACATTTGGTCGACGAGGTTATGGTCTGAATGTCCTTCCATTGCTATTCGGCCTGAACTGTCGTTCGAAATGCGGCTTCTCATAGTTAGACACACCTCGTCCTCCTTTAGGCCGAAAACCAGGATTGATATCAGGACAATGCTGGTGATGTTGGTGATGTCATACTCTTGGCTCTTCCATATCTTTAGCTATCTTTCCTTTGCATCTGGAACACATGATATTTTCGTTTTTTCCAGTTTTTTCCCGTTTGATTCTTTCAAACACGCTGGTGTACAGCTCAGAGTCTTCTTCTCCATCATCTAGGACTAACTTGAAATTTGGCAACTTATTTTTGAAGCCTGCTGCCATCATATTCACACTCAGTGGCTCTGGGAAAGGATTTTCGTCTACTGTCATTTTCTTCTTATCATCAAATGTGATTCGCCCTGACTCAATGGCATCCTGTAACACATGACAGAAAACCAGACAGATGTTAGGTACATGTGACCATGCATTATGCCATTTGCCCTTTACTTGTTCAGGGTCTGGCAATTTATGCTTGTTGCTCAGCCTTATATGCTTATTCTTATACAATTTATCAAATATAAGGTTAGCTTTGGTTACATCAAAAGATAACGTCCTAGCCTTTTTGTTTTCGCTTTTAACAGGCTCGTCTTTGTTTGACGCTCTAAAGCTGGCCATTACGGGACAAGCATAGGTATCTCCTTTGATTAGTTCGGCCAAGCATATTTCTGCCGAATCGTAATACTCGTTCTCTAAAGCATGAACGTCAAAATTTGGGTCCCTGTAATAAGTCCCTTTACTAGAGTTTTTCATTTGTTTTTCTTCTTCCCTTATTAGACGCTCATACCTAATCACATTGGCACTCAACTGGAAAAGGTCAGGGAATTCTCTATCCTGGAACTTCTTTTTTAAATCAAAGCTTAAACAGCTTTGAGCGATCTTGACAAACTCCTTCTTGGGTAGAGGTACAAAACATTTGCTCCTGGCCGTTTTAAACCTTTGGAGGAAACTTTCTGCCCATTCGTCTGGTATTTGGTGCAAATTCGTCAAATCGGCCAAAGTGACTTCAGATTCAGTTTTGTAAAACTGAGTGTGGAACAATTGTTCTAGTTGTTGCCATGTTTGGACAGAATTTGCTGGCAAATTAATGAACCATGAAAAGGCTACTCTTGTTAACGAACTAGGGAATAGTCTCACTTTGTGGTAGTCAGTCACCTCCCCATATTGTAATGTGAATCGCCTTACATGTTCTAGAGTAGAAACCTCTCACAGGCCGATGAATAACGAGAATTTAGGTATTTTATACCCTTTAGGCCATGGATATGCTTGGTCTACCCAATCAGGGTACGACTTTGTGTAAGTCGGCCTAATGAAAGGGCGTGTTCCAAAAGCCATTTGGTCCTGTACTATTTCCATAATTTGATTCCTCAACAGGACATTGGGATCATATGAGACTCCTACAGGTTGGTTTATTGGTGGGATGGCTTGAGGTCTAGCATTTGGTCCTTGGTTCGTGGTGTAAGCGCTGTTATTCAGACCATTATTGCCATTAAATTGAGCGTTTCCACCATTATTAAACCGTGGGGCGCTCTGTCCATTGATTTGGACATTGTCTTTGGCGATCGGGTTACCCCCCAGGTTTGTTATTCCATTTCCGCCGTTCAAATTGGCCACTCCACCACTCCATTGATTTGAAGTAGATGGGCCAACAGGTAGGTCTATCGCATGATTCGGACTAGGTATCGGGGAACTATGTCCCACAATTGTCCTAGATTGGAAATGATTTCCTATGCTTAACATAATTGGTTGACTAATTTGGCTGACCAACTTATTCATGATCTCATTAAACATATTAAGTTGTTTAGCCATGTCGTCATAGTGTACATTTCCATCTTGAGTAAACTTTTCCTAACATGAACGTTTTGCAAGTTTACCTGTTTAATGACGTCTTGAGTGAGTTCACCGAGCAATGCACACATGGTCCGAGGACTCAATTTTGTCATTGATTCATAACGACTTTGGTTCTGTCCATCTATCTCTGGAGTACTTTGTTGCTCATCGAATTGTTCGATTACAGACTGGAATAGCCATTGGTTTGCTGGCTCTTTGTTAGAATTTTTAGGAGGCATATTGATTTGCTTGTCGTATCTTTAAACACCAAATGGGTCCCACAGGGCGTGCCAAATTGTTTCGCGTGGATAACGTTAACAATTAAAAGGACGGATCGGACGATTGTGTGAGGAATTACAACCTCTTGAGACAAAATCCCAACGAGGGGTGTGTATTCACGAAAATTACAATTCACAAAGTTTCAAATGCCTCTAAGGGGTACAAACATACAAAGTTAACTAAGATTAATTTATGAACGATGTAAAAAAAATAAAATTATATATTTTCTGCTTGAGAGTGATTTGTTTGGTCATTTTTGTGTGTGTGTTTTTTTTTATACTCCTGAATGATTTCCTTCGTGGAACTGCCTGAAAATGGCCGGTTGCTCCACGATCGCCTACTTTCTCCATGACAAACATTCTATCCAAAAAACCTCCCATTTTCTCCATGATTGTAATCGCCATTCTTGAATAGTAGGACGTGATAAGGCTTCCCTCAACCGTTTTGGTAACCGTTGCCTTTGAATGTGAGTGGTTATAATGTTCGTTCAAGTCTAGGGTGTCTTGCGCAGCTGGGCGATATTGTTGTAAAGTTTGTTCAAGTTTGGGGCTCTTCGTGTAACCCGACTCTTTCTTGAGTAATCTCGCTTGGGCTTGCATTTCAAATTGAACTTTGCTTTCTTCTCGAATCAAGCCCCATCGCTTAGATTATTTAATTGGGCTTGCTCAATTGGGCTTGATTTTATGTGTCAACAACATTATTTTCTTTTATTATATACTTCTGAAGCAAATTAATTACTGTGGAATTAACTTTGGAATACAGAACGAACTCTCATTTAAGTGTTCGTTGGATTCGGATTTATTTCTTACTAAAGAAAAGAGAAATCTTATGAAATTGTATTTGATTTCATAGGGGACAAAAGAGAGTAAAACCACTTTAATCGAACCATCAACTTAACGTTTTATCAACTAATTAATTAAATTACTTTGACATAAAATAAGACAGATCTCTCAAACCAATATATAATATTAAAAATTTAAAATAACTTGATAATTTAAGTTTGTTGTACAAAGAACGTACATATAGCTATTGGAAGACGATGCTCTAAATTTCGTATTTCCTACAACAATAATTTGTGACTATAAGTCATCTATTAGATTTAATTGTTGTAACTCATGTAATAAACTTTTATTGCATAATATGTAAGTGTTATTTCCTAAATCCAATCAACTTTGGACATAAGTATTTTTGATATATGTTTAATGCATTTATTTTGACAAGATTTATTATGATATTAAATAATAGAGTTCGTAGATTCAAGTTTCGACAATTTGTTAATCACAAGGAGTGTGAGTGTGAGATACAAATTACATATGATTGAATCTTAAATCATCCGTGGTCATAAGTAATAACGAGATACGGATATCGTTATTACGGATAGAACATTACGTGTGGCATTCCTTACTTGTGAAGTAAGTAGTTGGTCTCACAAGTTAAAGTGTAGTAACACTTAAATGAACACGTGAATGTTTTGTTATAAAACAAAATATTGGAGACCCGTTGGGAGATTCCACATGGATAACTATCTAAGTGTCAGTAGTTAATCTCTAATGTTCGGTAGTTGAATTGGTTCTTCGACTTGAGGTCATCATAGTGCCTTATGTGAGGACTGTCATAGTTTAGTGATGTTGGATGTTGCTCTGCTTAGGGCTGTTAATACGACATCATTCGGGTATGTCAAGAATCATATGAATGTTGTGAATGATTAATAGATGATTCATCACTCTTAGATAGTAAGAGATTATGATTTATATTTCATCCAATTGTGTTGATAACGAAATCTTTGGCCAAGGTGTACTTATAAGTCGAAAAAGAGTTTTCGACTTACATTGACTTAATAGTGGAATGAAAGATATGATCGATAATTGAGATTGACACATATCCATATCTCGTAATTGATCAGATCATATTGACGAAGAGATTATAGTTTCATGATAAACGAATAAGTTTGGTTTTGTTATAACACGTGACATTTTCCATCACATGTCAATCCGTGACACAATGCTAGATGTCAATTTGGAACGATGAATGTGAATTAGTGATAAATCAAATGGGGTGTTTTGATTTATCGATTTTGATTAGATCAAAGTAATAATTCATGTCGTTAGGAATCGTGATTAGGAACCTGATGAGTCACATACAAAATGAGAACTAGAATAATGAGATTTACTAATTAATTAATTAATCAATTGTTGGATAATTTATTAATTGAGATGTTAGATTAATTTAACACTTGGTTGATAAAGTTGTAAGACGGGCAGAGCCCGTTTGGACTTATATAAATAAGTTGCTAGAATTTTAAAACTGCAGGGTTTTTAATTATTTTTCCTAGCACAAGAAAAGAAAACACTGGTTCTCTCTCAATCATATTCCTTGTGTGGATTTCATTGGAAGTTAGACAATTGGACAACTGTGGGAAGCATATCAGGATTGCTGGAACTACATGAATAGTAAAGGAGTTTGCAGATCTAAATAAATGTACAATTTCTATCACGATTTTTATCTAAACACTAAGTAGATCTTTGGTAGGCATAGAAGCTTGTTTTATTTTTCGCTGTGCTTGTTTAAGTAAAATCTCAACATAATACTCATCTTCAAATTGGAGTTTGAATGTCAATCAGGCAAAACTTATCAAGAAGACGACAAAATTGCTCACTAACAAGAGGTTTAGTGAAAGCAACTATAATTTTTTTAATAGTCGATACATGTGTTGTTTTGATTAACATACTGTTTTGGGTGCAAAATGAAGCACAACTCGTCTCGGTTTTGTGACGCCCCAAGATCTCCCTCTATGGAGGTCCAGATGCGTCTCTTACATTTTTCTATTCTTCCTAATTTGGTCAGGAAACCCCTAGTATGAAACTAATTTCGTTGGTTCGTCCTTTCTTGGTTGGTTAACCCTGTTGGAGATATTGCATCGATATTGTGCATACATTATATTCACGAAACATACCGATATATGTGAGAAATCGAAATGTAATTTCGACTTACCGAAATGAAATTTGAGAAGACAAATTAATACTTTACAAATGACTTAGGCCAATGAACTCGAACGGAATTTTCTCTCTACTTTAGTCATGATTTTTATTCCAAGGAAATCATTTTTATGGAATGTTTTATGCAATATAATATGAAAAGTATGATATGAAATTATGAGATGAATAAAATCTAAACACATGTGATCAATATATAGAAGTTGGAAAAATTTGTCTCAAAAGACACAATCATACAAAGAGACACATCACTTAGAATTTATCTCATATATGAAGAGATATAATTGTTGAAAAATAATCATACCAAAAGTCATGATCTCTCATATGAAAATACACATCTTTTTATACAAATATTTTTTAGAATATTCCATAATATTCTATACGATTTTCCGACAATTTCAAGTATTTAAGCGACTTAAATTTGACTTAATTTCTCATTCACCAAATAACGAATTCCACTTAAATAATCATTCAAAATTGGCCACAATCAATTTTTGATATAAAATTCCAACAAACCCTACCATATTCAAGCCTTTTTCTTTCTCGTCTTACAAGCTCCAAGATTGCACATACACAAACCTTAAGAACTTAACCGGTTATCGAATAAAATCTGATATTTTTATTTTATTTTACTGTAGTGGTTAAAATGCATCTCAAATAAGTATCATAAATTCTAAACTTTATACGATAAAATTATTATTTACCTACTGCAACACAGAGAAAAAAATATAGCATTTATCTTATTAAGTACCCCAAGTGATAGTCAAGGTACCTAACCCTGAACCCGATTCCAAAGTGATAAACCAATTCAACTCATAAAATTCTGAAAATTTACGGAAACACTCGTATGATTTCATATTAAAGCATATAAAAATTTCAGAACCTAATTAATTTGTTTGGTCATGCTACATGTACGCAATAGGTTCACATACAAATGATGTGGTGAAATATAATTATGTCATAGTTTCTTCAACTAAAATAAATAAATAAATAAATTTAACATTATCTTTTTGAAACATTTTCTTTATATAAATCATTATATAATTGTTTATGTACAACTATCATTATTTTAATTCGTTTAGGCCTCCATATTAACTCCCAAATTGCACTAAAATATTATTTGTAAAAGAGCTGCCCTCTTTCACTTAACACGTGTATATTTGAACCTACGACTGACAAATTAAACAGGTGTTGTAGCCCGGTTTGTTAGTAATCTGCGCTTTATATTGGGCAACACCAGAAGTCATAATCTGCGCTTTATATTGTTCTAAAGTGTTGACACAAAATAGGAAACTGCAGCAATTGATGCATTTATCGCTTAAGAGGAAGAAATTTCATTAGAATCCTGTTTAACTATGATTGAATTCTCGTTTTGATTATTACAAATTAATTGCGTTTATTTCTAATAAATTGAATTTGAGTGTTGGAAAATCGATAAAAATGAAGACACAAAAATCGAGATCAAGAGACTTGCAATTGATGATCGACATTGAAACAAAATTGGCAATTGATTGACGTCAAACTGCTTTAAAGAAAAAGTCAAATCATCAAATATTGAGACATTAGATGTAGAACCTTTGAATTTGTATGAAAAAGTAAACACTTTAATTCTTAGCATTGAATTGACAATAACTAAAAAAGAATTTTTATGCACGAAAAAAATTCACGTCACAAAAACGATTGCATAAAAAATATTTTTAAAAAGTAAGTATTTCAACTCGATTTCAAATTCTTACAAAATTACTTACCTTGAAAAATTAAATGAAAAAGTCTCCGTGGACATTCTGTCCATCTGGACGTCCGAAAACCCTAACGGTAAAAAAATTGACCGTTCTGAATCAGACGCATAACGGCTACATTTTAGAGTGCCTGGTTCAGACCTGGACGTTCGAATGACTCGTCCGGATCATAGAAGTTCTGGCAGTTTCACTTCTATAAATACCAATTCACTTTTTGTTCACCAATAACTTTAAAAAGAGCATTGAAGTAAGACATTATTGATTGCAACTACTTTATTTTTCATTTTTCGAAAGATCAAATCATTTATTTCTTGAAAAACTTTTTGAATGAATCAAATTATTGAAAATCATTTTTCTCAAAAAGGTTTTTTTCTACTCTAACACTTGAGCTATACTCATTGCTATCTATTAAAGTGTTAGCATACTTCTATCTTGGTACTTAATTTTGACTATATCATTTATTAAGAAGAGAAGATTTCATTTGCAAAATTTTTTTTTTTTTAATTGTGGGTCGCGTTGAGGTTCCGTAAAGCTTAACATTGTATAAGGATCGATGCTCCTTATTTGTAAGTCATCGAAAGCATTTTAAACGGTTGGATTGCACCACAAGTCAATCAATATAGTGAAAAGACCTTATTTGTGTCGGAGAGCTTAGTAACGGTGGACGTAGATCATTGCTTTGGATCAAACCTCCACAATTATATTGTTTACATCATTTCTCCCTTTTATTTACCGCTTTTATATTGTGCTCGTTATTTGTTCTTATTTTTTTTGTATTTGTGCGTATTTGTTTAAATGTTTCATTTGCTATTACATTGATTTAAAACTTGAATTAATTTTTGAAAATTTTTTGAAGACCAATTTACCCCTTCTTGATTAGCTATTTTTGGGCTTTCAAATCCGTCTAGGAGCACATTGTGGAACTTGTGAACTACACTTGCTTCTAGGTACATGTGTGGGATAGAGGGCTCATGGTATCTGATGCTCACCCTTTCTCTTCTAATTTGAGAACCGTGTGAACACTGTGGAAAGAAGCGAAGATTGAAGAAGGTCCTCATATGGAGTCGTACACTTAATTGAGAAGCGTAGGAGACCAGGTATACACAAGTGAACGTCCCTTTTCGAGGCGAAGCATGCTCCAAATCTAGTTCTTTCGATAGATAGTTTATGAACGATTAATAGGCCCTTCGTCGTGCAAATTATTGTTAAATGACCTCCTGGACGATGATGTAACTCGGTATAATTTTCTTAGTCGGCATCAACTAAATGATTGAACCAAAAGTAAACATCTCAATGAAATGACCCACCCTAAAAGTATTTGGGCTATTGAAAGCAACTTAATTTAATTAGAGCTGCTCATGTCCCGTTTTTCACTTATTTGGATGGCTTATAAATGTTGACTCACTTAGTGATACATTTAGCCTACTTATGTATCTAATAACTGTATCCTAATGTGATATGGTTACCTTCCTTGGTTTCACGTATGCGTGTAACTGCTCCTACTGCCTTTGAGAGATTTTCTTTGTGATTATGTCCATCGATTTTCTTTCTCTTCCCGCCTTCGTGGTTGACTTCATACTATGGTTACACATTCCTTTGTGCGTCCTTTGCAGCTGATACAAAGCAACCATAAGTGTGGAATAGTTGAGAGGATTTAGGTTGTTCTTTATTGAAGTGTCGATTGATTGGAGAAATTGAGACAGAAAAAAGCCTTAGTGATCAATATTCTACTTCTCATTTGGTATCAAAGCTTGGTATGAATTTTTTTGGCCAAATGGTCAACTAAAACCCGTTTGGATTAAAAAATATTTGAAGAGGCCAAATCGGTAATCTCGATTTTTGGCCAAACTAAGAAGCCTTTGGGAAAATGGAGGTGGGAACCGTGTTGTGCAGGTGGAGGCGACACTGGGTATGTGGTGCGTGATGGTGTTGACGATCGGTGGCGACTATGCATGGGCATTGCGGTGGTAGCATGTGGCGGCACATCAGGCAACTTCTAGAGGAGATTTCTTCAAACAACTTTTTCTAACAATTTGGTATTGTTAGTTTTCTATTTTAGGTTATATGATGAATTTGGATGATTTCGCCCCTAAACGCTAGGTTTGCGATCATTGGTCAATTGCGTTGGTATATTTGTAGAAACTTTAGGATGAATAATGATGGCCCTAAAACAGTAGATTCGTATATCTCGATTCTACGGACCTTTAGACGTGGTTCGCTGTGGTAAATTGGCTTATCCTTGTTAAATTTCAGTATTAACACGTCATCATGTGGAGTGAAAATAGAATTGTGTTTACTGTGTGAGGTAACAATTGCTTGTACTAGAATTTAAGAATTACTCGCTCTTACATGATTGAAGTATTTATTTGATAAAATCACTTTATTATCTTTGTGATATATCATTTGTGAAATTATTTTAGTAAACGTATCATTGTGTTGCACCGTTAATTCCATCAGAATACGTACGCTTTACCTGGTTGAACATTCCATCTATCTAAGATCGCAAATCTTACGAAACCTTGTCAATCTAAAATGGCATACATTATCTGCGACCTTAGGACTACTTTGTGTGGCTTGATTATGATTCCGTACATTTTTTATTGATTCGTGAAAATGACAACACACAATTTTGATTTGAAAATTTTTAATGGAAAATGTGATTTGTCAATATGGTAACAAAAGATGGGAGGTAATTTGGTCCAACAAAAAGTTTCAAATGCCATTGATGACAAGTTTTCTACTGATTTTTCAAAAGAACCAAAAGAAGAAGCCGATGAGTTTGCTTACATTTCAATAATTTTATACTTGTCTGACATTATTTTGAGAAAAATGGTAAACTGAAAAACCACTAAAGATTTTTGGATAAAATTGGAGTACTTTTATCTTCTCAAATCTACTTTGAACAAACTTTACTTGAGTGTTTTTTCTGTTTTAAAATGGATCTATCAAAGGGTCTTGATGACAAGTTTGACGTGTTTAACAAACTTGTTCAAGATATTGTTAACTTTGAAGAGACGGTGTCTGAAAAGTTTCGAAGCCATAATTTTGCTTAATTCCACGCATGACACTTATAAGAAATTTAAAAATGCGATCAAGTATGGTAGGGATACTTTGACGCCTGAAATTGTCGTTGACTGACTTAGAAGTAAGGAGATAGAGATTAAAGCTGAAAAACATGATAAGAAATGTGGTGAGATTCACATGATAAGAGGGTAGAACTCAACAAGGTTAAGAAATGCTATGATTGTGGGAAGACGTGGCATTTTATATAAAAAAAAAAGTGCTAGAAAGAGAAGGGTAAAGAGAGATATGAAGTAAATGTGTTGTCTTCTGCTTCCAATTTTGATGATGGTGAAGTGTGTATGATTACAAGTTTTGTTGTTATCCTGTTGAATTAAATCTATATGCCAATTCCCATATACATGAGTGGATACCTGATTCTAGTTCATCTTTTCATGCAACATCACAAAAATATTGGTTTGAAAACGTGCATAAATCAATGATAGGCGTGTTGTGCTATGTGACAATTCTGTTTATACGTTTGCTGGGATTGGTGATATTACCTTAAAGTTTGACACTGGTTTTATGTAAACTTTAAAAGATGTTAGATACATTCCTCAAGTGTCTGGGAATTTAATTTTAGTAGGGAGACTTGAGAAACCTGACTTTAATGGTAAAAATGGAAATAGAGTTTTGAAATTAGTTAAAGGTACACTTGTTTCCATCAAAGGAACCGGGAGAAATGATATTTACATCACTACTGGAAAAGTGGTAAGAGGTTTAGATTCCTCTATCTCTTCTGTCAAGGCTAATCACACACATAAATAACATAATAAAATTGCACATGTGGGTATTAAGGGGCTTAAACTTCTTAATGAAAAATGTGCTTTTGGTAATGATTGTGTGTCTGATTTATCTTTCTATGATCATTGTGTGCTTGGTAAGCATCATAGAACTTCTTTCTCCACGAGTGTTCATAAAGCTAAATGTATGCTTGAATATATGCATTCAGACTAGTGGGATCATACTAGTAATCCTACCTCAGGAGAAAATAGGCACTTCTTGTCTTTGATTGATGATTGCATGACAAATGTGTGGGTTTATCTGTTAAAAGATAAGTGTGATACTTTTTACAGTTTTAATTATTGGGAAAGACAAGTTGGGAACCAAACTGGCAAAATGATTAAAATTTTGAGAATTGATAATGACCTAGAGTTTTGTAACACTTAATTTAACAATACGTTAAAAGAGAATAAAATAACAAGACATAAGACTCTTCCTTACGAGTTCCCTAGCAAAACGGGATAGCGTAAAGGATGAATAGCACTATACTTGATAAAGGCCCATGCATGATGTTAAATTCTAGTGTCCCAAAGTCATTTTAGGGCTAAGCTATTATGACTGCTTGTTATTTGATTAGTTTGATCCATTCGTTGTATTGAATGGTTATACTCTTTAAGAAAAATGGTCTCGTAAACTAAGTAAATGTTCTAGTGATGGCAAAAAAAACTCGCCATGCCCCGATGGTCCGCCCCGCCCCGAAACTCGCCTTGTGAAAAAAAAATTAAACTAGAACTTTGATAAATTGTTAGTTTTAAAATATTGTTGAATGTATTTATAATTTTATATCATGTTTCTAATTCAACAATTATATTATACAATTGTCAATTTAAAATTTTACTCAACTAACAATTGTTTTATATAATTTATAAATTCGGTCATCCAATCTTTTTATTATAATTAAATTATATAATTAAAGTTAGTTTATAATATCTTGATCGAAAAAATTAGAAAAAAATTTAAAATATATGGAATCACCTTTAGGTTTTGGGTTAAGGGTTGAACTTTGAATAATAGCATAATTCAAAATTTTGAATTGTATTTTATTCTCTAATAATAGCATAACTCGAAAATATGAAAATAAATAATAATAATAATAATAATAATAATAAATAACCGAAGCAGTAAACGGGGCAAACTCCTGCCCCGCCTGCTCCGCGCCTCGCCTCGCCTTGTTTAAGGAGGGGCAGGGCGGGGCAAGGGTGCCTTGCCTTTTATCCGCCCCATTGTCATCCCTAAAATATTTTGTGCTTAGAACTTTTAGTTGTGCTGCAATTGTTCATCAAAATGAGGGAAAGCTTGAACCTAAAGCTAGAAAATGTATTTTTCTAGTTTATCCTGAGGGTGTTAAGGGTACAAATTATAGGATAGAAGCCAAAAATGGGTTT
Organism: Osmanthus fragrans; assembly: GCA_019395295.1. Taxonomy (NCBI): domain Eukaryota; kingdom Viridiplantae; phylum Streptophyta; class Magnoliopsida; order Lamiales; family Oleaceae; genus Osmanthus; species Osmanthus fragrans. Next base: position 13,198,361 of record CM033353.1, on the reverse strand, counting down.
AGATCATTGCGAGTAGAGATGTTTCATTTAATGAGGGTGAAATACCGTGCCTTAAGACTGAATCTGAACCTGTGAGTGAAGAAGAGCAAGGTGAAGAGAGATCAGTTGAAGATGGAGTTAGAAAAACTTAGCACATCTATCCCTACCACCTCTAATGAGGTGGAGACTCAAGTTCAACAATTTGATATGGAGATTGGAGAGGAAGTAGTGATAGAAGAGTATCTCGAGGAAAGAATCATTTAGCAGATTATAACTTAGCTAGGATAGAGAGAGCAGACAATCGAGAGCGCCAAGAAAATTTGGATATGAATGTGAGTTTGCTTTTGCTTATGCTAGCTATGATGAGCTAGTTGATAGGGAGCTAAAAACCTTTAAGGAGGTGATGAAGAGTGAACAATCTGAAGAGTGGTTTAAGACAATGAAAGAGGAGTTGAGTTCCTCAGAAATGAATCAAACTTGGGAACTAGTACCTAGACCTAATAATAAATCAACAGTTGATGTAAATTTTTAAGGTTAAGAAGGGTAATAGTGCATCTAAACCCCTAAAATTTAAAGCTAGATTAGTGGCTAAGGGGTACACACAGAAGGAGAGTGTTGATTATAATGAGATCATTTTTCACCAGTTGTTAAGTACAATACTATTAGGGTCCTGCTTACTTTGGTTGCACATTTTGACTAGAAACTTGAACAACTTGAGGTAAAAACTACTTTTTTTTACATGGTGTACTTGATGGGAAAATCTTTAAGAATCAATCAAGAGGTTTAAAAGGCAAACTAAAACCTGATCATATGTGTTTCCTGAAAAACTCTTTTTATGGCTTAAAGCAATCACCTAGATAGTGATATAAAAGATTTGATTCCTTTGTACTCACTATAGGATTTTAAAGGAGTAAGTTTGATCATTGCAAGTATTTCCAACATGTTGATGCTGATAATGATTGACAAGTGTGTTTTTACACACTTATTAGGCACTCTTACGAGTTATTTATTGAAGAAATTGAGTGAATTCCTATTCATAATTGTATAATTATGGTTTTTGTAGGCCAAAATTTCAAGTTGTTGGATAAATGAGCTAAAGGAAAAAAGAGGGCCAAAAGTGCACAAAAACATGACTTCGGGACCAAGATGTACAAGTGTCGAAATTTGAGGACCTTAGGATGCAATTTATGGAGGGCAAAATTTGGAATGAAAGTCAAATTTTGATGACCAGATTGTACATGATGAAAGTTGGAGGACTTGGAGTGTTTTTTTTTTTTTTTTTGTTGGGCGCTATTTTTAATTAAAAATAAGGCTTGGGACCATTTTTTGTCACATTCCACACTATGAGGACCGAGGCTGCAATTTTTACAGGTTTTGTTTAAAAAAAATCTGTTTTGGGGCAGATAGAAGAGGAGATTTTTGGCTGGGACATTTTCCTTCTCTGCTTCGTCTCCGTCTTTTTTTTTTTCATTTCTTTTCTTTTTCTTTTCATTTTACTTGGTATTTTTGGGAAACAAATTCAAGAGCATAAGGAGGAACAAAAGTTTTTGGTGCAAAAACTTGTTCGCTAAAAAGTGCAAGCCGCAAGTGCATGAGTCGCGCTCAAGTAATAAAGTGGATATTTAGAGTCCGAGTTGTCAATCCCTCGATAAATATATACTTTAGATTACTCGACTCTAATTAATTTAATTCTAACAACGAAAATACACACACACACAAAAAAGATAATGATTTGAAATAAGGAAAACTAACTAAAAATTTACGAAATAAGAAAACATAAACGCTTGGTGATTTTGGAGGAAAACGTGGTTGGGATTTATGGTTTCACTTATCCATCGCTTAATTAATTTCTCAACAAACCAATTAACCAATTACTCAGTTACGATATTAGACCCGACTTTCCAATTTTAGTTAATTACTTCTCTCGAGTGAAACAAACCATATTTGATTGGTTAACCTACTATATCTTTATGTCGATTAAAATCAAACAACTGCATTCAAGTATTGTGAAAATAGCTCAATGGGTCACCTAGGGCTAGTGGTATATCTCTATCCACTACACAAATCTAGGATTTCTACTATTTGGTCTAAAATGCACAATTTTCTCTCGAACGATGTACAAATTACTAAACACATTCATCTATTGGTCACATAAATGAAAATACATGAAATACAATAGTAGAAACACATGAAAATAAATAACATAGCATTAAAGAGCAAATATTGAAATTAATTAAAAGCTAGGTTAAACTAATACCACAAATTCCAACACAAATATTTAGCTCATTTTATACATATGATAACAAAGGAGAGTATTTATACAATACGTTACACATTTGACAAAATAAATGAGAAAAATCAAAGTTTAGAGATAAAACCCTATTTTCGAGCTCGAACTTAATTTCCCCAAATAGTTGCCAAAATCTTTTGCTCTTTCTTTGTGCTCTTTCTTTGTTCCCCAAAAATACCAAGTAAAATGAAAAGAAAAAGAAAGGAAATGAAAAAGAAAAGAAAAAGAAAAGAAGAAAGAAGCAGCTCCAGAAACGGAACCCAGTAGAAAGAAAAGAGAAGACTCCCAGCAAGGAAGAGAAAATCTGATTTTAAAACAAAACCTAGAGAAAATTGCAGCTCAAGTCCCTGAGGTTTTGAAAAGTGCAAAAAGGTCCCTAAACTATTTAAAAATAGAAACGGCACTGCAGCGCACTGCCTTAGTAACCTGCAAGAAAAATGGAATTTTGGGCAATTTGCAGCTTAGTCCCTCCAATATTTGCACGCCAGGTCTCTCAACTATGATTTTATACATTCTGGTCCTTAAATTTTGACTTTCGTTTCAATTTTGCTCTCCATAAATTGAATCACAAATCCTCCACTTTTGGTACTTGTACTTTGGTCCTTAACTTCACAAAATTTGTGCGTTTTTAGTTCTTTTTCTTCCTTTTGTCTTATTCTCTTTCCTTTAGGTGATTTTTGCCTACAAAGGTATAAATTACACAATTGTGAGTAGAAATTCACTTATTTTTATCAATAATAAGTTTAGTTTAGGTATTAAATAAGTGTGCAAAATTACACTTATCAATGATTATTTGTTCTTATTGTTCTATCTGGATGATATGCTCTTAATTGGTTCATCATTTAAATGGATAATTCAGATAAAAACAAAGTTGAATGTTGAATTTGACATAAAGATCTAGGTAAAGCTAAGATAATCCTATGTATGGAAATTGAAAGAGATTGGTCAAATTTAGCATTATTTTTGCATAAGTCTTCTTATATTTCAAAGGTGTTGAAAAGATTTGACACGCATGATTGCAAACTTGTTACATTACGTTTAGCTTATCATTTTGTATTATCTAAAGATCAGGCTCTATGTAATGAAAATGAAATAGAATACAGGAGTTGGATTCCATATTCAAATTCGATTGGATCTATTATGTATTTGATCGTTTACAATAGACCGAATTTTGCTTTTACTATTAGTATTCTTAGTAGGTACATGTCTAATCCTGTTCCCGAGCATCGGGAAGACATAAAGTGGATGTTAAGTTATTTAAAGAGAACTAGTGATGTAGACCTAAAGTTTGGTATTAATAAATGTGTGAAACTAAAAGGTTTTGTAAATGCGGACTATGCAGGGGATAGGGATAGAAAATCAACTTCTTCATGTGTCTACTTTGTCTAACTCTTGCGTTAGTTGAAAATTACAGTTACAACACATAATTGTACTATCCACAATAGAATCAAAATATATTGCTATTACTGAAGCAATTAAAAAGGCTTCGTGGTTTAGGCGTTTGCTTCATGAACTTTGTGTTTTAAATGACTATTTGGTAGTATATTCAAATAGTCAATATTTTATATATCTACGCAAAAATTCTGCTTTTCATGATCGCACCAACCATATTGATGTTAGACTACACTTTATTAGAGATATCACAAGAAGTGGTAAGATTTGAAAAGATACATACACAATATAATCCCTCGGATATGGGCACTAAGGTGTTGCCATTGGTGAGTTTAGAAGTTGCAAGGACCTTTTGAACATCGGTGGAGGTAACTAATTTCCAATTTTATCAATTTCCATTTTTGGAGTTGTTACTAACAAGCGGAAATATTTCCTTGCAAGTCATTTGACACCAATATGGAGGTTTGTAGGGTAACGACCTCCCAAAAAATGATGTAACACGGTATAATTTTCTTAGTCGACATTGACTAAATGACTGAACCAAAAGTCAACACTCAATGAAATGATCTGATCTTAAAACTATTTGGACCATCACTTATCTATCCTATTGGGCTTGGTCCATCACTGTACCTTAACGTGAACTATTTATATGGCTGCCTTCCTTGGATTCATGTATGTGTGTAATTGCTCCTACTGCATTTGAGAGAGACGACTGCTATTTTCTTTGTGATTGTGCCCACTGTTTTTCTTCCTCTTCCTGCCTTCGTGGCTAACCTTTGTGTGTCCTTTGTGGATTGTACAAAGCAACCATAAGTGTGGAATAGTTGAGAAAATTTAGGTTGTTCTTCATTGAGGTGTCGATTGATTGGAAAAACTGAGCCCGGAAAAATGCCCTGGTTATCAATATTTCGCTTCACACCCTTCTCTTCCTAAAGAAATAGAGAAAAAACTTCGATAATTATTTGTTCCTTCCATTTGTAACTCCACTTGGAAAGCCTATTCAAACCATGAGTTCCATCTATCTGTAGTCTTTCTTGATTTTTCAGAAGGCTATTCCATGGGAATCCAAATCCTATAGGTAGGAAACTCGTTACGCTTTCTAGCACAAGTGGTTTCACACCATAATATTAATCATACCTCAATTGGTAGCAGTTCGAAATTGAGATAGATTGTTACAAATCCTAGACAGATTAGACTACACTTTAAAATTAAAATCAATCATTCCAAGCAATATTAAACAAATTCGAGGTCCTCAATACTCCAAAATAAGTACATACCAAATTATCAAATCCAACATAACTTTAAAAACACAAAAATTTCAACAAGGTTTAAAACTTGAAAAACATAACATATATAAAAAATTCTTGTTCTATTGATTCTTACATGGTCCACCACCCCACCACCACCATCTTGATTCAATCCAAGTCCAATTAATTTATAGGAAAAGGAGAAAGAAATGAGTTTTTGAGAAAAATCAATTGAAATATCAATACCATATGCGAAATCTCAATTAAAATTGAAGTTTATGCATAATCCCACACATTATTTCTAAAATATAGGAGTTCAAGGATCCTCAAACTCAAATTTTTTCCCTTGGTCTAATCATAAAAGATTAGACACTTCTTCATTGTATAACCAAAATGGATTTTCTATTCCAGTATGTCCAAAACATATTTTTAAGCATGAAATATTGCAAACAAATATAACAAGTTAAAGGGGCTTTTAATAACTTTGCACATGAAATTCCTACCTTTTGTTTTCATGGAAAGATGGAGTTTTGAGAATGAAACTTGAAAGAACAAAATATTTTATTTTTCTCCTTTCTTCAAAAGGTGAAATATTTTTTGATATAATTGAAATAAAATGTGTTTGTGCATATTCTCCCAAAGAACATTCACGAAATAATTTTATCAAAGAAGGATATATTAGAATTTAAACAAGAAATGGACCTAGAATTATTACATCACGGCTCTTCAACTTCCTTGGCAAAATAAAGTTGTGACAACTACTTCTGCAACCTAGTTACTTTTAAAAAGAGATTGATGCTATCTTTCCCATTTACCTCAAACGTAAGAATAAGTAGATGGAGAGGAATATGATTATAAGAGTAAAAGAGAATTATGTAATTAAAAATTTCATGAGTTCCTAAGGAAATATATTGCAATTAAAGAGGCTCTGTGGTTTAGAGATTTAGTACTTCATGATCTTTGTGTTTTAAATGACTATGTTAAAAATAAAAAATCTGAAAGATTTTTATGTTGAATGCGGAAAACTTGTTTGATATCATTTTCTTAATGGATGAAGAAGGTCGTTTGATGGATAGAGGGAGCTGGGAAAGGAGCTGTTTTAAGCTCAACAAAATGAGTTTAATAACTCAACAAAAGTGTGGTTTCATATGGGGAAGAAATGACAATGAACAACATAAATAAAACATATAAACATAAACAATAAAAGGCTCACTCTGCTGGTATTTTCGACTAGCAGAGGAGAGAAGGAAAACCTCCAAACGACTACATTTTTGATAGATTTCAAATGTATATTTTCTATTGATTTCTTGGTGTCTACATCGAGCTCCACAATGGAGCATATATATAGAAATATATGGCAGTCTCCACTACCTAAACACATGCCACTCCCCTTAATTTAAGGACTACTTGCCCAATATTTAAACATTTTTATCACATGTTTTAGTTGGTTTCTAACCAAACTAGACTTACAATATTGAAACCAGAATTTACAATTTAATTTGTTTGACAACTCAGTGTCAATACCCAATAGACTATGTGGTAGTATATTCAGATAGTCAATCTTATATACATCTATGCAAAAATCATGTTTATCTCATGAGGGTGGTCGTCGATGCCATCAAATGGTTTCCCTTATATTAACTGGTAATCCAACATCAAATGGTTTACCTGCCATCAAGTAGTTCACCTAGCATTTAATTGGTTCACCTTGTTGGGTTTTGTTTTCCTATCTAGCATCATAAGCCCTTCCACCTCTTGGTGTTAATAATTGTTGAAAAGTAGCATTATTTTATTGTCTTAATTCCAAGCCCATGATGCTGCAAACATCGTTACGCTTAGCGCCTCAATTTTTCAAACTAATTTTAAGGCTTACAACGATTTAGAGAACTTGGCTATTTATAGTAATTGTCTAACTATTTTTTATTTCTCTTTTGCTTGTGCTTTCCCGGTTTTAACAATGCAGGATGTTATTCTCTTGTCTAGGCTAGTCGACCCAACTATCATACCCACACAAATTGTACTATTTTAAATTCAAATTATCTTCGCCTTAATCGAAAATAATGAAAACTTATGATTTTTCTACAACCCAATTGTAACCACTTAAATTACGTACGAATGCAAAACCTAAATTAATTAAAATAATTCAAAGTTATAATTAAATGCAAGTTTTATAAAAATATGATGATGAAAAGCATATTAAGATTCTAAATCTCCTTATATCCTTTTTAACCCTGAACCTTATGAATTTGATAACACGATTCAATTATGAAGACCAAATTCCTAATTTATTTAACAATCTCTCTCAAGCAGAATTAAATATATTCTTACATGTGACCCAACTATATTTTTATGAAAGATGCAAACATATAAAAATGTATTAAGAATTTATGAATGCTTAAAGATCACTTAAGGCATAGCTTTATACTTTTATCTCCTATTGGACTCTATGACAATTGATATTATGTCTAATTTATTTTCAATCTTTCGTAGGTAAAATAAATGACAAAACTCATACAACTATTGTGCATATAATTGTAGAGAAAATTAATCCATGACAATCATTCAAAATTAAAAAACATGCTTTGAAAGTCAAAAATAAATAAAATCAATAGTTAAAGGTTTATAATATAAGTTTCATTGTAATCCTAGCACAAAAATAATCTAGCCTAGCATAACATCAGAATTAAACAAATAAAAGTGTAATGATATCACCAATAAATTGACGGAATGTAATTAACTAGTTTGGGCCCACTTTTATTAAATTCCTATTTAATGTTGAAGTTGAGCCCATTAATTCTTATGCCCAATTAGATTAGTGCTTGCTTCCAAATCCTCAAATCTTCCATGTAATGGAAGTTAGTCCTTTTCTTCATTATCTCATTGATTTTGATCCTCTAACTTTTATTTAAGTGATATCTAGTCCACAAACTTCTATTTAATAGTCATTTGATCCTTATTTGTTTTCCAATTGCTTTGAAATGGGTACAACACTGAAATAAAAGAAAATTAACCTAAGTTAAGTAAAATTCAGCACTTTGACATCATAAAAGCTTAGTAATATGGTCTCAATAAGTGCACAAAATGCACTCATCAGCACTCTATTGTCTATGGATATAAAGTATCGACTGTGACAGAAAATGAAATAGAAAGAGAGTAAAAGGCAAAAGAATGTATTACTACATATTTTAATAATGCTAGATGGAATTCAAAAGCCTTAAATGCAGATTTTTTTTTTTTTTTTTTTTTTTTTTTTTTTTGTGGATTCTAATAAGATTCGTTTAATTTATACATGCAATTTAGCCAAGGAAACGTGTAACATACTACAAGTGGCACATGAAGAAAATTCTATTGTGAAATCTTCAAAACTCCAGATGCTCGCCCTTGAATTTGAACAATTGACTATGAGAGATGATGAACAATTCAAAGACTTCTACGCCAAGCTAAGCGAAGAAAATTCTTAGATCATTACCTGATAGATTTCATTCCAAAGTGATTGTCATCGATGAGAGTAAAAATATTGAATGCATAAAAGTGGAAGAGTCGGTTGGTTCTTTAATGACATATGAATTACATCTCCATAGGAGGAAGAAGAAAAAAAGGATCCGGAGTTTCTTTCTAAGCCAAAGATGTTGGGAATGAAGAAAATGAAGGTGGTGAACACATAGCCATGCTCACCAAACAATTTAATAAATTCCTAAAGAGCAATCAAATGGAATAAATTCAAGACCTCAACATCAACTACAACTGAAGAAAAAGTTCTTCAACAACTTATGGCAAAATCTAACTTCATCTGTGGAGAGAACTCAAAATCATGTTCAATGCCATGAATACGAAGGATTTGGACATATTGCTGTTGAATGTGCGAACATAACATGGAGTGAAGATGATGGCGGAGAATCAAACTTAGACGAGAATGACAAAACAGGCGATAACCAAGTAACATCATTCACTTGTCAACCTTCAGAACAGATGATAATCAAGTAACTTCATTCACTTGTCAACCTTCAGCCTGATGCTAACTCACTGAAACTGTAGCTTATAGGTACAAATTCATTGAAAAATGACACAGCTGAAGCAAGCAACCCATGTTCAGAATGCAAAATATTGGTAATAAACCTAGAAGTTGAACAAGAAAAGAATATTACATTCCTTGCAATAATGGAGTCTATTGAAGAAGAGATGGCAATTATTACAATAAAAAAAGGCTATCCAAAGTGTTGAATAAAAAAGAAAATCAAATCTTAGAGCTCATGGCTGAACTAGACGTCAAAAATCAAAGAAGGCCCAGGTTATGAAGGGGTAAAAAAGTGAGAAAGAATCTGCCCAGTTGAAGTTTGTCGAAGCAACTGAACATGATAAACAGCCGGGTCATACGCCTAAAATTGCAACCAAAGTATCAAATAGAACCTCGGACAATAGGACATTATCAATGGCTGACTCTCCATCACAGATTATTCTACCTCTTCAGATTTTGCCATCAGGTAATCGGGTGAAACTTCAGTCTCACAATCAGATAGGTAAGTTACATCACACTGTCATGTGTACTTTTTGTGGTTGATATGGACATGATTCACTTCATTATTAATACACAAAAAACAATATCACACAAAAAGAGTTAACTTGTTAATTGGCCCTTTAAAGCAGAACCTAATGCTAGAAAAGGGCAAGTTTGGATAAGAAAAAACCATCTTAGTTGCTACTTTGTTAATAGAGATTATAAATCTATTGTGCCCGATGTTTAATAATTTGATAGTGACTGTTCAAGACACATGACATGTGACCTTTCTATGCTAATAAATTTAAAAAGTCATGTAGGTAGACTTGATGATTTTGGGGATGGTGCCCAAAGTAAAATTAAGGGTGTTCGTATGATTGTGATAGATGGGTTACTTTTTTAAATGATGTACTATTTGTTGTTGACCTTAAAACAAATTTTTTTAGTGTAAGTCAACTCTATGATGATGAACTCGTGCCAATGTTTACTAAAAACACATGTATATTATGCCCTAGGCCCAATCAACTTGGGCGTAAGTACTTTTGATATATGTTTAATGCATTTATTATGGCAAGATCTATTATATTAAATAATAGAGTCCGTAGATTCAAGTCTCGGTAATTTATTAATCACAAGGAGTTGTGATTATGAGATAAAAATTACATATAATTGAATCTTAAATCATCCGTGGTCGTAAGTAATAACGAGATACGGATATCGTTATTACGGATAGACCACCACGTGTGGCATTCCTTACTTGTGAAGTAAGTAGCTGATCTCACAAGCTAAAGTGTGGTGACATTTAAATAACACGTGAATGTTTTGTTATAGAACAAAACATTGGAGACCCGCTGAAAGATTCTACATGGATAACTATCTGAGTGTCAGTGGTTAATCTCTAACGTTCGGTAGTGGAATTGATCCTTCGACTTGAAATCATCAAAGTACCTTATGTGGGGACAGTCATGCTTTGGTGATGCTGGAAGTTGCTCTGTCAAGGGCCGCTAATACGGCATCGTTCGGATATGTCAAGAATCATATGAAGGTTGTGAATGATTAATAGAGGATTCGTCGCTCATAGATAGTAAGAGTTTATGATCTACATTTCATCCAATTAAGTTGATAACGAAATCCTTGGCCAAGCCATTTTGGGCTTATATAAATAAGCTGCTAGGGTTTGTAAACAGTTGATAGATTTTCATTATTCTTGCTAGCACAAGAAAAAAAAACCCATAATTCTCTCAATCTTGTTCCATGTGTAGATTCCATTGGAGGCTGGACAATTGGACAGCTGTGGGAGGCGGATCGGGATTGCTGGAACTACAGGAATAGCAAAAGAGTTTGCAGATCTGAATTAAGGTATAATCATAGTTTCTATCCAAACACAAAGCAGATCTTTGGATGGGAATTGAAATTTATTTAATTTTCCGCTGTGCATGATAAGTAAATTCCCAACAGTGGTATCAGAGCCTACTTTGTGTTTGTTAGAAATTGTTCTATATATTGATGTAATCGAAAGTTGTATTTTCATGTTCTTGAATCTAACAATCATAGAGAATTATTTTTATATTCAAAAATCTGTTTTGAAACAAAAATAATAATTTTTGGATTAATAAAAAAAAACCCAAAAAAAAAGGGCGAAAGGGATTGAAAAAACGAAGTGGTAGTTTCATTGACCGACGACTAGAAACTGCGGCGGAGACTAGCGGCGACCGCCGATCACGACCGGGAAGCGCGCTGCCATTAGTGGTTGCAGCGGAGCAGCGACGACTTGCTGTTGCTGCCCAAAAAACTGCAGCACGAAGGGCTGCTGTGACAAACGGCAGCGTTCCGCCACACATGGGCTAGCCGGCGCTGCCCTAATTTTGGGGTTTTCCAGCTCGCCATCGCTAGTAAGAAGGAGAAAGCTGGGGTGAAATTTCCTAGGGTTTTCGAAAGCGGGAGAGGCGAATTGGGGACGGGGGCCTCATGTGCAATTTTAGAAATTAGGGGCCTCAGATGCAATTATTAAATAGGGTCGATTTGCGAATTATAATTAGAGGACTTGTCATGTTATTTTCGAAATTTGAGGACTTGCCCTTAATTTGTAAATGGGTCAACTTTGTAATTTTCAAAAAGGAGTTTTTGAATTTAAATATTAAATTGGTTTTAAATTTGTTTTTCAAATGGGTTTGACCTATAATTCCAATTTTGACCCAATTAAAATTTTATTTGAAATTGATGACTTTTATATTTTTTGTTAAAATTAGATTTTAACTTATGAATTTTATTTTATTTAGGAGTTTTATCCTAAATTAAAATGTTAATTCAATTTTGATTAAAGTTTAACTTTAATTTAGTATTTAATTAAAATTTGATTTTAATTAAATAATTCTCCCCAATGTGCTCTTGAAATTAGAATTTGATTCTAATTTGACACTTCATTAAAATTTGGTTTTAATTAAATTGTCTTGCCCTAAAATTTATCTTTTGAATTTGATTTTGACTCTAATTTAGTATTTGATTAAAATATGATTTTAATTAAATAATTCGCCCTGATTTATTCTTGAAATTAGAATTGTATTCTAATTTGACGTTTAATTAAAATTAGATTTTAATTAAATTGTTTCACCCTAAATTTCTTCTTGGAATTAGAGTTAAGACTCTAATTTGGTATTTAATTAAAATTTTATTTTAATTAAATAAGTCCGTCCTAAATCGTGGAATTAGAGTTGGACTCAAACTTTGCTGTTTAATTAAAATTTGATTTTAATTAAATATTTTCGCCCTGTATTTTGAAATTAGAGTTGGACTCTATTTCGATATTTAATTGAAATTTGATTTTAATTAAATGAACCAGCTAATTAAATTAATTGATTAATATGATTAATTAGTTATTTAATTGTTTTCGATTCATTTGTCTAAATAGTTTAGACGACATTTAATTGCTAGATTCTTGAAACATATCTGCATATAATATTAGATATTATATAGGAAACATTTATATGATGAATGTTTATTAGTGGATGATTATGGACTCGACCATGTGGATGTGTTGAATGAATGGTTTAATTCTTGTTATTATTATAGGGCCTGCAAGCTCTCAATTGTTTTGGACCTGCGAGTCCGTTATTATTATAGTGAGCCTGCGAGTCCAATTTTCATTTAGGCCTGCGTGCCAACTAGTATAGGATACAAGTTGTAGCTGATCTAATTGAAGACACACGAAGAGGAGGAAACCATGGAGATGGCGCATTGATAGTGATTCAATGCAACCCCCTAGGAATTGACCAATTAGTCTTCCTTTTGGCTCAGGAAGACTAGATAGAATTAGTCCATAATCATCCACACTATTATATGTATGTTTATTTGCATGATTGATGGTTGTATATACATATATAATTATTATGAGACCTTTGCATGATAAATCCCTCACTAAAATATTAAGTCGATTTTATTATTCGTCTTCCATTATTATAGTGAAAAGCGAGAGTCCTAAATCGTCTCAACTTGTTGACACTCAAGGCTGGTCCATTAGGGATATGTTTGACACTATGAAATATTCGATATTTCTGAATGATGGGTTCGACTTAACTAAAATTATCTTTTGTTGAGTACACTCAAGGAGATAAATTTTAGAGGCATATTAAGCTAACACATAAGATGTGTGAAGACAATGAGTTGTCAGCTTAATGATCTGGGAGTTGTATGGAGATACAATTGATAACAGTATCTACTCAAATGTTTTATTAAGGCTTGTTGAGTACACTCAAGGTCTTAATATAACAAATGAGATCTCAGCCCACTAGGAGTCAAGTATGGATTCCATAAATTTATGCGAAGGTCATAAATTTGAGTTAAATAGTGGGAGCACAATTAATTTGATAAAAGACCAGATTAAATTAATTGATGCATTTTACATATTATTCTTTACTTTTCGTCATTTATATTTGTTGAATCATGAGTAACCATATGTGGCATACTAGATGTCAATAACCAAACCAAGCTTTCTTGATTGACACTGCAATATGAGAATTATTCTCAGGCATGAGAAAATTGGCTATGTCCTTAAGTAGCTTTTTCCAGAGACACCTGTTGATGACTCAACTAGGAAAATCTGGGTACTATAATAAACACAGAGATGACGATAGTACTGCAACATGTATGATACTTGCAACTATGTCACATGTATTACAAAAGCAAAATAAGAGTATAGATGCTAGCACATGATTTTTCATTTCAAAGAGTTGTATGATAATAATCATGTGTGGAAGGATATGAGACTTCCAAACAACTATACCAGTGCAAAATGACAGAGAAATCTTCAGTCGGTGCTCAAGTGCTGAAGATTATTGCAATTGAGAAATTGTCTCGATTGGGTACATTCATGAACCATGAACCAAGTGTTGACTTAGTTCTATAATTTCTGTCAGAGAGTTATTTATACCGAATTATGAATTTTGATATTAATAAACTCAAGTGCACACTTATTGAGTTGCTAAATATGCTTAAGGTTGTTAAGCCCATTATCAAAGTTATGATTGGGCAAGCCATTGATTCCTCAAAAGATATTAAGAGGAAGTCTAAAGGGGCTTTGGGAAAGCATCTAAGATGGCTAAGACAGTCAAAGTAAATACAGACATTATCAAATCCACTTGGGTAAGGCCTATATCTACTTCACTAGTCTCTCGGGTATTAGATACCAGATATGGATCTCATATTTGTATAAGTACGCAGAAACTAAATGGAAGTAGACCACTGCACAAAGAATAAGTTGGCCTACACATTGAAAATGAGCAAATGTTGTTGCACTGTTTGTAGAAGCATACTTCCTACCGTTGCCTTTAGACTGAGTATTTGAATTAGAGAATTGTTAGTTTGGACTCACCAATACCAGAACATTATTTGAATTTCATGTTTGGACATGAACAATATTAATGTTAAGGACAATTGTTGTTCCTTTTTATCTTAATGGTTATGGTGAATTACAAAATAACATTTATATTCTAAATACTGAGTATTCTATAGTAAGTATAGAAATGTAGAGGCATAAAAGTCATAATCTGAATAACGCCTAAATCTAACATTGTAGACTCGGTCAACTAATTACATATAGATGTATATTTGTGGTCAATTGATTTTGAATCATTTGACAAATGTGAATTGTGTCTATTAGGCACAGTAGCCAAATCTCCTTTTACTTGAAAGGTGAAAAGTCTACACAATTGCTGGATCTAATACATAGTGATGTATGTGGATCCATACCGATTAATGCTAGATGAGTTTCTCTTATTTAATCACACTTACTAATAACTATTTCAGAAATGGTCATGTATGTTTAATAAAACTTAAGCATGAAACTCTTGAAATGTTCAAGGGATTTAAGTTAGAAGTAGAGAAACAATTAGGTAAAAATATTCTCACACTAAGATCTGATCGAGGTGGAGATATCTTAAAGATAAAGTTTAGATTATCTAAAAGAGAATGTGATTTTCTTGCAGTGAACTCCTTACATACACTACAACATAATATTGTGTCTGAGAGGAGGAATCGCAAACTATTAGATATAATGCGATTAATTAATAGGTCATGCAAACCTTCCAAAAGGTTTTGGGGCCATGCATTGATTGCAGTGTTCTACACACTAAATCGTGTCTCATCTATGTCGGTCGACAAAACTCCATACGAGTTATGGAAAAACAAAATGCCCAACTTGTCAAATATGAGAGTCTAGGGCTGTGACGCTTATGAAGCGCACTGATTCGGATAAACTTGAGGCTAAATTCGATAAATAAATATTTGTGGGATATCCAAAAGATGAAATTGGATATCAATTCTATAATCTCATTGAAAAGAAGACGTTCGTCTCAAAACATGTTAAACTCCTAGAAAAAGAGTTTATTCTAGGAGAAGGACAGTGAGAGTAAAATAGATCTTGAAGGAGTTTAAGAATCCACAGATATGGTTGACCAAGTAGATAAATCTGAGTGTGATCTCACACCTGAGGGACATACTCCTGATTTGGAAGTAGAGACTTCTGAGGACAGATCAGTTCTATGTAAATCTTATAGGATCGTTCAACCTCTTAGAAGGTATGAGTCCATGATTACTAATCAAGCATTATTAATCAAGGATGATGAACCTATTGGTTACACAAAATAAAGTCAAGTGTTGACTCAAGGAGATGCGAAAGGCCATGAAATTCGAGATGGACTCGATGTATGTGAACAAGGTTTAAACCTTGATCGACCGCCTGATGGGATAGAACCCATAGGTTGTAAATGAATTTATGTAAAAAGGGTCAACATGGATACATACAAAGCGAAGCTAATAGCAAAAATATTACAACAAAGACAAAGAGTTGACTTTGATGAATCTTTCTTGTCTATAGCGATGCAAAGGTCCATTCGGATTTTGCTTGCGATAGCTACATACCATAACTATGAGTTATGGCAAAATGATGTCAAAACTATATTCCTTAACAAGAACCTGCAAGAGAAAGTGTGCATGACACGACTCAAAAATTTTGAATCCAAATATGCTTACAAAGTATGTTAGCTTAATTAATTCTTGTATAGATTGAAGCAGGCCTCTTAGAGTTGAAATCTTCGATTTGATAGAAAAATCAAAATGTTTGATTTTATCAAAAGTGAAGAGTTGTGTGTTTACAAGAAAATAGTGGGAGCGTTGTCGCATTCCTAATATTATTAATAGGAACGACATTCCTACGTTTCAATCGTTGAAGTTGTGGTTGTTAAAAGATTTTTTCATAAAGATATATGAGAAGCAACTTGATCTATAGAGATACATCTAGAAAATTGCTTAATTCATCGCAATCTACAAAAATAAAATCTTGAGAAGATTTTATATGGAGAAGATGAACTGAGAGTTCATGAATACACTGATGCTAACTTCTAGTCAGACTAGAAAGATAGCAAATCTCAATCAGGATATTGATTTACTCTTAAACGGTGTATTGGAAAGGTTCCAAACAGGAAACCACCGTTGATTCAATAGCGAGAGCCTTATACACTATTGCTTTAGAAGCAACAAATGTTGTAGTATGGGTCAAGAAGTTCATTAATGAACTTGGAATAGTTCCTAGCATTGTTGGAACTAAGGTCTCATCGATGATCCAAACAATTGTTGAGGCGGTACCATCTCATCAAGGAGATAGTACAAAGAAATGACGTAAAGAAAGAACGAATTCTCACAATTGATAATATTGCAGATCCACTGGCAAGGAGTTGTCACTGTATAAATATGATCGTCATGTGAGCTCTTATGATATTAGATACATAAGTGATTGGATCTAGTGCAAGTGGGAGTTTGTAAGTATTATGCCCTATTCCAAATAACTTTGGGTATAAGTACTTTTGATATATGTTTAATGCATTTATTATGGCAAGATCTATTATATTAAATAATAGAGTCCGTAGATTCAAGTCTCGGTAATTTGTTAATCACAAGGAGTTGTGATTGTGAGATACAAATTACATATGATTGAATCTTAAATCATCCGTGGTCGTAAGTAATAACGAGATACGGATATCGTTATTACGGATAGACCACCACGTGTGGCATTCCTTACTTGAGAAGTAAGTAGCTGATCTCACAAGTTAAAGTGTGGTGACACTTAAATAAACACGTGAATGTTTTGTTATAGAACAAAACATTGGAGACCCGCTGAGAGATTCCACATGGATAACTATCTGAGTGTCAGTGGTTAATCTCTAACGTTCGGTAGTGGAATTGATCCTTCGACTTGAAATCATCATAGTACCTTATGTGGGGACAGTCATGCTTTGGTGATGCTGGAAGTTGCTCTGTCAAGAGCCACTAATACGGCATCGTTCGGGTAAGTCAAGAATCATATGAAGGTTGTGAATGATCAATAGAGGATTCGTCGCTCTTAGATAGTAAGAGTTTATGATCTACATTTCATCCAATTAAGTTGATAACGAAATCCTTGGCCAAGGTATACCTATAAGTCGAAAAGGAGTTTTCGACTTACATTGACTTAATAAGTGGAATGAAAGATATGATCGATAATTGAGATTGACACAATCCATATCTCATAATTGATCGGATCATATTGACGAAAGGATTATAGTTTCACGATAAATGAACGAGTTTGGTTTTGTCATACCACATGACATTTTTCGTCACATGTATTGTCTTGACACATTGCTAGGTATCAATCTGGGACGACGAATGTGAATTAGTGATAAATCAAAAGGGTGTTTTGATTTATCGATTTTGATTAGATCGAAATAATAATTCACGTCGTTAGGCATCGTAATTGGGAACCTAATGGGTCACACACAAAAGGAGAACTAGAAGATTGGGATCCGCCAATTAATTAATTGACAAGAGTTGGATAATTAATTAATTGGATTGCTTATTAGTAGGCCCGAATTAATTAATTGGATTAATTAATTCATGGACCGAATTTAATTAATTGGATTAATTAATTCATGGACCGAATTTAATTAATTGGATTAATTAAATATTGGACCAGGTTAAGTTGTAGGACAGGCCAAGCCATTTTGGGCATAAATAAGCTGCTAGGGTTTGTAAACAGTTGATGGATTTTCATTATTCTTGCTAGCACAAGAAAAGAAAAACTATAATTCTCTCAATCTTGTTCCCTGTGTGGATTCCATTGGAGGCTGGACAATTGGACAGTTGTGGGAGGCAGATCGGGATTGCTGGAACTACAGGAATAACAAAGGAGTTTGCAGATCTGAATTAAGGTATAGTTTCTATTACAGTTTCTATCTAAACACAAAGCAGATCCTTGGATGGGAATTGAAATTTATTTAATTTTCCGCTGTGCATGATAAGTAAATTCCCAACATAAGGCACTAAAATATGATAGTAGTTGTGTTCTATGGGGGCTAGGTCTAGTGATAATGTTATTTGCTTGAATCTGCAATCTCATATCATGTTTCAAAAGCTGACTTTATAGACTTTTGGCGTAAATGATTGGGACACCTAAATTATGGAGATCTTTTCGAACTTATTAAACTCAATACAGTAAGTGGAGTTCATAAGCTCATAGAAAAAACTGAAGGTGTGTGTAGTTCATGCTAGAAAGGTAAACAAATTAGTATTGCACATATACAATGTGAGTTTCTTGCTACCTTTCATTATCTTGAATTGCTACATATGGACTTGATAGGGCCAATTCAAAGCCTCGATGGTAAGAGATATAGTTATATGGTTGTTGTTGATTTCTCTAGGTATACTTGGGTAGACTTTTTAAGAATGAAATCTGATGTTTTGAAATATTCACATTTTTATATAAAAAATTGACCACTGAAAGTCACTTTGATGGGACCAAAATTGTAAGACCTAGGAGTAATCATGGTAAGAAATTTAAAAATGCTAGCTTTTCTAGATTATGTGAAGAGTGTGGTATTTCTCATGAGTTTTCTTCTCTTAAAACTACTGAGCAAAATGGTGCGGTGGAAATGAAGAATATGGCTTTACAAGAATGGCTAGAGTGATGTTGAATAGTAAGAAACTCCTTATTGAATTGTAGG
The DNA here is from genome assembly GCA_019395295.1 of Osmanthus fragrans. Taxonomy (NCBI): domain Eukaryota; kingdom Viridiplantae; phylum Streptophyta; class Magnoliopsida; order Lamiales; family Oleaceae; genus Osmanthus; species Osmanthus fragrans. Next base: position 13,179,431 of record CM033353.1, on the reverse strand, counting down.
CTAAAGCTATAAACACTGCTTGCTATATCCTAAAATGTATGTTACTGAGAACTGGTACCCTGCAAACCCCTTAGGAAATTTGGAAAGGTAGGAAACCAAATCTCAAGTATTTTCACATATTTGGAAGTATTACAGGGAATAATTGTAGAAGTTTGATCCAAAAAGTGATGATGGAGTATTCATTAGCTATTTTGAAAATAATAAAGCTTATAGGATCTACAACATACGGACTCAAACTATTAGAGTCAATTAATGTTAAAATTTATTATACTGATGGCTTCTCTTCTTATTCACGAGAACCTAAAATTCAAAATTTTGAAAAACAATTTGAAGAAATTTATAACATTCAAGAAAACTGTGTTACAGATTCAGGCAGCGATAGTCCAACAGAACTACTAGTAGCCAGTTTTGTTGATCCTGCACCAATTACTGGAGGTTGTACCCAACTGAGAAAGATTATGAACTGTAGAATAAAAGGCAGCATCCTACCTGGATACAAAAGGCTCATCCACTGGATAATGTACTTTTAGACCTTAGAGATGGTGTAGTGAGTAGAAGAAGACCTTGCCACTGAACTTGGATATGTGTGCTATACCTCATATATGGAACCCAAAATTATGAATGAAGCATTTGGAAATGATTTATGAATTCTTTTAATGCAGAAAGGCTTGCTCACTTTGAGCAAAACAATGTTTGGAAGTTAATACCTTGGCCAACAGAGACAAATGCGATTGGAACAAAATAGATCTTCAACAAAAATCAAATGAACATGGCAACTTTGTCAGGAAAAAAGGCATGACTGGTAGTAAAAGGTTATACCTAAGTTGAAGGAGTACACTTTGAAGAGACTTTTGCATCTACAGGCAAACTTGAATCTATTAGACTTATATTGTCTATTGCAGGTTAAATAGGGTTCAAACTTTATCGAATGGACATCAAGAGTGCCTTTCTGAATGGAATTTTAAATGAAGAAGTCTACGTTGGGCAACCAAAAGGATTCATTAATCTATATCTTCTTGACCATGTATTTAAGCTTAAAATGCATTGTATGGGTTGAAACAAGCTCCCCAAGGTTGGTATGAAAGACATAATATGTTCCTACTATAAAAATGATACAAGAGAAAGAGCTAACAAGACTTTGTTCATTAAACATCTCAAATCCAGATTGTTAATAGTACAAATCTATGTAGATGGTATTGTGTTTGGATCTACATCTGAAATAAATCTAGAAGTTTGTCATTATTATACAAAACAAAATTTAAGATGAGTATGGTTGGTGAACTAAACTATTTTTTGGTTGCAGGTCAAACATGTTAACTGAGGGATCTTCAACCTTCAAGCCAAGTATGCAATGAATTTGGTAAAGAAATCTGGCCTAGAAACCGCTATGGCAGTCAGGACTCCTATGACCACGTCTTTGAAGATCTGCAGAGATGACCAAGGCAAGGATGTCGACACTAATTTGTACAGGAATAATACGCAGCCTGTTGTATCTGACTGCAAGTCACCCTGACGTAGCCTTCAGTGTTGGAGTCTATACGAAATATCAAGCCAAACTAAAAGAGTCTCACTTATCAATTGTGAAACGAATCATTAGATATGCTAATAGAACTTCCAATTTTTTTATAGGACGCTAATGATTCAAACTCTCATCTAGTAGGATATATTGATGTCCCAAAAATTGGAAAAATGCGTGTCCACGTTCTTCTATGTGGCTGCATAGTGTACTATGCGGTCGCATAGTTCACTGCAATTCTTCCAGCCGATTTTCTACCTTGGTTCATGCGACCGCATGCACTGATGAGCTCATGTTGTCCACTCATTCGTCCTTTGCTTGAATTAAGTTAATCCAACTTGTCTTTTTGAGCCGCTTTCCCCGCGACCTTGTCATTGGCCCTCCTTCGAAGATAAATAGATCCTTGTTTGAACTTGTCTTCGTTGCATTCGCTACATTGATCACATCACTCCCTCCCTCTTCGAAAGTATTCATCCTCGAATCTGAACCTACATCAAAGAGAGAGAGAGAGAGAGAGAGAGAGAGAGAGAGAGATACAAAGAGAGAGAGAGAGATCAGATACTTTAAAAGTTTCTGAAACATTGTACTTACCAGGAAGATTCAATTTGTAAGCATTGTAAATAATATTTTCAAGAACTTGAAATAGACCATCTCCCCATGGCTGCAACTTTGATTTTCTTTGCTCTAGAAAACGTTTTTTTTTTCAAATGTACCCAAACCCAATCACTAGGATCAAACGTAACACATTTCCGGCCCTTGTTTACTTGCGTTGCATAGTGCTTGTTTTTGTTCTCAATTTGCATCCTTACCTTTTTATGGAGTGACTTTACCAACTCGGTCTTCTTCTTCCCATCTAAACTACCTCGTTCATTCAAAGGCAAATGAATTAAATCCATTAGTGTTAGTGGATTAAAACCACATATAATTTCAAATGGTAAACATGATGTAGTAGAATGCATAGCCCTGCTATATGCAAACTCAATGAAATGTAAACATTCTTCCCAACTTTTCAAGTTTTTATTAATCATAGTGCGTAACAATTGGATCATAGTTCTATTAACTACTTCAGTTTGTCCATCGACTTGTGGGTGACAAGTAGTAGAAAATAACAATTTTGTGCTTAACTTATTCCACAAAATCCGCCAAAAATGACTAAGAAATTTGACATCCCTATCCGACACAATACTCTTAGGGACTCCATATAAACGCATTATTTCTTTAAAGAACAAATCTACAATATTAATGGCATCGTCAATTTTATGACATGGAATAAAATGTACCATCTTGCTAAACTTATCAACTACCACAAATATTGAATCTCAACCCTTCTTAGTCCTAGATAAACCCAAAATAAAATCTATAGAAATGTCAACCCAATATTTACTAGGTACAGGTAAAGGTGTGTACAATCATTGAGGTAAAACCTTAGATTTATCCTTTTTACAAGTTATGCATTTACTAAAACCCGTATTTTAGGACAATAAAAATGATCCCCTAACATCTCTAAAGTTTTCTTTACCCCAAAGTGACACATTAGACCCTCACTGTGTGCTTCTCTTACCAACAATTCTCGCATTGAATAATTAGGAACACAAAGTATGTTTTCCCAAAATAAATAATCATCATGCCTAAAGACTTATCTACAGCTCCTTTAATACATGATTCGTATATATCGGAAAATATGGATCATTCACATACATGTCCTTAACGTATTCAAATCCAAGCAATTTCGGATTTAAAGAAGTTAAAAGCACATACTTTCTAGACAATACATCCGCTACCACATTTTCATTACTTTGTTTGTACCAGATGACACAAGAAAATGTCTCGATAAATTCCATCCATCTTGCATGCATTTTGTTTAGCTTACATTGGCCTCATAAATGCTTCAATGACTCATGGTCAGTGTGAATCACGAACTTCTTTGGCCATAGGTAGTGCTACCATGTCTCCAAGGTTCGAACAAGTGAATACAACTCTTTCTCATATGTAGGATAGTTAAGAGTTTCTCCGCTTAGCTTCTCACTAAAGGAAGTTATCAGTCTCCCATCTTGCATCATAACTGCACCAATACTTATCTCTGAGGTATCACACTCAATCTCGAAAGTTTTATCAAAGTTAGGTAGTGCTAAAATCGGAGCTTTACACAATCTATCTTTAATAGTGTTGAATGCATGTTCCTATTTTACGCCTCATTCAACCCTACACTCTTTTTAACAATTTCAATGAGTGGTGTGGCAATTGGGCTGAAGTCCTTTACAAAACTGCCTATAGAAACTAGTCAAACCATGAAAACTCCTTACCTCAGTTACACTTTTAGATATTGGTCATTCCTTAATAGCTTTTATTTTCTCTTCATCCACTTATATCCCCTTTACATTAACCACATACCCTAGAAAGATAACTTTTTCTATGCAAAATCTATACTTTTTAAGTTAGCATAAAGTTGTTCTTTTCTTAAAACCAAAAGAACACTCCTTAGATGTTCTATATGTTCATTCAGGTTTGTACTATAAATTAGTATGTCATCAAAATAAACTACCACAAATTTATTTGTACATACACGTAAAACATGATTCATTAGTCGTATAAATGTGTTTGGTGTATTAGTGAGTCCAAATGGCATAATCAATCATTCATACAGTCATATTTAGTCTTAAAAGCAGTTTTCCAATCGTCTTCTTCTCTCATTCTAATTTGGTGATATCCACTTTTAAGGTCGACTATACTAAATATACAAGGACCATATAATTCGTCCAACATATCATCTAACCTAGGAATAGGATGACAATACTTTATCATTGTTGATAGCCCTGCAATCCACGTACATTCTTCATGTTCCATCTTTCTCTGGTACAATTAGCACTGGCATGGTACATGGACTTATACTCTCCCTTACATACCCCTTTGCTCATCAATTCATCCACTTGTCTTTGATGTTCCTTAGTCTCCTCAGGTTACTTCGGCAAACTGGTCTGTTTGGAATGACAACTGCAGGTACAAAGTCAATTTGATGTTCAATACCTTGAATGGGTGGTAACCCACTAGGTACGTCCTCCGGGAATATATCTTCAAATTCATACAACAAAGAGACGTCCAAACTAGAGAAGGGTATGTTAGATTCGTAAAGATTGATGAATGACTCCTTATAAACCAACAAAATCATTTGTTGTCTCTCCACTATTGCCCTCTTCAACTCACTCAATTTTATAAAGAATTTTCTTTCGATTTTTCTCTCCTCTCGGAAAACTCTTTTTCTTTTCACTCTTGTAGCCCAACTCCTTTTTTCTCTCTATTAACCCCCTCACTATTTTCTCTCTTGCTCATTACCTTACTATTTGCTCTCTTGCTCTCTAATTCTCCCATTCTTCTCTCTTCCCCATTTTTCAATTTGATTTGTTCTCATACACTTGTGCCGATGTTAATGGCGCAAGGGTAATAGACTTTCCATCCTTTGCAAAGTTGTACCTATTTTGTACCCAGCATGAATAACTTTTCTATCGTATTGTCATGATCTTCCCAACAAGATGTGTCTGACATGCATAAGTACTATGTACACATTATCTCGTCATGATATCTACAATTGAAAATTTTATCAAGACTCTCTTATTCTCATTAACCTTACACATTCGTTCAACCATTGCAATCTATAAAGTTTAGGGTGTTTTAGCAAAGTTAGTCCCAAATTTTCAACAAGAGTAGTGCTAGCCACATTTGTGCAACTACCACCATCTATAATCATGCTACATACCTTATCATTGATGTGACACCGTGTATGGAAAATGTTTTCTCGTTGCTACTCCAAGTCATCCACCTTGATTTGAGTATTAAGAGCTCTTCTCGTGGCCAATAGCTCTCCAACTGCATACTCGGCTTTTCACCATCACTTGCCTCATCCAATTCCAGCATGTCCTCATAATCACCTCACTTTCGCTCACAACTTCTCCATTGTCTCGCAAAATCATTGCTAATTTGTTTGGACATTGAGAAGCAATGTGTCCCGATCCCAAACACCTAAAGCATTTGATGTCTCGACTCCTTGATGGTTGAGATTCCGCCTTAGGTATAGTCTTGCTAGCACTTTTTTCTTTTCCCTTTGGTATTTCAGCTCTACCCCTTGAAAAAGTTTCATCTCCTATATTGTTATCCCACTTTGGTTTTCAAGTGGAATTAGAACCTGAAGAGCCCAATGGATACCTTGTTGTCCCCTTCCCCTTCAATTGTCTTTCTATATTCATAGCCACGTGTAGGATATCTAACAATTCCATATAGTGTTGCAATTCTACTACATTAGCATTTTCTCTATTCAATCCAGTCAAAATCCTGGCCATTGTAGCTTCCCGATCCTCCTCCATATTCACCCTTATCATCAACATCTCCATCATCTTATGGTAATCATCCAGGCTCCTAGAACCTTGGTACAGGCCTTGTAATTTTTGATGAAGCTTCCTATAACAGTGACTAGGCATGAACCTCTTCTGTATGATAGCTTTCAATTCATCCCATGTATTAATCGACCTATCTCGATTCCTCCTCCTTGATGTCACCACTTGATCCCACCAAATTATTGCATAGTCGGTGAATTCAATGACTGTAATTTTCACTTTCTTTTGCTACAAATAATTGTGATAATCAAAAATCAATTCAATCTTTTTCTCTCAGTCTAGGTAAGCTTCCGGATAACTTATAGTCTTGAATGACGGAATTATCAATTTAATGTTACCCATACTTCCATCCACTTCATCTCCAACAAGATTTCTACCCCTTCTTTCAAGCCTAGCTCTTCTATCCCTCATTCTCCCTATTTCAGCCTCAACTAATGCATCTCCATCTAAATCACTACCATCATCATATTCTACCCAATTATCTACCCTAGGCTCTCGCCTGCCTTATCTCATTGCATTGGGTGCTCCCCTTCGTAGATTGGCAAACACTGGGTCTTGCCTTTCAATCCATACCTCTTGCCTATCTAACATATCCCGCACATCTTCAAACAATCTCTTGAACCATCATATCACCTCATTCAACAAGTTCACTTGACTCTGGGGCCTACTTGAGGTTGAATCTTCCCTGTCAGACATCCTTAATCCAATTTTTTATCTTTCTCACATATGTACTCTCGTTTATCACTCAAATTGGCTTTTACCATTTATTAGTCTCATCACTCTGCCTTTTTACACTCAATACTTTCGCCCAAGTGCTTCAAAGAACAAATTTGAACTCAATCAGGAATTATTCTCTCAAAATTCAAACCAGGATGTGAGTGAGAATCGTAACTTTAGAAGACTTAAGAAAGAAAAAAAAAAATTGGACAATTTGAATGGAAACAATTTTTAATTCAAGAAAGTGATTCTTGAATTTTGGGTTAAACCAGACAAATATAAAACTTTTTACTTAGGACAAATTGTAGTATGTTGGTGATTTCAACAATAATAATAATTTTTTTGTTGATTTTTATGATTTTTTTAGATTTTTTTTTATTCTTTTTTTTCAAATTTTTTTACTCGAAATTTCGACTACGATATCAGTAAAAGAAATTAAAATTGATTTGGATGCTAAATTAGCACAAAAACAACTTTTGAATTTTTTTTGAAAATTTTACGGATTTTACTTTTAAAATATGAATGCGAAGAACGAAAGAAATAAGGAAAAAAAGACTTAACAAAAAGAAAAAGGGATAAAACCTTGATTTTTGGAACCCAAGCTCTGATACCAACTGATGCGAACTCACGTACCAATTGTAGCTACGAAACTCACACGAGATTTAATCAAACCCAAGAAAGCCAAATAAATTAGATTTTTAGTTTTGACCCAAAAAATAATGAATCAAGCAACCACAAATCCCTACAATATGTCGACCTCTTGATCACAAGATTTGTGAATTTCGCCTAATTGTTTGAACGCTACAAGAATTAATCTTGATAAGTTCAGTAAATTGCTCAATGAAGAACAAATGAATATAAAAGTAAAATTTGCCTCTCAATTGAATATAATTTTAAAATTTTGTACAATGTAAAATAATAGGTCCTATTTATATTGAACCTATAAAAAAATCTAGTTAAAAATGAAAAAAATCCTAAAATATTACAATGTTACCAAATATAAGAGTTTTAAATAAAATAAACTATCTCGCAAAAATTTGGAAAAACTAGTGTCCATGTCCTTCTATGCGGCCGCATAGTGTTAATCTATGTGGTCGTATAGTCACTGCAGCTCTTCCAGCAGATTTTCTGCCTTGGTTCATGCGACCGCATGCACTGATGAGCTATGTGGTCGCATTGCTCATGTTGTCCACTCCTTCGTTTTTTGCTCGAATTAAGTTGATCCAACTTGTCTCGGCTCCCGAGACCTTCATGAAAATTGTTCATTTGCTCACCAAGGTCAATGTTTCATTCATTGTAATTTGAACAAGCACTCTTATCGCCTCTTTGAGCTACTTTGCCCCGACCGTGTCATCGGCCCTCCTTCAACGATCAACAGATCCTTGCTTGGACTCGTCTTCGTTGCATTTGCTATATGGATCACATCAACCAATTGAAACTAAAAGACTCATCTAAGTAGATGATGATAAATCAATTGAAGTTGAGACTGTAGGGACTTTTAGGTTCTTATTAAAACTGGTAATTATTTTTTATTTGAAAGTGACGTTTATGGTACCGTCTTTTAGAGGGAATTTGGTTTCTATTTTTACATTGGACAAATTCGGTTGCTCTTGTTGATTTGAAAATATTCAGTTTAGTCTTTTCCTTAATTCAAATGTTGTGGGTAATGGTTATTTATCTAGTTATGATAATCTATATTTTCTTAATTCAATTGCCTCGTATAATTAATCAATGAGAATTCACATGGTATTAAGTAAATTAATCAATGAGAATTGTGTTTCATTATAAGATAAGCAATTAGGCCACATCTTTCAAAAGAGACTCGAAAAAGCTTGTGTCAAAGGAATTATTGATCCTCTTGATATTTCAGACTTAAAGGTTTGTGTTAATTGCATTAAAGGGAAACAAACAAACATAAGATTAAATACCAATAGGATTTCGAATGTCTTAAAACTAATTCATATGGATATATGTGGGCCATTCCCTTCGGCTTCCTGGAGTGATCAACAGTAATTTATTAAGTTCATGAACGATTTTTCTTTTTTTGGCTATATGTATCTCATTCATGATAAATCGCAATCACTAGATATGTTCAAAACTTACAAGGTTGAGGTTGAAAATCAACTCAACAAAAGAATAAAAGACGTTAGATCTGACCGTGATGGTGAATACTATGGCTAATATGTCAAATATGGAGAACAACATCCAGAGCCTTTGGTTAAATTTTAGAAGAATGTGGAATAGTCTCATAGTACACCATGTCAGGATCTCATAGCATAAATGGTGTTGCTAAGAGATGAAGCAGAACACTTACGGACATGGTAGGGAGCATGATTAGTATTTTCACCTTACCAGAATTTCTATAGGAAGAGGCACTCAAGACCGCAGCCTATATTCTCAATAGAGTTCCAAACAAAGCAACTGTCAAAATCTCTTATGAGGTTTGGATAGGCAAGAAGCATAGTTTGAAGTACTTGCACATTAGGGGTTATCCAGCTGAGACAAGACATTATAAGCCAAATGAAAACAAACTGAATTCCAAAATTGTCATTTGTTATTTTATTAGATATTTGAGAGGTCAAGACAAATTTTATTATCCCACTAATAGGTCCATTTTTTAAAATGAAAAGTGCACGGTTCTTTGAGGATGTGAGTTTGCGGGAAGAGATACGATTAGGAATTTTGTCTTTGAGGGGGAATATCTATTCCTTCTATTATCATTGATAATGATCAGGATTAGGGACAAATTCTTGTTCCCGGTCTTGTTCAAGAAGTGATTTCGGATCAAAACAATATTCCAAAATCCTCCATACACAATTAAGAGATTATTCCCAAAGAAAAACTCAACAACCTCAAGACCAAATGCCATTAAGAAGATCCACTAAGGAAAGGAGAAGAAATTTCAGATGACTTTATAGTTTTTTTCCAAGAAAATGAAGATAGCATTGGATTAGTGAAAGAAGATCCAATGATCACATATCTAGTCATGCAAAAGGATAATTCTCAAAAGTGGATTGATGCCATGAGTGAGATAAAGCTCATGAAAGACAGTGACGTTTAGAAACTCATCTCATTGCCTTTCAATTTGTACGAAAGAATTTTTTAGGACTATTAAGGCATTTGTGGCACATTTTCATATTGAGTTACGTCAAATAGATGTAAACACGACTTTTCTCGATGGTGACATTGACGAGACAATATTTTATGGTGCAATTGGAAAACTTTATGTCGAGAGACCCAAATAAGATGGTTTGCAAATTAAAGAAATCAATCTAATCTATTGGTTTGAGCAGGCATCCCATTAATAGTATCACTAATTCCATCAAATAATTATATCTTTGGGTTTTCAGGAATGCAATCAATGATTGTGTATACCTCAAATTTAGTGGAAGTATGCATATTTTTCTATAATGTATGTCGATGATATATTGTTTGCCTGCAATAATATAAGCTTATTGTACGAAACCAAGAGATTTCTATCAAAGAGCTTTGAGATGTAAGATCTTGGTGATAGGGATACAGATACACCGAGATTGTTCTTCAGGTATTCTTGGATTATGATAAAGAACTCTATCGATAAGGTTCTTAAGCGAATTGAGATACATGATTCTAAACTAGGTGATACCCATGTTGTCAAGGGAAACAAGTTCAATTTCAATCAATGCCATAAAAATGACCTTGAAGAAAATGAAATACAAAAAAAATATATATATATTATTATGCTTTAACAATTGGGAGTTTAATGTATGCTCAAGTTTGCATACGTCTGGATATATCATTCACTGTTGGAATGATAGACAACTATTAAAGTAACATAGGGATAAATCATTGATAGACAATAAAGCGGGTTATATAGTCTATATAGAGAAAAAATCATTACATGATCACATAAAGAAAATCAGGCTAATGGGAGATCATTGGATATTCTGATTATGATTTTTCTGGATGTTAAGACAGTGGGAGATCCAAGTCGTGCTATGTCTACCTACTAGCTGGAGGAGTTATATCCTGGAAAAGTGCCAAACAGATACTTATAGCTTCTTCAACCATGGCAACCAAATTTATAGCATATTATAAGACATCCAATCAAGGAATATGGCTACAATTTTTTGTCACAGGGCTGCGCATTTTGGATGGAATTGAAATACCACTTGACCTATTTTGTGACAATAAATCAGCAGTGTTATTCAAACAACAATAGGATTTCGACAAAATCTAAATTTATAAACATCAAGTTCCTAGTAGTTAAGGAGAGAGTTTAGAGTAGTCAGGTTTCTATAGAATGTACTGGGACAAAATCTATTATAGCAGATCCATTTACTAAAAGGTTACCATCCAAGGCAACAACAGGATTTCGACAAAATCTAAATTTATAAACATCAAGTTCTTAGTTGTTAAGGAGAGAGTTTAGAGTAGTCATGTTTCTATAGAATATACTAGGACAAAATCTATTATAGTAGATCCATTTACTAAAAGGTTACCATCCAAGATCTTTCATAAGCACGCTGCTCACATGGGTATTGTACCTTTAGATGATATGCCATTTTAGTGAGAGTTTATATTTGATTGTTGTTTGTTTTAGAAACATGTTCATATATCGATATTCAGTTTATTTCAGTAATAAAGTATCCAATTCAATTTTCACTCTAATTAAAATTTTGGTTTGATTGCATTAAAGAATGAGGTAGGATCAGTTGGAAATATGTATGTTTGGATCACATTGCATGTAATTTCCATGCTACATATCCATAATTGATCTATATCATTTGATTGTGTTTATATGTGTGATCATTGATGAGTTTAATTATGATACTGTAACGAAGATTTCTTTGATCCTATATATTGACATAATCAACGAACGAGATTGTTTGAATATATTTTTGGTTATGATAGCGAAAATTTTAATATCACAAAGTGCACATTTATAAGGTAACATATGTGGCCTAAGTGGAAAATTATTAAGTTTTAATTTTTCATGTAGGCTTAAATATATAATTAATTGTGTATTAAAGGCCATCTTAAGATGAAGTCCATTTAAAGTGATCTACTAAATATTTAAAGTTATTGGGAGGCTTTGGGCTTCTAATATGGCATGGGCCTAAATATTTGTAGAGACCAGATTCCTTTGAATTGTATTTCATGATGGACCGATATATATATAACCCGCAAATCTTCTAATCAAGAACGTGCAATTCAAGTTCCAGTACTCAATCTCAATTCTCAATGGGTCAATGTATATTCTGCACCTTTTAATTCACTTGGCGATTTGACATTAAAGATCATGACAATATAGTAAAAGGATTTTCAAGTTCTTAAGATTCTTAAAAGTTTTAAATTACAACAGTAACACCTTAAAAAGCACAAATTTTTTTGGGAAATTTCAAATACCATTTTCATATTTCAGTACTTTGAAAATTAGTATAAACTTGGTTATTTAAACCAGGGTATGTTATATCAAATCGCTGTTTATTCAGAGCAAATTGTGCCTGTTAAAAATCATACAAGTTGGAAAAAAATATATATTACGATTAAGTCCATTTAAAGTGATCTAATAAATAATTAAAGTTATTGGGCGGCTTTGGGCTTCTAATATGGTATGGGCCTAAATATCTGTAGAGACCAAATTCCTTTGAGTTGTATTTCATGATGGGTCGATATATATATAACCCGTAAATCTTCTAATCAAGAACGTGCAATTCAAGTTCCAGTACTCAATCTCAATTCTCAATGGGTCAAGGTATATTCTTCACCTTTTAATTTACTTGGCGATTTGACATTAAAGATCATGACAATATAGTAAAAGGATTTTCAAGTTCTTAAGATTCTTAAAAGTTTTAAATTAAAACAGTAACACCTTAAAAAGCACAAATTTTTTTCGGAAATTTCAACTACCATTTTCATATTTCAGTACTTTGAAAATTAGTATAAACTTGGTCATTTAAACCAGGGTATATTATATCAAATCGCTGTTTATTCAGAGCAAATTGTGCCTGTTAAAAATCATACAAGTTGGAAAAGAATATATATTACGATTAAGTCCATTTAAAGTGATCTAATAAATAATTAAAGTTATTGGGCAGCTTTGGGCATCTAATATGGCATGGGCCTAAATATCTGTAGAGACCAGATTCCTTTGGGTTGTATTTCATGATGGGCCGATATATATATATATATATATATATATATATATAACCCGTAAATCTTCTAATCAAGAACGTGCAATTCAAGTTCCAGTACTCAATCTCAATTCTCAATGGGTCAAGGTATATTCTTCACCTTTTAATTCACTTGGCGATTTGACATTAAAGATCATGACAATATAGTAAAAGGATTTTCAAGTTCTTAAGATTCTTAAAAGTTTTAAATTACAATAGTAACACCGTAAAAAGCACAAATTTTTTTTTGGAAATTTCAACTACCATTTTCATATTTCAGTACTTTGAAAATTAGTATAAACTTGGTCATTTAAACCAGGGTATGTTATATCAAATCGCTGTTTATTCATAGCATATTATGCCTGTAAAAAATCATACAAGTTGGAAAAGAATATATATATATATATATATATATATATATATATATATATATATGAAATGAGAGCCAAAAGCATTTTAATATCCTAAATGTGATTGATACAAATTAAAAGAAAGGGATAGAAGTAGAAATTAGATATGTTAATTTTATAAAATTCTTCCTGGACTTCCCCAGCACCGCTACAATTATATAAACATGCCCAATAAATTCCACAATATTTCATTCTAAATTAAATATTTACACATAAATAAGGCAGATGTTTTGATCTCATTTTACCTTCTCAACATCCTTCTATTCTAGCTTTCCTTTGGACTAATGGCACTAATCTAGTAGTTATTTAAGCCCTTGTTTATGCTCCATTTATAAAAACTCATTTTTCTCAAACTCATCAATCACAAATTCTTCCATTAAAATAATTTTACACTTAAACTCAATTTTTTTCTACATTTTAACCATACGTTCTCCAGAAAATCACTGTTAGAAAACTTATTCTAATGAGGATCAAACGGGATTTTGTTGTTTGTAAAGAAATAAATCAGCCTGAAGAAGTGATCGAAATGATGTGGAGGGAAACAATTATATGAAAAAGCTAACTGTATTTTAAACTGACAAATGCTAGAGCGTCATGTGGTATTATGTAGGACAACGTGTACAACTTGATGTACATGTAGCATTATCCGGCTCAAACGTAGCTATGACGTGAAACTTCTTTGAGTTCAAATGATAAAGATGTGTCTCATTGTCCTTGTGGTCACATGAAACTTCTCCGAGTTCAAATGCCAATGACGCATCTCATTGTCCTTATAATCACATGAAAATTGAGTTGAATAATACTAGCTGTATTGTAGAAGCCCGAAAAATTTAATGAAAGTAGACTTATAATTTCTATGAGATGACCTAAACCCATGAAGAGCTTAGGCTCAGCCCACATAAGGAAATGAAGCTCAATACTAGCCTAATATGTCTTAAACAAATTTACAAAGTAATGAAGATTCAAATTTGCAACTCGAGCTTATTTTTAAAGTTATTCGATGAAGTTGGATGGAGTTTAATGTCTTTCTAAGGTCTAGGTCAACACTTTTATGACTAAAATTACATTATTTGACAAATACCGTATTTGATCATGGCACATACCGAATTAGAAGCAAGCTTTCCGGATTTCAGTGACTACCCACGTTATTTTCTTCAACTCCCAAATGACTACCCACGTTTTTTTGAGGTTTAAACCCCACCAATTGATGAATTTAACCTCCAACTTAAATGACACCCATGTTTTTCTCTTAAATGAGAATTTGACCCTTCACTTTCTTGGGGTTATGAGAAATTTTCCTATAAATAGGGGCAAGGTTTCATTTCAAAATCATACACAACATTTCTAAAGACTCTATACAAGAGTAAGGAGAGAAAGAGGGAAAGAAGCAAGTTTTCTTTAAAGTTTGGGTGCCGCTAGGAAGACAAAAGTTCAACGTCCAGTTCATCAAAAAATTTCAAAAACATAAATTTCAAAGTATCAAGTCAAGGTAGGTGGAGGTGCAAAGTGTTTATTTCGTTTTCAAATTATATTTTTCGATGTAAAAGTATGAATGCAATGGTACCTCCGGGTACGGTGTTTCGACACCACCATGTTTCAATGAAATTGTACCTCCGGATAGGGTGCTTCGGCACCTCTATAGTTGAATGATCATTCTCCGGCTCGAGGCATCATGTTAACTCATGACTCAACAGTAATTGGATTTTGCCGGAAATCCTCCTACGCAACGGTTCTATTTCTTTTAAGGGTTACTGTTTGAAAATGTATAATTTGATAACGAATGCACCTATGATATCTATTGAGTTCCAAACTCATGGGTTTATTCCCTTACTACAGGTTGATACGATTGTGAACGGGACGTGGATGACGATAGGTGAAGATGCAGCATGCTATGAGAAGCCGGTGATTTTCCATGTTTAGTAAATTATGAAATGTTTTAAATAAATTTCACATGAATAATGTGAATGGAACTATTTATTTGAATGTTTCTCTTTCCAATGAATAATGCATATGCAGAAGCTTATTTTTTAAGGTTTACTGGAATTTGATGTCAACTACGAAACTATAGACATTTTGAAAATTGTTACTTGAGATATTGAACCTTTTCTTTAAGTAAATTACTTTTGTTTTAAATTCATGATTTAACATTTAAGCTTTCCGCTAAAAGTATAATTATTCATCAAGAAGACGGCTATAGTTAAGTAACGGTTCCATCCATACGGGTCGGGGCATTACATGTATTGTAAAACCTCGAAATTTCATTATAGTTGTTAATATTAGAAATTAGGACCTTATAGTGAAAAGATGAAAATCTAAGGATCAAATTGCTTAGTTTATATTATTTAGGGGACCAAAGTAGTATATTAGTTAGTTCAATCTTTGATTGGGTTAAATATATAATTAATTGATGTTGATAGGGAGATACGTGACCCTTGTTTTGGAAAGTTTGAATGAATTATTATATATTATGTGATGGACAATTTTCTAGGCATAGTACAAAAATTATGACTTTATGCCACCAAATGAGTCAATCCCTTTTTTTAAGAATCAATCATCTTGGCTTTTTCTTTTAATTGACAGACACGTGCTATAAATAGAAAACAAAGAGTAATTTTATGCCATTATATAATTTTATATGGTATACACGTATATTCCATTTTTCATATGGAAAGCTTCTATCTTTCCATGCCATCTAATATTTAATTATTTGTCTCCCACCCATTCACGTCACTTTTCCTTCCCTCACACACAAGTCAATCATTTGTCCTATACACAAGATTCACAAAAGGACTCCCAGTAGGCAGAGACTTCACCATTAGTTTATCGAAATTTCATTCAACTACGAGGTAAGTGATGTTGCATGTGTTTATGTGAACTTGTATATTGTATTTTAAATTTTGAAATCCATTTATGGGCCATATATGTTATGATAAGAAGATCGGAGTTTAGTAGCGCTACGCACAGGAATTGTTATCACTTATGTTCGGAGTAGTTCATGTGTCTTCTATATGTATTATATGAAAATTTCGTTTTCCTTAATTTAAATTCAATGACTTGCTCACTGCACACATTTATTGAGATTTTTCTTAAATCTCGACCTTAAGTTTTCCCCCTTTCAGGCAATTAGACATCGGGAGCTTGGAATTGCTACTTGTTCGGTGGTGGCAAACGTTATCTAAAAATAAAGAAACTGATCGCTTGTTTTTATTATTATTTTATATTTCAATAATAGGAATAAATCTTCTTTTACTTTTATTCTGTCCTTGAAAATAATTTTGTTTGAGATAAGAAATTTTATTTTATATTCTTTGGGTTCGATATGTTTGTCTTTTTGATTTAGTAATATTATGAGTTCCAAGAAATCGGGTCGTTACATGTATACTCTCCATCACATTGTGGTTGACAATCCCCTACGTGAAAGAAATCTGTGTAGTGATGTAATAGATGGGTTCAAAATCAATGGCTTTGATGGATCAATGTGGAAGGGTGTCAATAAAGATTAAAGAAGAGTGTACATGTAGCATGATTAAACTAAGTTTTAATGATAGACACTAACCAATTTGTGCGGGTGCATTCAGGGTCAACACTAAGAAATTTGAGGCTTTAGGCAACTATTATTGTGAGGGCTTGAACATATTTTTTTACAAGCATAATAATACTTAAATATTCATATAAATAAGATATTTATATTTAAACAAAAGACTTTATACAATCCAAAATATGGAGTAATAATATAAAATATTTCTCACAAAATATAGAGTAATAATATAAAATATTTCTCATAAAAATATAGAGTAATAATATAAAATATTTTTCTCTCATATTAAATATGAGGGCTTTATCACATTTTGATGTATAAAATTAGTAATCAAACTACATAAATCAAGTTTTCCCAACATATTTTTTTGATAAAAATCATGCTTAATCCATTTAATCTCTCTTGTGATATGATTGATTGAAGATAAAACTTAATCAGCTTCAACTTATTCAATTATTTGCTAAGATTCATTACTTGTCAGTTGTCATGGTCAGTTATCTAAAAGATAGAAAATTTTGTACAGTAGCATGTTTGATATAATTTACCACAATTTATAGTAGTTTTGATATTTTATAAATAACGTAACATTTCTAGAGTTTCTATTCAAAATGGGTATAGTAGTTAAATTTTCCCTAGAATATATATTGGGATTTACAAGCTACGTTGGACAGTTCAACTCTTGTTTCTTCTACTGTAACACCAAAATTTTCATAAACCCTGGAGTATTACTAAAATTCTATTTTCTTCACGTTAATGAAGAAATCATAAAAAGAAAATTTATTTCTTCGTAAAAATATATATGGTATCTTTAAATTTAAACCAAAACATGAAAATGGTATCTTTAGAAATAAAAATAATCAACTAAGCACTAAATAAACATGTCATTGAGCAAAATTTAAATTATATAAAATAAATTGAAAGATAGAAAAATTTAATGCTTATTCTTCTTCAATCGTCTCGACAACCAGTATTATCATCATGTCATAGTTCCAATTAGGCGTAGGCGTAAGCCTACGCGTAGGCGTGGGCGTGGGTTGGGTTGGGTCGATTTTTTTTTCCAACCTTTCCAACCCAAACCTAACCCAACATAGTTGGTTTGCTCAAAAATTAACCCAACCCAACCCAATTATTGATTTAAAGTTGGATCCAATTTATTTGTTAAGTTTGGATAATTTTTCAGGGTTTGAAATTACTTGAAAACCTCCGCTTTTTAAATATACATATAAGAAATTCATTCTAAAAATAATGTATAAATAAATTTAAAATTTATGAAGCATTTTTTTTTTTACAATTTTTTTGAATTCATTCATTTGATCATCTTGTCTTTAATTTTTATTTTATTATCAAATAACATTGCATTTGTAAATAGTGTTCATGTGAATCGGTCTATATGAAGAAAATTGACATTTATATATTATAAGTCATTCTCTTATCTTTACTATTATATATATTTAAATTTTTTTTTCATCTTAGTTATTAATTTTTTAATTCATCGGGTTAGGTTGGGTTGGGTTTTAATTCATAACTCGCAACTCAACCCAACCCAATTGAACGTAAAAACCCAACCCAAACCGATCGGTTTGGTTTGGGTTGGTCGGGTTGGGTTGGGTTTTGCCCAACCCTAGTTCCAATCGACTCGGTCTATTTTGTAAATCAATGTAAGAGTATTTGGCAATACACAATAAGATACGTGCAATTTGTATATACAATTATATAAAACAATGAAATAGACATTTCATATCACATTTCATTTAGAGTGTTTCGGTAATCAAGCGAGACACTCATCGCGTAGTCATTTCGAATTTTCAAAGGATTTCGCATTTCATTTAAATTTGAACTCCCGAAGGAGTTCATATTTCATTATAAAGAATCCAATAAAGTTCGCATTGCATTAGATCGAACTCGATGGTCCATTGATAATACATGGATATTTAGTTGAATATATAAAAATATAAGGAAAAAAATTACGCGTTATGTATCTTACCTAGTTATTGAAAGTTTAAAAAAAAAAAAAAAAAAAAAGATAAAATCTTACACATAAAAATGATTGTATTATTTTTCTATACTTTTTCCTTTCATTCTCTCTTTGTCTTGGCTCTCTTTATTTTCTGTGGTGAAATAATGGAAATTTTGAGATGTTACATCTACAATGACAAAAATGCGACTTACTCTACTTTTCTCAGTCAGGAAAAGGAAAATAATTTTTCAACTTTAATGACATATTCACACACACACAAAATAATAATAATAATAATCAATTCTCGTAGAAAATTTATCAAACAGTCTCTAAAAGCCTACGACACAATGAATGATTAAAAATTTAAGTTGCCTTTAGCGTATTAAATTGGACTATTTAATGGAAATTTAGTATAAATATTCGACAAAAAGAGGTGAGGACTTAGATGTGATAATATGCAAAGATCGATGACTTTTATTATGATTAAAATGGAATGATAATATAATCAGCCTTAATTTCATATATGTTTGATATCATCGGATAATATTGCTTTATTTTTCTTTTATGATCATGTGTAGTAAAATTAACATGGTAGCTTGGATGCTCCCATTCCATCCAACCCCAACAATAAACATGTATATTACAATGTTCTATTTGATGCTCTCTAAAATATCTTATTTTAGATACTTCAACAAAGAACCAAAATTCAATTTGAATTTGAATTATTTAAATATATATGTGTGGTTATATTCACATCACATTATATATATATATATATATATATATATATATATATATACACCACATTTTAATTACATTAAAAGTCATTAATATTTATTCATTATCACACTTGTATCTTTATCCTTTTTCTTCATCACATTCTTATTTTTAAAATTTCATTGATAAAAAAATCTTGTCCTTAATAATCAATGATAATTTATGTTAATTTGAGTATAAGAATACGATGAAAAAAACGTTTGAAATGTAAATATGATAATTTGTAAAGGTTGTTAATATTTTATACAATTAAAATGTAGTCTAATTATTAAAAACTGTGGACTGAATTTGGCCAATATATATTTCTAAATTCGTTAATTCATACTAACCATTTGTTTGAGCCTCATTATTTGGTAAAATATATTTTCTAAATTTTTAAAAGAATATATGGTTGAAAAGTAGGAAAAAAATTTAAATTTACATGTTAAATTCTTTTATTAAAATAATATGTGATTGGAAATGAATTGGAAGATAAATCTATTATTGAAAAATGAGCCTCCAACAAGGGCTAAACAATCTAATGGGGATGAATAGCTTGTCCCCATATTTATAAATGTTGAACATATTTAGCCCATGTTTGAATCCATTTCTTAAAAATCATTGTTTCTAAATTTATTTTCAATAACAAATTTCATGGTATTCATAACTTTTATAAACTTTTTAACACACATTTCACCTTCATCAAAAATCTATTAAAAGTTAAATTTTCATCTATACCAAACAAGGGTTAAATAATCAAACCCTCGGGCCAATGCTAAATTTTAAAACTATAAAAAATTGAAACATCCTTATATGGGCAAACTATGCCACTGTTTGATCTTCATTTTTTCAAAACTCATTTTCAATCATACATTCTTTCATAAAATAATTTTACATGCAAAATTTTAACTTTTTCTTATTTTTAATTACATATTCTTCAAAAGTCATTGTTCCAAAACACTTTTTTCTCAAAAAATGGATCTCAAATAGGGGCTCTATGTGACCCAACATAAATTTGAAACCTTTCCCCCACACCAAACATCTTAAAATACAGCCGATCTCAAATGTTTTCTAAGGCCCCTGTAATTTTGAAGTCATAAATGGCCTAGGTGATTTTGATCTAGGACCGAGGTTGGTTGCATATATGAGTATCTCTATAATTTGAACATGTAGTACTTGTGTTTCAAAATATCTCCAATTGTGATGTAAAATAGATTTAAATTGTGATTTAAATCCTCAAAGTAGTTGAAAATCTTTTTAATGGAAAGATGCAAAGGAGAAAATTACATTTCTGGCAACAAATATAAATTTACATCTTTTTTTATATCCACAAAAGACAAAAAAGAAAAAGAAAAAAAAAGGGTTTATATCTTTCCCTTGGAGCAAAATTTAAATTTAAATCCACTGAGATGCAAATAATGATGCAAAAGTAATTGTGAAAATATCAATTTATACCCAATTTTATACCATTATTAGAGATGTTCAAATTGTCTCTTATTTGTGAGCAAATTTTGTGTCTGTTTGGGTCCAACTGGGCCAAAATGCATTTTGAAATAGTATTTTGTTGGAGAATGTATGGTTTAAAAATAAAAATAAAAAGTTTTGAATTTGGTGAAATTATCTTATGGGGCGAATGTGTAATTGAATATCTCTCTAATTTAAACATGTATTACTTACGGGTGGGTGGTGTTTCAGAGCATCTCCAATTGTGTTCTAAAATATATTTAAATTGTAATTCAAATTCTCAAAGTAGTCGGAAACCTCTCTAATGGGGAGATGTAAAGGAGAAAATTACATTTTTGGCAAAAAAAAAAATGTAAAAAATAGAAGTAGAAATTTACATATTTATTATATCTACAAGATATAGAAAATGAAATTATATATTTTCATTGAAGCAAAATTTGAATTTAAATTCATTGGAATGTAAATGAAAATGTAAAAGTGATTTTAAAAATAATAGTTTACACCCAATTTTACGCGATTATTGGATATGCTCTAATTGTCTCTCTTATTTGGAAACAAGATGTTTGTTTTTAACATGAAATAAAAATATTTTCATATATGTCAAAAGTAGTTTACCATTACATTCAAAACAACAATGATGTATTTGTTCATGATTCCAAATATTTTTCGAATGAGTTACTAGCACAAAATGCCCTCATATTTGAAGTTCATTTTGCAGAACGTATTCACCTTGTAATTTTTTATTGCTTTTTTTTTTTTTTTTTTTTTTTTTGCATTTTCAACAATGTTTACACATTTCATTGCGAAAACCATCATTTTCATCTAATTTCTCAATAAAAAAACTATGAAATACTAAGCCATTGTTTGAGCCTCATTCTTCTAAAAATTCATTTTTTTCAAAACTCATTTTCAATCACACATTCTTTAATAAAATATTATCACACGCAAATCAAAAAAATTCCTTAATTTTTAACCACACATTTTCCATCTATCGTTATTTCAAAATGCATCCATCAATAACTATTTCAAAATGCATTATTTCCTCCAAAATGGGGCTCAAACAAGGGATAAATATATCATCATATTTAAATAAAAGAAAAATAAAAAGAACTAATTGCAACCACTCCCAATTATTTTTAAAAAAAAGTGCAAAACGTGTTCCAAATAAATTATTCAAAAATAAAAAATCTCTTTCTTTCTCCTTCCTTTTTCACCACCACCACCAATTTTGTTTTTCCCTATTTGTAGTTTAATTATTATTGAGAATTGGGGGATCAGGAACGAAAAAAAATAGTAATTTAACCACCCCTTAATTCATTAATATTATTTTATTTAAATTTGGATTCAAGAATCCAATGTAAGGTTTTATTACTAATTTCTTGTTTTTTTTTCTAGGAACCTCTTTTGTGAATTCTTCCCCGTTTGAAGAAGAAATCAAGATTTTGGGGTCAGTCCAGTTGGATCTTTTGGTTGATTATTGCAAATAACAAGAAATTTCTAAGGCCTCGGATTCAAATTATTGCCAGTTATCGAATTTTAGATATTGAAAGAAATTGCCAAGTTTTTGTTGAGTTGGAAGGAGGTGAGGATTTTGAAACGAAACCGGATGTGAGGAGGTTGAAAAGAAGAAGATTTTACCTGAATAATCGATTTTGTGTGCAATGAATATGAATTCACAATGGTTGACTTTAAAAATTGCTTGTTTGGGGATTTCTTAGGTTTCTTTGCTCTCATTTGTCGAGTCTCAATAGAATGTGAATCCTCCATTGTGAATTATGCCTCCTCCTCCACAGCCATTGGGTACGCCCAAGGGCGGACACGAACATGTTGACTTAGGGGACATGATCAAACTCTATACAAATCGAATATTTTGTTCTTATTTTTTAATAAATCATACTTGACACTAGAAAATACAGATTCACATATAAAAAATATTTCTTCATTAATATTTTGCTTATCATTTTCATCCATTTGATTTCGAACAATTATTTTATTAATATTTTGCTAATCACAAAAAAAAATGCATATTTACGTTAAAAAAATTTATAGTGCATTTGATGTTGACAGTCAATTCAAGTAATCGAAATAAAAAATACATAACCAATATTAAATACTAATAATCAATCAAATAAACACAATTCGTTAAATATAAGTTAGATTGGATATAATCAGTTCAGACACATTCTATATACATAAATAAGATCGGAGAAAAATGTAAATTTATGTTCTAATTAATTGAAAATTTAATTGAAAAGTGAAAATTTGTAATAGATATGATAATTTTTAGAGAAATTAAAGACAATTTTTTTAAAAAAGATTTTAAGGGTTAAGATTTTGGTACAAGGTACGAGGGAGAGTCACGTGCTCCCAAGACCCCCCACCCTCGGGTCCGCCAGTGGGTAGGGGATCCCCCACCCCTCCATTCGTTTCGTCACTACATCATCACTGTTGACCTCAAAAATTGCACCTATGAACTGTCAACAGATCCTAAGGCCTCTCACGTCCAGTTCAATCTTTATTCCTGCACACTAGGACAAATCGTCAGTTGAACATGGCCTTCTCCAAAGAGGGGGGAGTCGGCTGCGCGCACTCCGATGATCAAGTCAGTTGGAGTGGAAATATGTATGAGTGTGGGATGACTAAAACGTGAGCCTCCAAAATATATAAGGGGGTCGGCCTTGGAGTGATAAATAGAACAGTGAAAATGTAGAGAGAATTGCTAAGAAGTATTGAGAATCCAATTTAGCATTACCTTCAAATGACACAATGTATGAGCTTATATAGTAAGAGAGGGTAAGTAAGAACCGTTGGATGAATGGACACGTGGCCTTATCCCCATGGTTGAATTTCTTGTCACAGACTTCCATGCATTTAATGCTCTGATATCCTATATTTGAACTCTGACATGCGAGATTAGTGCGGCCGTAATTGCAGTGTGTTGTCAAATCATCCATCTGTCAAAAGATCTGACATGCGGGATTAGTGCAGCCGTATGGTTTCCGCAAATCCCTTCATGGACTTCCCTCAGAACATAATTGGCCTCATCACCCCCGGTGCATCTCAAAAGAGGCATCGAAAATCCCCTTTTGTACAGCACCTCGTCTTAGAGCACGTAATATGCGGCTCGACGTCTTAATTTCTGAGCTTCCTCCTTGTCCTCAGGAAGGGTTTGATCCTTTAAGAAAGCAACGATCGGCTGCATCCAAAGAGGGGTCCCCTCTATCCACATAACCTCTTCGCCTTTGGTTATGGATGGTTGAGTGAGGTGTTCAATTGGCACCATCTTAAGGAGTTCAGAATCCTTACTGCTAGCCAGCTTGGATAGGGCATCCGCATATGTGTTTTTGGACCTTGGAATTTGCACAAGATCAAACTTTTCAAAGTGGGAAATGAGCTCTTTGACCTTCTTCAGGTAAGAGGCCATATTTTTGTCCTTTGCCACATAATCTTCTTTCACTTGGCTAACCACTAGCTGCGAGTCACTACTGGCAGTTAACCTCTTTATCTGCATCTCCCTTGATAATTTTAGGCCCTCCAGGAGGGCTTCATATTCTGCAGCGTTGTTCGAAGCCTTGAATCCAAACCTGATGGCACAGCAAAGCCTGTGTCCTCCGAACTCATCAAAATAACCCCTGCGCCCGAGCCGGTCTCACCGGACAAGCCGTCAGCGAAGAGGCTCCAAGTTGGAGGTTCTACTTCCTCAATTTCCATATCGACTTGCAGTCCGGAGAATTCGACTATAAAATCTGCCAGTGCCTGTCCCTTCACTGAGGCCCTTATTTTGTACGAGATGTCGAAACTCGCTCAGCTCAATGGACCATTTCATTAGCCTTCCAGAGGCGTCCGATTTTTGCAAGATCTGCTTGAGGGGGAGAGTTGTCAACACATGGATGCTATGGGCCTGAAAGTAAGGCCTTAACTTTCTACAGGCGGTCATTAGTGAAAGGCAAGCTTTTCCATGTCTGAATATCGAGATTTCGCGGAGGTAACTGGGTACCATCTTCTTCCCTCACAAGGACCGAACTCACAGCATCAGCTGATACGACTAAGTATAATGATAGGGCTTCTCCATCTTTGGGCTTGGAGAGGAGGGAGGCTTGCCCAAGGTGCTTCTTTTGCCCTTGGAAAGCCGCTTCGCACTCTTAGTTCCACTAGAACTTCTTCCCTCCTTTTAGGACTTTGAAGAAGGGAATGCACTTATCCGTTGCCTTCGAGATGATTCAGAGTAGCGAGCCAACCTGTCAAGCGTTGTACTTTCTTTGGTTTGCGGGGGGACCTTATGTCTAGCAGGGCGTTAATCTTATCAGGATTAGTCTCAATCCCTCTCTGGTTGACCATGTAGCCCAAGAACTTTCCGGAGGCTACACCGAAAGCACACTTTAGGGGGTTCAGTTTCATTGAAATTTTCTCAAACCTTCGAAGGTTTCGGTAAGATGTTCAATATGGTCGTCAGTTTCGAGGCTTTTTACCAACATATCGTCCACATACACTTCCATTGTCTTGCCTAGAAGACTCGCAAACATTCGGTTCACTAACCTTTGATAGGTGGCCCCTGCGTTTTTCAAGCCAAACGGCATCACCCGGTAGCAATAGATCCCCCGATCTATGATAAAAAAGGTATTTTCTTCATCTGGTGGGTACATGGGAATCTGGTTGTATCCAGAATATGCGTCCATGAAACTCAGTAGTTTGTGTCCCGCGGTGGCATCCACAAGTTGCTCAATCTTTGGAAGTAGGAAACTGTCCTTTGGGCAAGCCTGGTTCAGGTTAGAGAAATCTATGCAGACCCTCCACTTGCCGTTGTGCTTCTTCACTAATACCGGGTTCGACACCCACTTCGGGTAGGTTGCCTCACGGATGAACCCATTGCTTACCAGCTTATGAACCTCGTCCTTTAGGGCTTCATATCTTTCTGGGTTCAAAGTTCTTCTCTTTTGTCGGTGTGAAGTGAACTTTAGGTCGATGTTGAGGTGGTGGCAGCTGACCTTTGGATCGATGCCCACCATGTCTCCATGTTTCCATGCGAAAACGTCCAAGTTTGCTAGTAGGAAGTTCTTCAACAGCTGCTTCTGCTCATTTTTCAACTCTTTCCCCACCTGGAGCACCCTAGTGGGGTCATTAGGATCTACCTGGAAAGGTTCCAGCTCTTCGACTGGGGCAGCCTGAGAGTTGGATTCTGTAATTCTTGGATCCAAAACAGTGTCCACAGCACCCTGTTCAGGGGCGATTTGATGTGTAATTGCATTAATCATTTCGACGTCTTCCCCTTCTTCAGGGGCTGACCCTTCTGCAGGGGCCTCGAGCATTTTAGTATCCAAATATATCACATTTGTGTTGTGGGGTTCGAATTTTCGCAGGGAGTTTAGGTAGCACTTCCTCGAACCCATTTGGTCGCCTCGTAGAGTAGCAATACCCCTGTCAGTGGGGAATTTCATACACAAGTGGTGGATGGATGTCACAGCCCCTAACTCATTTAGTGCAGGTCGCCCCAAAACTTCGTGATAGGCTGACCTGTGGTCCACCACTAAAAACTCCATGTGGTGGTGGGCCGTGAAAGGGGGTGTTCCCATTTCTACAGTCAATGTGATCCTTCCCCTGGGGATGATGTTATCCCCTGTGAACCCATACAATAGGGCTATCATTGGGGTAGGGTTGAAACCAACCTGCATCTTGTCAAACGCGGTGCCAAAAAGTATGTTAACCGAACTCCCATTGTCCACAAGCATACGGTTCAAGCCATTTCTGGCTATTATAGCCCTTACGACCAAGGCATCGCAATGGGGGTAGTGAACATCAGCTGTATCCTTTTTTGTGAAAGTGATTGGCAGAAGGGTGTGAGTTCCACGGTAGGACCCATTGATGGAATAACTCGTCATGGGGGAGTCTTTGGCTTCCCTGGCATAATTTCTCTGAGCATTCCTAGACTCTCCCTCAATGTGGGGCCCTCCGATTATAGTATCTATCTTCTTGATGGGGTCCAGTTCTGCATTGGGACGAGCCTCTCTTTGTCTTTGTGAACTCCTTGGACGGTCACTAGATCTGTCGTCCCTTTGCCGAGGCGATCGGTCCCTTGTTTGTCTTCGCTGCTCCCCATTTCTGGGTTTGGGATCTCTCCTTTCCCGCTTGCAATCCTCAAGTTTTGGTTCGCAGGACCTCTGGCCTCATTCCGACCCGTTTGTTCATGGTTTGGAGGCCTTGTCAAGCAGTTGCTATCACTGTGACCAAAGGTTCTGTGGTATGTGCAATAGGGCCTATTCCTAGGTCTGTTGCCTCTTCCTCTGCCCCTTCCCTTTGACGAGCTCGGTTGCGTGTCCCCATTAGGACCAACTTCCTCATACGCTAGGGAGGGTACGACGTTTAGAGTGGCAATGGCCAGTGCTTGGCCTGATGTGGGGGCCACAGTTTGCCCTGCTTGGGTCCATTGCTGGGTTACCAAGCGTGACACTGGACCTCGTCTTTGTCTCTGAGTGGGTGGCAATCCCAGTGAAGTCCTGTTGCAATGGTCAATCAACTCCTCATTGACTATCTCGCTTCTTATCATTTCTACAAGAGCATCATAGGTAGCAGGGTTCATGTTTCGTACGTCTCTCCAGAAAAGGGTATTCATGTTAAGTCCACCTCTGAGTGCCGATAGGGCTTCTCTATCTGTTACCTGTTCGCAATAGGTCATTTCATCAGTGAACTGAGCCCAATAGCTCTTCAATGTTTCACCCGTCTGCTGTCTCATGTCCTGAAGCCTTTGTATGGGGGCCTCTCCTTCTTTACTAGACAAATATTGATTTAGGAAGGCCTTCTTGAGATCAGGCCAGCTTCTGATGCTTCCCGCAGGTATGCGATTGTACCATATTTCTGCAAAGCCTGTGAGAGTGAGGTGGAATGCTCTGCATTTCAATGTCGGCGAGGCTCCTCTTAGAGCCATGTGTGTTTTATAGTTGTTGAGGTGCTTCGCCGGGTCTCCCTTACCTTCGTATTTTGGGATCTTTGGGGGCACAAAGTGGCTGGGGACGTGCGCATTTCTTAGCTCACGCGAGAATGGCAAGCTGTCATCATCATCATCAAGTTCAAAAAACCTACAAGGGCTGTTGGATTCCCCTTCTTCCGCTTGATACCGAGGCGGCTGAGTGATTCCAGCCAGGTTTTACAAGTTCGCGGCATCCCTTCTTTCCCGCCTATTCCTAGGCTGGTGAACCTCTTGGGGCTCTTGTTGCTCCTGTCGCCTCGCATTTGGAGGAGGTCGCTGGGGCCTATTTCTAGGCCCGGATATACCGATCCGGTCAAACACACTGGTAGACCTCCTTGGTTCCGGGTCTCGTGCGTACTCGGGAGGGAAGTTCCCCCCTTGAAGGGGGTCTCCGCCGAGGTTAGTATGGATGTGAGCTAAAGATGTATCCATGCCTACCTCCTTTTCCAGGGAGCTCAGCTCCCTTACATGTTGCGCGAAAATTCTGGCTTTTTCATCTTATTAATAAGCCTCATGGTGGGGGGTTGGTATCCAGCTTGTCCATGCATCTGTAGAAGTAGTTGTTGCATGGCAGCGTTTTGTTCTGCCAAATTCCTCATATTTGCTGCCATTTCTCCCACTTCTCTAACTAGGCGTACTGTTGTACCGCGCCGCCTGTGAAGGTGATGAGGTCTACGCATGTTGACGTTTGTCCGGAGGACCTCTTCTTCAGAGGCTTCCTGTTGATGGCTCCTGCCATGGGAGCCTCCCTGCTGATGGCTTCGGCTACGAGAGCCATAATTGCTAGAACTCATTGCGACAGTAAGTTCTAAACTGACGGTAAAGTTCAACGGGGGATTTTCCAAGAACTCCAACCTTTCTCCAAGGTCAGGTTTTCCTTGCTTCCTTTCGACTAGTTTCTACCACTAGGATGTTCGTGGTTGTAATGTGTGGTTTCCCACAGACAGCGTCAATCTGTTGACCTCAAGAATTGCACCTATGAGCTGTCAACAGATCCTAGGGCCTCTCACGTCCGGTTCAACCTTTCTTCCTGCACACTAGGACAAACCGTCAGTTGCACGTGGCCTTCTCCAAAGAGGGGGGGAACCGGCCGCGCGCACTCCGACGATCAAGTCAGTTGGAGTGGAAATATGTATGAGTGTGGGAAGGCTAAAACGTGAGCCTCCAAAATATATAAGGGGGTCGGCCTTGGAGAGATAAATAGAACAGTGAAAATGTAGAGAGAATTGCTAAGAAGTATTGAGAATCCAATTTAACATTACCTTCAAATGACACAATGTATGAGCTTATATAGTAAGAGAGGGTAAGTAAGAATCGTTGAATGAATGGACATGTGGTCTTATCCCCATGGCTGAACTTCTTGTCACAGACTTCCATGCATTTAATGCTCTGATCTCCTATGTTTGAACTCTGACATGCGGGACTAGTGCAGTCGTAATTGCAGCGTGTTGTCACATCACCCATTTGTCAGAAGATCTTTTCCACGAGATCTTCTATAGGAGAGCCATACTGTCTACTGTTCATGTGACATGAGTTTGGTACCGCACATGAGTTCGGTCGCAAGGGGTTCATCAAGAGCGGTTCGATACTGTGGGTTTGTCCTCACTGGCTCGATGCGGCAGGTTCAGATATTAGGCAGAGTGTGGGTTCGATCACTTGGTGCATTATGGTCTTTTGGGATTGCCCGTAACAACTAGTCCCCGAAGTCCATGTATGATTATTTATATAGTGCGTGGACTTGAAGTAGAGAAAGAACAGAAAAGTGGCCGTAACAATCACCACCATCACCATCACCATCACCATCACCACACCACCATTGGCGTCACCTCCACTTCCATCTCCACCATTGCCTCCACCTCCACCTGAATCGCCACCACCTCTCTTGCCTTTGTCCCTTAGTCCTCCCCAGCCTTCTCCAAGAAAACTCCTCTTCCCACCTCCAAACGAGTCACATTCACATTTGACCCCCACCAAAGAAAGATAACCTAAAACGGCAAAGAAAATCAGGCTAAAGTTCGTAGGAAAAGCCGAAATCTTGCTAGTATGTTTTGTGACATTCTTGTTGATTAGGTTAAGGCAAATTTTAAAGGAAGGAGGTTATTAAACCAAACAAAAATGTATTTGGATATAAATCATATTATATTTTTTTGTTCAAATTTTTTTTTTTTTTGGGTGCATCGTACTACATAGAAGGTAGGCTTCCACTGGATAGAGTTTCATTAATTGTGGCTTCAGGCATTTTTGTCTACAAAGAGAATGTTTTTGTTTTTTTTTTAATAATTTATCTAGGATACATTTGTACTTTTAAAAATACTAATGAGAAAACGTGTGTGTGCGTTAGTTGTGAATGTTAAATATAAGTGTATGACAATTGTTGAACGGACATATGTAACGCCCCGACCCGTATGGAGCGAAACATCACTAGATTAACTGTACTTTAACCGTAAACTTAATAATTAACTATACTTTTAGCGGAAAGCTTAAATATTTAATTTAAGAATTTAATTCAAGAATTATTTTTTTTTAAAACAAAATAAGTTGTTGTTTTTGTTTTCTATATCATTTACAAAATAAATTCGTTTGCATAGCTATCAATACCGAAACTTCATGAAATTTTACGGTAAAGTAGGAAACTCTTTATACTATAACATATCCAAAACTCAGCTTCCTTCGGCAACATATGAGGTATAAAATATTTTTCAAAACTCCGCAGCAACTCGGTTTGGAAGGTAACCCAGTGCAGTTTACTTAAAGTGTCATATACAATTCTACCGACGTCGGGTCGACATGATTTCGACTTCATTCAGTAGCTAATATGTAAGGCTATCCAACGCCACTAGATTCGTTGAAAAATTCCAAGTAAAGATCGAGTTACGAATTTTTAAAATCATGGCAGAAACTGAAATTTCTAAGGAACGGCAACGTTAAATCGCTAACATTTTTTTCTTGAAAACCAGCGACTTGTAAATTATTTTCTATAACGCATAT
The DNA here is from genome assembly GCA_019395295.1 of Osmanthus fragrans. Classification (NCBI taxonomy): domain Eukaryota; kingdom Viridiplantae; phylum Streptophyta; class Magnoliopsida; order Lamiales; family Oleaceae; genus Osmanthus; species Osmanthus fragrans. Next base: position 13,148,584 of record CM033353.1, on the reverse strand, counting down.
CTACTTTTAAACATAACTTATTCATAAAGAAATGTGTTTAGAACGGTTCCATATCCGACATTTCATAGGAAATCGAATTATTCAAAATAAACGTTTTGTAATCGTATCAAAAACATTAAATCACAGGCTTCTCCATAGTATAGTGCATCATCATATCTACCATCATCCACGTCCCCAAGCATATCAAATTAACCTGTAGAGAGGGAATTAACTCATGAGTTTGAAACTCAATAGATATCATCAGTGCATTTCGTTGTCAAATTAGAATTTTCGAACTATAGATTCATACTGTCGCACGTAAATGGATTTCCGGCAAAATTCAATTTACTGTAGCATTATATAACATGTAGAGCTGAAAAATGATCATTCAAACTATTGTAGTGCCAAAACACCGTACCCAGAGGTACCATTTCATTAAAAACATTTAACGAAAAATCAAAAAATTGAAACGAAATACCACTTGCACCTCTACCTACCTTGATTTCTTGAATAGAAAGGAACAAATGTGCATAAAGCCTTTCTCATTCACACCCTTGCTATTCCCTTAAACTTAGCTTAACATAAAAGGTTTTTTTTTTTTTTTTTTTTCGAGAGAGAAAGTATGAATAAATTCGGATTTAAGGAGAGATGTAATGAAAAAGTGTCTTTTCTCTTCTTGTAACCTCTCTTTTCGGTGAAAAATTAAATGGGTGAGTTATAACATCATTAATCTTGTTAAATTTATTCTTTAACTAGAAATTTGAAGAGTTTTAAACTTATAAAATAATTCATTTATAAAAAAGTTATATAAAACATTTACATAAAGGAAAAATGATTTATTCATATGTTTTGTAATTTATTTCTATGAATGAAAATCTAATAAAAATAATTTTGTAAGAATATTGTATAAAACATCTACATGGTGATTCGAACCTGGATTGCCTATATGAAATACCATGTAAATGACCATTATGGCTAGGGGTGGCAATTAAACCCAAAAACTCGGACGACCCGGGCCCGACTCAGAAAAAGCCCAAGCCAAGCCCGGCTCGGGCTCGATGCCCATTTTGGGCGTCGGCACGTGTCAACCAGAAAAAAAATTAAATTTTATTTTTTAGAATAGCTGCCTGCCATGTGCAAGCAGCTATTTTACCCCAAAAAAAACCAAAAAAAGGAGGGAGGGAAAAAAAAACACGAGCCAGCCCGCTAAGGCCCGGGCCGAGCCGGTATTTTTTGCCCGGACGGCCCGGGCAAAAAAAAAAAAAAGCTCGAGCTTTTTTTCCCCGACTCGGGCTCGGCCCAACCCGACTCATTGCCATAGCTAATTATGGCAACCCAGTTATTTATTAAATCTTTGTAATCAAATTTACTTAAACTTAATATCTTAAATTGTTGTATTTTTAAATAACTTATGGCTTGGGTTTTCATTTCATATGTAGGTCGAGCATAAGGTTCATCTAAATTTCCTTTTTTTTTTCAAGCTTCTACATCCCTTAAACCTTAAAAAAAATTTCAACCTCGAAATTTACCTTTTGATTGGGCAAGGAGTGTTGGATATTTGTCCTTAACTTCTTCTTATCTTTCCCAAGTAGTTTCCTCTACTCCATAATTATCCCACTGTACTTTTACCAGTTGAATCTCCTTGTTCCGTAATTTATGTACTTTTCGATCAGTATCTTAATCGGTAATTCCTCGTAAGATAAGTCTTTTTGTACTTCCAATGATTGATAATTGACTACATGATTAGGATCATGTATATACTTCTTGATCATCGATATATGAAATACATTATGCACTACTGATAATTCAAGTGGCAACGCTAATCGATAAGCCACATTATTGACATTATCAAGTACTTCGAAAGGTCCGATATAACGAGGTTGTAGTTTGCCTTTCTTGCCGAACCTAAGTACACCTGTTATTGGTGCCACCTTTAAAAAGACTTTATCTCGCACGTGAAACTCCGAGTCTCTTCTTCTGGTATCTGCATGCTCTTGTGTCTATCTTACGTTGCCTTTATCCTAGTATGGATCTTATCAACTGCTTTGACTGTCCTTTCGATGATCTCTGGTCCCAAAACTCTCTTTTCTCCAACTTCATCACAATGAACGGGTGACCTACATCTTCTACCATAGAGAGCTTCATACGCTGTCAATCCAGTAGTTGCTTGAAAACTGTTATTATATGCAAATTCCACCAAAGGTAGATACGATTCCCAACTGCCTCCTAGATCCAAAACACAGGCCCTTAGCATATCTTCTAAAATTTGAATGGTCCTTTCAGATTGACCATCGGATTGAGGGTGATACGCCGTACTGAAATTCAAATTCGTTCTCATAGCTTCTTGTAAGCTCTTCCAAAATTTTGACGTAAATCTCGGATCTCTATCAGATACAATGGACACGGGAACACCATGCAATCTTATAATCATTCTAATGTACAACTGCGCTAACTGATCTAGACTGAATGTTATTTTACTGGAAAGAAATGAGCTGACTTTGCTAGCCGATCCACTATTACCCATATAGCATTTTGTCCTCTTGCTGACCTTTAAAATCCTACCACAAAGTCCATTGCGATATTCTCCCACTTCCATTCAGGTATGTCCAATGGATTTAACAACTCTGTTGGTCTTTGATGTTCCGCTTTAACTTGTTGACAAACTATGCATTTTTCCACAAATAGTCCTATACTTCTTTTCATATTCCTCCATCAAAATGTATCTCGCAGGTCTGGATACATTTTCGTACCACCAGGATGTGTGGTGTATGGGGTGACATCAGCCTTTTCCTATATCTCATTCCTCAAATTTTCATCATTGGGCACACAAAATCTTCCTTTAAATATTAGTGTCTAATTTGATGCTATTCCAAAATCCTCTCTTATTAGAACCAATCTCGTTTTTTATCTTTTGCAAGAATGGGTCCTTACCCTGTACTTCTATGATCCGATCTCTAAGAATAGGACGAACCATCAAAGTTACTAAATGAGCGGTGACTTGTTCTAGTGTGGTAATCACTTCAATTCGCAGAATCTCTAAGTCTATGATCAACTCCATCTGAAAAGTAGGCAGTGATGCCAACTGTCCCATCGACTTTCTACTTAGAGCATCAGCAACATTAACCTTACTTGGATGGTAATGAATAGTGCAATCATAATCATTTACTAGCTCCAACCACCGTCTCTGTCTCATATTCAATTCCTTCTGTGTGAAGAAATATTTAAGACTCTTATGATCCGTGTAAATGTTGCACTTCCCTCCATATAAGTAATCACATCATATCTTTAAGGCATGTACTACCGCCGCAAGTTGTAGATCATGTGTCCTTCTGCTCATGTTTCTTCAATTGCCTTTACGCATAAGCAATCACAATTCCATGTTACATCAGGACACATCCAAAACCTTGTCTGGATGCATCACTATATATAACAAATCATTCCGAACCTTCGGCTATGGTTAACACAGGTGTTGTAATCAATCATTGTTTTAGCTCTTGAAAGCTTTGCTCACACTTATCTGTCCATTGAAAATTTACTCATTTCCTTGTCAATTGCATCATTGCTCCAGCTATTTTGGAGAATCCTTCTATAAATCTCCAATAGTACCCTGCCAATCCCAAAAATCTTCAAACTTCACCAGCATTAGTCGGTGCCCTCCAATTAGTTACCGCTTCGACTTTTACTAGATCTATTTCAATCCATTGGGCAGTAATTACATGACCGATGAATCCAGCTAGCTTAAGCCAAAAATCACACTTTTTAAATTTGGCGTATAACTTTTCCTGGCGTAGTATTTCTAACGCTATTTGAAGATGTTCCTCATGTTGATCCTTACTCTTCGAGTATATCAAAATGTAATCAATGAAAACTATAAGAAATTGGTCTAAATACTGATGAAATACACGATTCATTAAATCCATGAACATTGTCGAAGTATTGGTCAACCCGAACGGCATAACTGTAAACTCGTAATGTCCATAACGACGTCTGAAAGCTGTTTTGGATATATCACTTATCTTAACCTTCAATTGATGATATCCAGATCGCAAGTCGATCTTAGAAAATACTTTAGCCCTTTCAATTGGTCAAACAAATCTTCAATTCTCGGGAGGAGATACCTATTCTTGATGGTCAAACGATTCAACTCCCAATAGTCGATACACATCCTCATACTTCCATCTTTCTTTTTTACAAACAACACTGGTGCACCCCATGGAGATACACTTGGTCGTATAAAGCCACTATCTAACATTTCTTGTAACTGAATTTTCAACTCCTGTAGTTCTTTTGGAGTCATTCTATACGGGACTTTTGATACTGGTGCCGCTCTGGGAACCAGATCTATTGTGAATTCTACCTGCCTATCAGGTGGAATACCCGAAAAATCTTCTTGAAATACATCTATAAATTCTTGTACCACTGGTACGTCCTCCATCTTTATCGTCTCCTGCTTTTCTCCTGAGACGTTAACTAAAAACCCTTGATATGTTTCTTTTCTCAACATTTTCTCAGCTTGTAAGGCCGATACTAGTTGGAAATGAGGTTTTGTCTTCATTCCAGGGAAAGAAAATTGTTCTTCTCCTGGTTTCTTAAAAGACACTTCTCTTTCCTTACAACGAATGGTTGCATAATTACATCTCAACCAATCCATGCTTAAAATCACTTCAAAGTCTTTCATCTCTATCATATACAAATTAGCTTCTAATGTTTTTCCCCCAATTTCAAGATTCACCGACTTAGCTAACTTATCAGTTTTCAATGTTTTGTCCGAGTGAATGCTAACTTCTAGTATACTCTCTGACTTATCAGAAGTAATACTAGTTTTAGCAATTAAAGACGTTGATACAAAAGAGTGAGTAGCTCCCGAATCAAACAGTACATAAGTAGGTGTATTAGATATGAGTAAAATACCTGCTATTATGTTTGAGTTCTCCTATGCATCCTTCTGAGTGAGTGTAAAAACTCGTGCATTGCCCTTCTTGTTCTGATCATTGTTATCATCCTTCTTCTGAGCAAAGGTAGGACAATCTTTAGCAATATGCCCTGGTTTACCACATCAAAAACAGGCATTTTTCCCTTGCAAACATTCGCCACGACGAGGCTTACCACACTTAGGGCATGGCTCTATCGTAGTTACAATGCCCTTACTGACACTAGGTCCAATATTAGCCTCTTATTTTGCCTGTTGCCTTTTCCTCTGTTTTGACCATTCAACTTTCTCTTACCAATGTGTCCCTTGTCCTGCTGGCTATACAGTTGACTGTGTTGTTCTGCATTAGCCTTCTGATACCAAATAGCGTGAGCTCGTTCCAGCATCTCACGGTATGATGTAAAACGGTGTGACATGAGAATCATGCTTAGGTCTGGGTTTAACCCTTGCTCGAACCTTCAAGTTTTCTTAATTTTCGTGTCTACCAGGTGTGGAGTATACATTGAGAGTTGATCGAAATTTTGTTCATAATCAGTCAGGGACATATTTCCCTGTTTGAGCTGAAGGAATTCACTCTCCTTGAAATCAGGACTTACAATTATTTGATAAATTTTAACTTCCAATAACATAAAGGAAAATATCACAAGGAAAATGGAATCTAAGTCTTTAATCCCTATGAATTTTGCGAATCTTCTTTGGCAGAACTTCATCTTCGGAGGTGTCTTTTGCCTGAAGCCCGGACTCTATGTCCATCTCAACCTGTAGCTCAGGTTCATGCTCATGATCAATTTCTAATTCCAACCCAAAATCATCCCCGTACTCCCATTCGAGATCTTCCTCTGAATTAGATTCAGACAAAGGTTCTTCCTCGGGCTCGGGCTCAACCTCATCATCGAGTTCAATTACTATCTCTAGTTGGGGTTCTAAACTCTCACTTCACCTGTCTAGAAGGGTCTGACAATATATCTCAAATTCAATCGTGTTTAGGTGTTCTAAAGGGTCACCTTCTAGCATCTCGTCCCTAACCACAATTCACATGTTTCCCCCATTGAGGTGGAAGTGAGTGTATGAGGTTATTCACAACCTTGATATGCGTGATCTCCAGTCTGACATCCACAGCTGCCATACATCTCTCATAGATGTCGTACATGTTCGACAAGCGAACGGGACGGGTCAGTCACGTAGTCCTCATAGGACTGAATGACGGCCCTACGGTTCAATACTGCTCTACAAGCTGTGGTCTTTCTAGCCGTTTGATAAGTTCTAACCATGTCTGTCACATAAGTATCCAATTATGTTTTATCTTTGTTAGTGATATAAAGCAATACATTATGCTCTTGTGGTTTTAATATAAAGGTTAATCACCATTTCTTCATGTATATTTAAACAAGACATAACTTACATAACACATTTCCTTCTAGTTATCATACGCATTTCATAGATTCAAGCTTAAAAAGATTTATAAATCATGCTCAAAATTAAAGTGGAACATAATGTTTTACTCCATACCTTAGGTTTGTCGGATGAGGTCAACTGATGGACACAAGATGTCATGGAGTGCCTTAAATATTTCATTTCCCTTTTTTTTTATCAAATACACTAAGTCTACATAATCGACTAAACCTGGCTCTGATACCATGTTGCAACGCCCCAACCCGCATGGACCGAAACATCACTAGATTAACTGTACTTTAGCCGTCAACTTAATAATTAACTATACTTTTAGCGGAAAGCTTAGATATTTAATTTAAGAATTTAATTCAAGAATTATTTTTTTAAAACAAAATAATTCAATAGCAAAAGAAACAATTTCAAAAAAAAAAAAAAAGTCTTTAAAGTATTTTTCAAGCATGCATCCACTATTGACGTGAAATTCTAGGCAAAACAATAAAAATAAAAGTTGTTGTTTTTGTTTTCTACGTCAACCGACAATTTACAAAATAAATTCGTTTGCATAGCTATCGACACCGAAACTTCAAGAAATTTTTACAGTAAAGTAGGAAACACTTTATTCTATAACATATCCAAAACTCAGCTTTCGTCGGCAATATATGAGGTATAAAATATTTTTCAATACTCCGCAACAACTCGGTTTGGAAGGTAACCCATCGCAATTTACTTAAAGTGTCATATAAAATTTCAGTAGCTAACATGTAAGACTATCCAACGCCACTTGTTTAGTTGAAAAATTCCAAGTAAAGATCGAGTTACGAATCTTTAAAGTCATGGCAGAAACTGAAATTTTTAAGGAACGGCAACGTTAAATCGCTAACATTTTTTTCTTGAAAACCAATGACTTGTAAATTATTTTCTACAACGCATATCTACTTTTAAAAATAACTTATTTATAAATAAATATACTTAGAACAGTTCCGTATCCGACATTTCATAGGAAATCGAATTATTCAAAATAAACGTTCTATAATCGAATCGAAAACATTAAATCACCGACTTCTACATATCATAGTGCATCATCCTCTACCATCATCCATGTCCCCAAGCATATCAAATTAGCCTGTAGAGAAGGAATTAACCCATGAGTTTGAAACTCAATAGATATCATCGGTGCATTTCGTTGTCAAATTAGAATTTTCGAACTATAAATTCATACCGTCATACATAGTTGGATTTTCGACAAAATCCAATTTACTGTAGCATTATATAATACGTAGAGCCGAAAAATGATCATTCAAATTATTGTAATACCGAAGCATCGTACCCGGAGGTACCATTTCATTAAAAACATTTAACGAAAAATCAAAATTTGAAACGAAATACCACTTACACCTCTACCTACCTTGATGTTTTGAATAGAAATGAACAAAAGGTGCAAAAAGCATTTCTCCTTCACGCCATTGCTATTCCCTTAAGTTTAACTTAACATAAAAGATTTTTTTTTTTTTGGAGAGAAAGTGTGAATAAATTCGAATTTAAGGAGAGATGTAATGAATAAAGTGTCTTTTCTCTTCTTTTAACCTCTCTTTTTGGTGAAAAATTAAATGAGTGAGTTATATCATCATTAACCTTGTTAAATTTACTCTTTAACTAGAACTTTGAAGAGTTTTAAACCTATAAAATAATTCATTTATAAAAAGTTTTATAAAACATTTACATAAAGGAAAAATGAATTATTCATGTGTTTTGTAATTTATTTCTATGAATGAAAATCTAATAAAAATAATTTTGTAAGAATATTATATAAAACATTTACATGGTGATTCAAATATGGAATGCCTATATGAAATACCATGCAAATGACCATTATGACAACCCACTTATTCATTAAATCTTTGTAATCAAATTTACTTAAACTTAATATCTTAAATTGTTGTGCTTTTAAATAACTTATGGCTTGGATTTTCATTTCATATGTGGGTCGAGCATAAGGTTCATCTAAATTTCAATTTATTTTTTTTGGGGGGCTTCTACAGCATACACTACAGTTCTTCAAGAAGCAACCAATCCACTTTAAGAAAGTAATATCTCGGAGTAAAATTCGGATTCATATAAAGATAATCTTAGACCATTATTCAGATACACTTTGTAGTAGGGATGTTCCAACTACAATCATTATTAAGCTCAAAAGGGTAACTGAATAATTGAACAGTTGTGGCATAATATAAACTCCAAATCTTTTCTCATTCCAGATATAATTGCATATATAGCAAAAGCTTTTCAGATTTTGTAAAGGAGTAATTAAAACAATACTAAAACAAAATTTAAGTGAAACCAAATAGATAGATCGAAGTAAACTAAGTTGAATGAAGTATGCTTTTCTAACCTCTCCTCCATCATCCAAAACGTACACTCAGGGCTGGTCCTGAAAATTTGGAGGCCCTAAGCGACAAATTATTTTGAGGCCCTTTACTTTTTTTTTTTACACATGTAACAATATTTAAATAAAAAACAATACAATATTTTGGTACCCCTCACAACTTCTTCCTAACGAAATTAGAACATTTAGCCTTACGTCGTAAACCAGCATAAGCCTTTTTGTCTAGTTTCTCCCGCCAAACTCTCACAATTTTGGATGTACGTAATTCTATGTCTGAATTCACGTCACCATTTCTCAGCACAATTTATCTCATTGCAATGTCATGGATTTATATAAAAGACTTTTGAACTCTTTCAGTAAGTTTCCTTCTATTCAAATATCATTTTTTTCTACAATAACTGGTCTTTTTTCTTTATGTTGCTATCAATAACTCTATTTTCCTTTCCACAATAGAGTTCTTTTATTTAAATGATAAGGGTCAAACTCAATAATGTCAACCTTCATACAAAACTTCTCTATCATGGCACACCTTGATATCATCATACCTCTTTACTGATAGATACCACCATTCTTCAATCAATTACACTAGATAGAACCAAATTCAAAGACTCATCAAATCTGACCTTGCAAAAACTTCCTTTCCACAATAGAATTTTTTCTGTCAAAGGCTCAATACTTTTTAAAAATGATAAATATATATTTGTTCTAACAGAGAGCTAAAAAATCAGAACGAGTAATCATATTCATCAGAGCTGACATATCTTATATAAATCTAATGAAGCTTAATTAATCATTTACGGTCGCTTCAACTTCAGAAAATTGATAAATCCATTCAAAAGACTTCATTAATTTCTCACAAGTCTCTGAGACAAACAATCAAACAATTTATCTACCAAAACAATTTAAACAAACTCATCAAAATTACAGAAAATATAAAACAAACAAAAACTAAAAAATTTCCAATTCATGAAAATACATGTTTATTGAGGTAGATAAAACTTGAAAGAACTACCTATACTAGCATGAGAGCATCGAAAACCTCTTGTTCAAGCGACGCCACCCTACATTCATATAAACCAAGCAAAGGCAGAGTAAAAGCACACTTGGAATACCAGAATTCTTGAATCTTGAATGCCGAATGGTCGAATGGAATTGGGTAAGCGAAAGGAGTAGAGTGTGGAACCACACAAGAAAGGGCCGAAAGGCACATAAGAAATCGATTAAAAAAACAGTAAAGTATAGAAGAAGACAAAGAGATTAGAGACCGAACCTATTATGATTTATGGCCGGAATTTTTGCTACTAGAGTGCTTGATTTGGTGAAAATGATTGCGCATTGGAATGGAGAGGGATTTGTGGGGTTTCATCTACGGTCTCTGCCCATAAAAAAAATATTTCAAGGGATTTCAGGGTGTTGGATTGGGGTGGATTTTGGGCTTCCTTTATTTTTTTTAGGCCCAAGACTGTAGCCTTACTTGCCTTGAGCCAAGGCTGGCCCTGCGTACACTTCTCCATGCTCATGCTCAAAAGGCAACATTGTCTCGACATCAGCATTCAAGTATGGATCTGCATACAAAAATAAAATAGATAGATATGGAAAAAATAATATAATTTAAACCGAAAAGAAAATTTCTAAAGGGTGATGTTATTAAAGGAATGAGAAAATTTGAAAATCAAAATGGATATAATTAAAAATAGAGAATGAGAAAATTTTCCAAAGATACGAAAAAAGGATATAATCAAACAGTCTAACCTCTTGTGAAAACCAAAACGGAAAAAGGAAAATTATATTAACTTTTGGGGGGGTGTGGGAGATTTGATCACAGAGTTTGGACTCTCACACATTTTCGTGCATATTTCTCCAGAAGGGAGATACACAATGAAAGAAAATAACAAGAGGAGAAACATTAATCAATTTTGATGGAAGTAACACGAAGTCCATAGCCTTAAGGATGAGACCAACACCACTTCCAGTCACTCCTTTACCCAAACCGCTAACCACTCCCCCCCCAGTCAACTTGAAATAGAGTTTAAATATAGTGATCAACTTGAACCTAAACCAAGAATAAAGGCCGACATGAAAGTTCATTGACAACCAGGTTATTATTATAGAACTCTCTACCAGAGGTGTATAACTAACAACTCTATTAGAAAGTAGAATTAGCAATTTTAACTGGCTAATGGAAATGAACTTGCTAAAACTACCAGAATTTTAAAACTGAAATAAGAAATGATAAAAGTGTGAGAAAATCTTCTCCAATAAGTGGTTTCCGGGCTCAGTTTACTTATCAATCAATCCAACCAACAACCCAAAGCAAGACTCACCTATGGTTGCTTTCTCCTTCCTTACCCAACAACAAGAACACAAAGATGGTGGTAATTTTGCTAGAGCCACAAGAGGCAAAGAGAATAAACAAGAGCAGTAGTTTTTTCTCTCAAAAAGGGGCAAAATCAAAACACACGTGAATTACCAAGAATGAGGGGGAATTTATAGTATAGGTTAGGTTTAACAACTTGGGCCAAAGTCCAACAAATGGGTAACACAAAGTAATTGGGCCAAGACATGAGAAAACCCTTCTATAGGTGAATTTGGGCCAAGGCAACATTAATACAATTAAGTTGCAACTAGTGGCCCACGTTGCTTTTGGGTCGGCTATATGGATTGATTGATTGATATTTATTTCACTCATCGGCACTATGAAATATATTCCGACACGGTTTAACATCATTGCCCGGGATTATTGGGTATCAAAAACCCAAGAAAAAGAACGTGCTTACCAAATTTGATGGATATTGCAAGACCAAAATCTGCTAATTTGATAGGAGAGGTTGAAAACTTTGAGACTAAGAGGATATTTTCAGGTTTCAAATCTATGTGGATAATACCTTTATCATGACAACACATGACCACTTCCATAAGTTGTCTAAAAAATAACCCATGCCTTGTGCTTGGAAAATCTTCCCAGCTCCTCAATTTGATGGAAAAGCTCTCCACCAGCACAAAGCTCCATCAGAAGGTGCACATAGAAAATATTCTCAAATTTCACTATCGTCAATTTTTGGTGTTTTATAAAGACAGGAAACCCTTCTATAGGAAAAGATCAAGGCATGCTGCTGCAAAATTGATGGATAGTGTAATGCACGTGTAGATAAACATGACATCAGTCTTGTAGTACAAATGAACCAATGTGGGAATAAAGCAATCAATTGGTGCAAAGATACCAAACATTAATATTATACCTAAATAGATCCCAGCAGCCACCTTAGTAACAACTCCAGACCCTTTCATCTATCACGATAAACATACATGTCAATCGAATTCAGAAAAGAGAAAGGGAAGAGAAAGAAGATGAAGGAGAAGCGCGAAGGAATGGTCGATTGCGTGAAGAAATGGAGAAATAGTCCATACGAAAAGTGTACATATAGTCTAATCCCACGAGAAAATTGCAGAGGCAAGAAAAGGATAAACATTAAAAAAAAACACTCCAAAGAACTTATCGAAGTCCACATGGAAAATAAATAACAACAAAAACTACAAGTCATTGGAATGAGCTGGGACCCTAGAAAATCATTTAAATATCGCTAGATTAATTGGAAACATGTATTACCCAAAAATCGTCTTCACTCAAATTTAATGGTGATACTTAGTACCGATTATTAACGTATTTTTACATCCTTATCCCTGCAACAACCAATAACTCTAATGAACAATCATTAACAGAGAAGGATTCAGGATTGGATCTAAGACCGGCTGCAAAATTTCAAACCGGCTAATATGCGGAAAAAAAAAAAATTTACATAATTTTTTTTTTTTTTTTTTTGCCTTGAAAAAATTAAATGGGCTGGGGAGGGATGGGGCTACAACTGAACCCAGTCCCCTTGCCTCCGTCTCTGAACATTAGTGTAGGATTTCAAGTAAACTCTGCGCTAACACTCTTTAGTGATTTGACATGATTTTACAATTACTTATATAAAAGTGCTTTCCAGATTAAGAAATTTAACTTTTAACTATAAGAACAAAAACTACTTAGAAAAGGAAGGCTTAATCAGATGCAAAGTGAACTACGCTACCATCATTCTCAAAATTTCACACACAAAAAAAAAAAAAAAAGTTGAATACCTTCATGTCGCTATTGTCTAAATATGTCAATAAAAAATAAAGCACTACTAATGATGTAATATAGAGATAAGTAAACCGGGAAACAACATATTTGTCAAAAGATAGAGGTAAAACCCCATTGATCAAATGAATGTCTACATTCCCAGCATATCAGCAAGAACCCACTCTTAAGAACTATCGAAGAACTCATATAAAGACAAACTAATCATCTTTCTTTTGGCGTGATTTTAAATGCATGAAAATAAAAATTACCTTGTGAAGATGAAAGGTTACTCCATCCACCACACTATGATATCACTTGGCAGACTTGATTTGCAGAACCTAAAAGGAAAAACAAACTTTCATGCTATTTTGGCCCAACATTCAACAATAAGATCATCTCGAGACAAATTCAAATACCCTCCTTTTAGAAAATCCAAAAATACCATAAATTCATATTTCTCTTCCCATCAAGGACAAGCTTGGTTGCCTACGCATCTGATATCAAATTTTTTAAGTCTAAAAATTTTGGATCTCTCCGGTGAAAAACTAACACCTGAACCCAATCAATTTTTTCCATCCAATCTCAGTTGATTTATAATATGAACCGAACCGAACTGGAAAAAGACTCGAAAAGTCCTTTTTCGCTAGTGAAGACTGCAATTTTCCCTCTCCCCAATACCATTACTCTCCATTGCAGTGAAGAATATGACATCACTCCTACATAAGTTAACATGAAATAAATTATCCTCACTCCAGCAACTTTAGCTGAGTAATTAAAACAACACTGAATACGTGAGTTTATAATTTCTTAAGGATAATAGAACAAAATTCTCAGCATAATAGAATGGCACATCTTTGTCTCTCCCTCTGTCCGCTGGACTTTCATGGATGATCAAGAATTAAATAGAATTCTCAGAAACTTAAAATGGATTTTAACAGACACACAAAAGAGAGTGAAAGGGATGAAGAGTATACCGGGTGGTTTTTAAGATTGGCCTGTTTGATCATGTTTTTTATAAATAGTGATAAAATGTTTATATTACCCTTAGCCTTTGTTTGAGCCCCATTTTGGGAGAGAAATAATGAAATTTTTAATAGTCTATTGATGGGAAAATGTATAGTTGAAAAATAAGAAAAATTTTTGGATTTGCGTGTAATATTATTTTATTGAAAAATGTGTTGTTGAAATAATGTCAAAACACTGTTAAAAATGCATATTTTTCAAAAGAATGGGACTCAAACAAGGGCTAAATGAAATGTCTTTTTGTATATTGCAGGATATATCCCTATTTTAGAATAATTTTTAAATTTTGCCCCATATTTGTTCTATTTCGAATTTTAGCGTATAAATCCATCATTTGATCTAATAAATTAGCATAATCTGCAATATATCTATAAAAACTTTCTGCCAGTATATAATATTTCTCGGATGATTCATCTAATCTTTGCATTTGATAAGTAATATTATTTATTTTTTCTAATAATTGTTCTAATAAGCTATCTAATCCTTTAATTGTATATCCTGACATGTTATATAAATCTTAAAATAGTCAATAATACTGACAAAATAAATATTAAATATTTAGATAATTTAGATATGCAAACATTCAAATGAGTAATCTCGACTATTCTTTAAGATTTCAGAAGGTATCTTTCTAAATTTAACAAAAATAATAGTTTTACCTTAGTTTCAATCTCATATCTTTATTTTTATAATCGAGTAACCTTCAAACTCTGGATCTGCAAACAACTCCCTTCAATGACCTCTTGCCTCCACGGGATAATTGCTATTCTAACTTCTTACCTTCATTGTGTCAATTCTTTGAATTTAGACTATCGATTTCTTTAATCTTTCAAGAATCTGTGGGACGAAATGTTTAGAAACTCATATTTTCTATGAAATAATTTAGATAAATAACTTGAAATTTTATTGATATTTGAAAACTGATTACAATGAAAGACAGAAGATTGTTTGGCTAACTCATAACTCGAGTGCTCAACCAACTGTCTTTTTATCAGCCCAAAAACCTCTATTTATACACAAATTTGAAGTTAAATTACATCATTGCTTACATCATAATATCAATAATTTATGCTTCGTGTTTTTCATCAAGAGCATTTTGGCCCCTCTATCACATGCAACTTCTTTATATCACATCTTCTTTAATAAAGAGTACAGTTCCTCCATAATTGTCCTTCCAACTTTGATTTTACATGCAGCTGGCGAGATTCCTTGGTAGCGGTACTGTCATCTTTTTATCCTTATCGGCATGTGGGGCATTCTCTAACTCTGCATGTTTCTTGTATGGTTGTAATAGGTCCATTAATTCGATGAGTGTCAAATTTTTCAATGTATTCTTTCAAAATTGTTGATTTTTCTTTTCCATTGTTGGTAAGAAGAGTTCATCCTTCATATTGGCACAAACATTTGAATTTTTTATCATAAAAACTTTTTGTCATATTGTATAAAACTTTCATCCCTACAACTCTTAGGAATTTTATCCATGTCTAGGGATTTTGGCATTGTCCTTTTATTATGTCCAATTTCAATCTGAAAATCTTTACCAACGTATCCAATTGCTATGATATGTTCAGCAGGATAATATATCCTTCCATCAATTTCAGGACTAATTGAATAAAATTTTATGTATATGGATCTTCCTTTAGCAAATTTGGATACTTCCGATTTGAATATTTCATCAAAATTTTCAATTTCTTTTAGATCTTTTCCGAGGTAGATAAGATCTAAAAATTCATAATCTACTGCCATCTTGACCATGGAAGGGTCTGCATCATTGGTAATTAGTAATCTTGGATAAACATGATCTCTTGAAGATATGAAATATGAGTCATTTTCTTCCAATTCATAAACAATTTTGGCAAATTTTCTATATTCTTCTTCTTTTGCTGATAAAGGGGTATCATCAGTTCTGATTCTAATAACCCTTGTTTGTTCATCATTGACTTTTATGGTCACCTTCCTGGGACTTGACAATCTCTTTTGATAGTACTAGTCTATTGCTGTTTTCGCATGGTGGATCACTCTTTGGTACCTGTTGGTATCCCTATTTGGTATCATAGGATTGTGCCAAGACATCAATATTTGTATCTTTATTTGTATCAGTAGACATCAATTGTTCTTCAAAAGCATCAATTCTGTCTTTCATCTCATTTGTAACTTTGGAATGTGATTCACTGATCTCAAGTAACAGTTTAAAATTATTACTTAAGATTCAGCTAATGCTTCCATCCCAACTTTTATATCATCTGCTTCTTGTTTGGCATATGTTGCCGCAGATTTCATTTCTGATATCATTTGTTTGATATTATCCATTTTCGAACTCAATATTCCTACTTAAAAAATCAGTAAGATAATTATTTTTTCCTCTAATATGAATAATATCAAAATTATAAAATGATAAATATGTTTGTCATCTATGTAACATTTTATATTGAGATTTCATTGGTAATTTATTTCTAATAAGTCATGCAATTTGAGAATTGTCAGTTTCAACAATAAATTTCTTAAATGATAAAAATAATAAAAACTTCTTTATTTCTCTAATAATTGCTAATAATTCATTTTCATGAGTGGTATAATTTATTTCTGTTTGGTTGAAAGTTCCCCTTGAATATCTACATATTTCATTTAAATCTGTTTTTAATATTGCTGCCCAATATTTATCTGAGGTATCAGTATTAACAATTAAATTATCTTTTTCATTTGGTAATCTTAATTTTGGTAAATTTTTACATTATTCTTTCAAAGATTTGACTATTTCAGTATGGTCTTTACTCCATCCTTTAGTATTGATTTTTCTTAGTAAAATTTATATTTTATGTCTTTTTTTTGAAAAATTTTCAATAAATCTTTAAGCATAGTTCAAGCATCCTAAAAAAATTTGTATTTGTTCCTTAAATTCTAATTTATCAGAAAAGCTTTCTATCTTTTCAGATATATGAGATTGTAATTTTATTCCATTCTTATCTATAATTAATTCAAGAAATTCTATCTCAAATTTTTCTATAATAGATTTCTTTTCAGATAAGATTATACTTTCTTTTTGACATTCTTTTAATAATTTTATAATATGATTTTTGTGAGCATTTTTATTTTCTGAACATATTAGTATGTCATCTACATATACTAATAAGAAATCATTATATTTTCTAAAGATATTATCAATTCTTCTTTGAATTATTTGATGTGCATTTTTTAATCCAAATAACATAACTATCCATTCATACTTACCTTGAGGTGTGCTAAATGATGTATATGATATAGAATCTTCTTCCATTTTGATTTGTCAAAATCCTGACTTACAGTGAAATTTGAATAATATTCTTTTCATTTTACAAGGTTTATCAAAACATTTTTATTTGGTAGAAAATACCCATCAAACTTTGTATATTTATTTAATTCTTTATAATTTATAATCATTCTTGGTTTTTATTTGTTCAGAGTGTTTTATTACCATAAAAGTTGGACTACTATATGGTCCATTACTAACTCTAATTAATTTTATATCTTTTAATTTTTCAATTTGTTTTTAAAATTCTTGAGTATCTTGTATTGTATACATCATTTGTTTTACTCTTATTATAACGTTCTCAGTTACTTCTATCTTTGCTTTTGATGTTTTGGTTTCCAATAAACTAATGGATTTTCATTATAGATATTTTCTATCTTTTTTATTATTTCTGGTTTTTCTGTTTTTTGTATTTTGATATTTATTTTTATTGATATTTGTACTACCCTTTCACCACACTGGGCTGGCTAAACTCTGTATGATTTAAATTCTCTTGAAATTTTTAGTAAATGTCCACATGGTGTTTTTAACATAATTATATAATTATTTTGTTGATAATATTGAAACGTTGTATAAAGTCATTTCATAATAATATATCACATTTTAAGATATCATAAGCATATACCTTATTTATAGTTATTTGTTTACTTCCTAATAAGATTTCTATCTTTTCTCAATTCTTAGTAATAGGTGTGGATATTCATGTGACACCTGTAATTTTTATATTATTATCATTATTCCAATTATTTAATAAGAATGTTTTTATAATAGTTATACCACTTCCTGTATCTATTAAGGCACATGTTGTTTTATTGGTTTCTACTATAGTAATTTGTACATATACTCCTAATGGAAATGTTATTACATTGATCATTCTTTTGGACAAAACATCGTCATATTATTATATGTCATATAAATTCCTTCTTTGTTCATTCCTAATAATATATGATAATGATTTCCCATACTACGATTAACGTAACATGGTATTATCATTTCTTCTCCATCTAATACTATTAGTACTTTTACTTCTAATTCACTAATATGTGTTTTTCCATCAAAATTGATATATTTATAAGGTTCTACTTTTCTTTTTGTTAATCTTTTATTTTTATTTTGTGATACATAGCAGTTTGCTGCTCTGTATCAATTATGATATTTTTTCCTTTTACGTATTCTATTCCATTAAAATATTCTCCATATATTTGCATATTTCCTTTTTTCTACCATTATTTTTCGACTTATACTTGGTCTTCCTAGTATTATAGATGTAATATTATTTCTTGTTAATTTTCTATCTTTAAATTCTATTAAAAAATTATTTTCTATCTTTTCTGTTATATTTGATTTTGTTTTAAATATTTCTAATTCATATATTTCTGGTAAAAGATTTAGTTGTTTATTTGGCTCTACAATATTCAATATGTCTTTACATTTTTTTATGAATTTCTATATAAGATTTTTTAGAGTAAATATTTTCGTAATTTAAATTAGTAAATGTATATAATGCTTTGTATTTTATAGTTATTATATGATTTCCTTCTTCCATAATATCATTTCTATGTATTTTAAAATGTAATCTTAATATTTCATTAAATCTTTATCTTTTATTGGTACACAATATTTTGGGTAACATGTGAATATTAATTTTTTATATGCTAGATTTCCTTCTATGGTTCCTAAATGACTATCACTAGTATTTAATATTCTTCCATCCTATAAACTTACTGTTATTGGTAAATCTATTTTTTCTCTAAATAGAGATTTAAATATTAATTATATTACGGCTAGATAAACATATGGTATCTTCTCCTTTTGTTTTTCATTTACTTTTGTCATTAATTGATCAACTGTTGATTTTGTTAATAATGTTAATTTATAACTTACTGAAACCGTTTTTATGTCTATAGATTTTTCTATCTTATGATACTCACTTATTAATATTTTTTCTCTTCTAAATATTATATCTAATATTTCCTATTTTTAAATATAATGATAATTTTTCTATTTTTCTAAATGTATTATTATCAAATATTACTTTTAATCCATATCCTTCAGAATTTTCTATTTCTTGTTTGTTTTCTATAGTTTTCTACCTCCTCTATTTCTTGATTCATTCCGATTCAAATATATAGATTTCTTCTCCTTCACATTCACTAATATATGATATTTTTTCTAAATCACTTGCTATTTTTTCATATTCTTTTTGTAAAATTTTCACTTTCTTTTTGGTTGATATTTTCTTTTATAATATCTCCTATTTGATTTTTGGTATTTTTTTTGAATTGTCTATATTTTTTATACTTTTTTGTTTTGAACTTTCTTTTATATTTTCTTTTCGGTCCACATCCCCAATTAATAGGTCTATCTATCTCTTCACAACAGATTCTTGTTAATTTTTCAGACTTTTTCATTAATTGTTTATTTTTACATATTTCCGCTAATCTTTCAAATAGAAATTTTATTATACTTCCTAACGTATCTGGTACAGGATTGTCTTTTATATATCTTTCGTATTCTATCTTAAATTATATATTCCATGTTCCTAGTAATTTAGCAAAATACATTTCTAAATATGGTCCTTGATTTTCATTACTATAAAATTGGGTATAATAGAAATTTTTAAATTGACATGTATATTCTTTTTATTTTACACATATCACAATATTTATTAATCCTAGTCTTGCTTTTAACTTGTCACTTCTTGCTTTTTTTTTCTGAATTTCTTATCCAATTTTCTCCTAAGAATTCATCTGATATATATTCTACTAACTTTTTTATTTTATTTTGTGAAGTTTTTTGCATTTCTGTTTGTATATTTTTTTTCCTTAATGATTTAGTATCTTCAGTTACTCATTCCTACCAATTTCTTACATCTCTTTCAAATGATGCTAACAAATAATCAATTCTTTTGTCCGTAAATTCCCATGTATCATCTTGGTTATATAAAAAGAATAATATCATCGCATCTGTCCATTGTAATAAGGCTTTCTTAGTATCTATTTTACAGTCTAAATCTAGTTTTGCTCATCCACGATTTATTGGTTTATTATAATCTGCATTTGGAGTAAATTGATCTTTATATTTTTCTATCCTATGTTGTGGTATAATTCTATCACAATACTGTCTGTAAGGTCTTTGTGGCATTGGACATTGGTGCATATCCTCCTTCTAATTCAAGAAATTCTAGTTTTGGATTATTACTTGTACTTTCAGGTATAGGTGTCGGTTCTCCACCAGTATTCATCATTACTTCATAATTTTCTAATTCTTCTATACTTTATTGATCAAAATTTTTTATTAAGTTATCTATTTCTTCATTCATCATTTTTTTTTATCTTTTCCTTTTTCTTCTATATACTTTTCATATTTTTTTTATTGTTCCAAGATTATTGGTAATATTTATTTTCTAAATCTATCATCCATACTTCCAGATTCATAGTATCCTTCTGTTTCCACATGTTTTTTTCTTATTCTTGTTATTTATCTTTTTATTCTATTTTTATCCACTTTTTTATCTGTTGTTTTCATATTTTGTTTTATTTATCTTATCTCTATTTTTAACATTCATATTTCATCTCTTAGTTCCTTAATTTCATCTATTAATTCTCTTATTAATTTATTTAAGTTTTCAAAATTTTCTAAAAAAAAACTATATTTTCGATTTATCACTTTTAGCTTCTAATAAATATGATATCGTACACTTTTTATTTTCACTTTCTTCTATGATTCTATCAAAACTTTTTATTACTATCTCATTATTGGATAATCATCTTTTACAATTTTAAAATATTTTGTTTTCAATTTTGATTTCTTGATTTTTAGTTTTTCTAGCATTTTTTTGTGGTTCTTTTATATCTTCTAGTGTCATTAGCATGTTTGAGGTTTTTTCTTGTATTTTGTTTAGATTTTTTTAACAGTATTAGTAAGCTTTCTTACTGTTTTATTATTACTCATTTATAATTTCTTATTTTTATGATGATTCATATATCTATCTGTAATATGAAATACATTCAAATTCTTTATTAATCATTTTATATACGTATCTATCTTTTATAAATCTTATAATTAATTTATGTAGTTTTGTTCTTTTATTTCTTTAGATAATTTTTTAATTATATTTAATGTTAATATTTTTTATTTATTAGGAATAGGTTCATAAAATATTTTATATCCCTTTTCTTCCGCTAATTTGTAATAGTTATCTATTTTTTTAATCATAATTCCCATAATTACTTATATTATTTTCTATTATAACAGCATATTCTTCTTGGTCTATTATTTATAGAATAGTTTCTCATATCATAAAATCTCTTATTATGCTGATTTTTACTTTTTCTATTATCTCTTTTCTGATATCTAAAGATTTATTTTTTAGTTCTATAAGTATGGTTTTTAAGGTTTCTTTCTTTATTATAGGTTTTCTTATTATTATATTAAATCTTTCTTTTTTGATTTTATATTTATTTCCTAAATCTTCTATTATCATGTTATGTTCTATAACTCTGATACCAACTAAAGTTGGGGGGGATACTATGACCGTCTTCAAAATCTCAAATTCTAATATTAAAATTCTTGTTATTTTTGTTCTATTATTGGAATCCAACTAATATTTTCATAAGTATTTAATAAATCACAATAAAATTTATAGAATTCGCCATCTTTTGTTAAAACTTTTTCTTCAATGATTATATTTAATTTTTCAATTCTTTTTTCTAGATTGACAATTTCTTTATGTATATCATTTTCGATTCCAATTGTTTAACTATCTATATAAATATTTTTATATTTTAATTTTGGATATAAATATTTTGTAAAGAAACATTTTAATTCTTCCCTTAAATATTTTAATGTACTTTTTGTTGCAGTTTTTAGATCAATTAAATTTTGTATAATATCAGGAGTTAAACTTATTAAAAGTTTTAAATTCATAAATTTTTAAGTAGTTCTAGGACTATGTTGTAATTTTTTAGGTCAGTGGTATTTTAGGTAGTTTCTATTGTTTAAAATAGTCAAAGGCCTTTTTAGGCCATTTTAGAAATATGGCTCCATTTTTAGGTCAATTACATGTATTTTCCCGAAGTGTACCATTCATTTCCTTTGCGATAAAATCCAGTACTTTTAGTTGCATGGGCCATCAGGAGCTCGACCTTTCAAACCTCAGTAGTCTCCTCCTTTCTGGAAGATATTTACTCCAATTCTTTTAAAGCAAATAGTCTATTCAATTGAGTTATAGATCTCTATAATAAATGCCCAATTGAATATAAATTTTGTCTTTTTTTTTTCCCTCTCCCTTGAAACCAAAATTCACCCACTTCAATTCAATTGATTACAAATTACAAAAAAGATATGAATGTATTACGTTGATAAAAAATATGGGTAGTTGTGATTTTGGATGAGGTGGGAGGGTGGAATAGATGAGAAGTATGGTTGATGACGTTAAGAAATATAGAAGCGATTGCGTGTAGAAATGTGGAAGCGTGAAGAAATGTGGAAGAGAAGAAAATTTAAGCTAAAGTTAAAAAAAAAAAAAAAAAAAAAAAAAAATTGAATAACACTGTGCCTCGCACAGTGCAAAGCCACTCTTTCTTTTTATTTTTATATTCACATTCACACTCACACTTTCTATTTATTCTTTATTTTTATAAAAATTAAATAACAACACTGTAAAAAATAAAAATAAAAAAATCTCAAAAGACATAGTTTATGTTCGCGCTATAAATTGTTGACACGTGGTTAGAAAAGTGAGTAGCCTCTTTTATATTGTAGGGATTTGAAAGTACGGTTTCAATAAGTTTTTCATTTTTCTTTTTGTTTTATTTAAATAGTAGGATATATTCGTCATTTCATAATTTTTTATTAAAAAATTGGATGAAAATGGTGATCTTCAAGAGTGAAAATACAAAAAGAAAAAGAATATAAAGTATGAACATTTTGCATAATAAACTTCAAATGTAATGATATTTCATACTAATAATCCTTTTTCGAATAATTCTTATTGAACTCCTTTCATTTTTTTTTGGACAACCAAACATCCACGAATCATTTTCCTTTTAAAATAACATGTTTTATGTAATCCTTAAAATAAAAGGAATTGTGGGTTCCTAAAAAGTGAAAGTTGAAGAGCAGTAAGTGGCAGCAAATACAAAATGACTTGACAAATGAAATGACAACTCAACTCTATATAATGCTTGAGTCATCCCAACCATCAATTACCAAAGTAAAAGCTTCACCAAATTTGGAATATTATCTTCCTTCTGCAAGGAAAGGACGTTGTGGACAGAAATCTATTGGGTTCTTGAAAACTTTAACATACTTTTGATATACAAGTTACATTGGTTAAGGAATGGAAACGAGACAGTTGGACTAGGATGATCTTGGTTTTAACTAGAAGCCTGTTACCAAGAATCTAGTTATAATGGAAATAGATAACCTCTCAGGCTTGTTTTGGACAGTGCTATAGTAATTTTTTTCTTTTTTTTTTATATCCAGATTTTTCAGCTTACGCTAGACTATATTCTGGATCACCAATCACCAACTCTTCAGTAACTGACGAAAATAAACTAAAGATTATGCTCAAATTGATCAGAGGCCATGCACCTTTTATACTCCTGACCCCAAAGGAGTCTCCTCTATAATTATTACATCACTAAACTGTTCCAACTAAGAATGATTATTACATCACTCAGCTGCTTCAACCAGGAATTGAACTTCCTACGCTGAGATTACAAGCCCCGCAATGCTTGTCCTTTGCCAACTTGGATGTGCTCGGGGGCAGTGCTATAGTAATTCTTGTACCTACAGAACACTCACAACATTAAATGGACAGATTTTTTTTTTTTCAATATTTTACGCATGATCTCACTCCATGTGAGAGAAAATTCAAATTTGTGTAAAAAAATTTGTTAAAATTTTCTGAACTCAAAAGCTTAATTATGTTTTTAAACCTTATATATATGAAACCACCTGGAACAAGTCTGCTTTAGGCATTAGGTCAAAAATCAGACTGTACAAGAAAAATCAATTAGGAGTGGACGTTCAATTCGAGTATTTCAAAAATCGAAATCATTAATTAAATTTCAAATATTTTATAAATGGGATCATTCAATTTCATGTAATTTTCGAAAATGAACTGAAACGAGCATTTCCAATTAGAAAGGTTCGTTTTTACATAAACGATTACATTAAATTCATCTATTAAAATTGGAAATCAATTTGGTTATATGCATGAAAATGAAAAAAATATAAACTATTTAAAACAAGTCAAGAGCCCGTTTGCTGACATCAAAATTTTATTTTCTTAGGCCCTGTTTGATTCCCATTCTCATTCTCATTTTCATTCTTCTACTCATTTTCAACCACACATTATTCAATAAAATAATATTTTTCATCACATCAATAACTTTTCAACCACATATTCACCATCATTACATCAAAAAAAATGCATTTTTTTCAAAATAATGTGCATCAAACGGGCTCTTAATATATTTTCACTATTAGTTTGACCTCAATTCGAAGCGAACTTGACCTCTTAATCATTTAGAGTCCGTTTGGACCATATTTTTATTTTTCATTCTCATTCTTCTACTCATTTTTAACCACACATTATGTTAGACAAATCAGGCAAGTTCGATCGACCCAACCTTACTTTTGTAGATTCCACCACATTGTTTTAGCAACACTATGACTGAACCACTTCTTCTCCAAACCCTTGTCGTCTTCTTCAATTCGAAGTCTAATAATCAGTTCTTCGACGTTCATTTCCTTTCTTTTGTGCGTCACATAGTTCTTGAAATCTTTCCACGTGAGGGGCAATTTCTTAATAATTGCTGTCATTTGGAAAGTTTCACTCACAACCATCCATTCGACATGAATTTCGTAAATAATCACTTGGAGTTCTTGCGCTTGACTGATTATTGGTTTGGAATCCAACATCTTATAATTCAAGAACCTGCCGACAATAAACTTTTTAGTCCCGGCATCCTCAGTCTTATATTTTCGGTCCAACGACTCCCACAGTTCCTTAGTAGTTTTCATACTACTATACACAATGTATAGCGAGTTTGCTAAACTGTTCAATATATAGTTTCGACACAGAAAGTCCGAATGTTTCCAAGCATCAACCGCATTGATCACTTGAATATCTTCTTCACCCTCATTGAGTATTGTAGCAATTTCAGTCAAAAATATCGCAAGATTTAAGGTGGTCAGATAGAACAGCATTTTCTGCTGCCACCTCTTGAAATTCAAGCCGTTGAATTTCTCCGATTTTTCTCCATGGTTAACCGGTACATTAATCGGAACATTAGCCACATGTTGGCTCACAACACGACTTGGCACCTGAGCCACAGTCTGAACCATAATAGAGTTAAGTCTTGCAGCCATAGCTGCACCCATACCCACAGTGTGGGCAACTTGGGACACATCATAACTCATAACCCCAGTTTGGGTAACTCCAGCTTGGGACACATCCATGTTGGTTGATTCGGTTGTCATTTCTGAAATGAAACACAAAAAAAATAGTTTCCAATAAACTAAATATCAACTTGTCTTTACAAAAAATCGGATCTGTTTTAAGCTTGTTAGACAAATCAGGCAAGTTTGGTCGACCGGAAGAAATAACGGTCGACCGAAACTCTGCAGTGTTCAAAACCAGAAGCTGCAGGCAGTTTCAGCTGAGCGGTGATCGGCCGAAACTAGAGTTCCGGTCGACCGGAATAGATTAATATACGATGTTCACAGATTTTGCATAGAAATCCGGTAAGCAACTTTTATTGTATATTAAACGGTATTCACAGATTTTGCACAGCTATAGATACGCAAATAAATCAAATGAATTTGCAGAAACAAATAAAGGTAACACTTTTAACCCGAGGCATGTGATATACAAAGTTTCCTTATAACAGATTCGCCCCCTCACTGTTCGTGCTTGAGGTTTAAAACGAGCTCCGTTTCCCAGAATACAACGATGGAACCAGTAGTTTTCGAGCACCACAAAAAATCACTTCGGTGAACTGATGTTAGTGCCTGAAATTATATCACCCAAAAACTAGAAACCAGAAACAGAAAATGAATTGGACAGAGACAGTGCAAACAAATGCAGGAGACTCTACTGTGCACATGAATTTTCTGTATATTTCGTGTGTCTTGGGGAAAGAAGAAATGAGCCACTTATAGCCTCTTCAATGGTGACAATTAACACAAGTTAGTGGGCAATAATTTCTGGAGTTTGGAAAACCAAAAGTCAAGTTCTAAAAAGTAAAACAAATTCCAAAACGTAGGTCCGCATGAGGGGCCAATTTTTTGGGCAATCCGGTCCGATATTCGTGTGCGTAGGTCGCATCATCAGGGAGCTTGTCTTCTATCAAGTAGTCTACCAATGGATCTAGCCAGCTGTTTTCACGCTCTGTGCCCGCCAGGTCGGCTATGAGCAAAATGCTTGGCTGCTTTAGAACTTGTACACTTGCCGCGCTAGGCAGATTCTTAGGATTTGCCGACGCTAGCTTGGACAGGGCGTCCGCCCGTTCGTTGTTTTTGCGAGGGACCTTGGTTATCCTGAAGCTTGTGAACACCCTTTGCAAGTCCATAACTTTCATCAAATAGGAAGCCTTCCTCCCGTCTTTTGCTTCAAATTCACCTATCACTTGGCCCACAACCAACTGGGAGTCGCTGAAAATTTCAACTGATGTCACCTCAAGTCTGATTGCCAAACCCAGGCATGTGATAACTGCCTCATATTCTGCATCATTATTTGTTGCCGGGAATTCAAAGCGTAAAGAATACTTCAACTCCTCTGATTCTGGACCTATCATTATAATGCCTGCTCCAGACCCCTCTGCCTGTGAGGATCCGTCCACGAAGATTTTCCAAACCGCCTCGATTGGTTGAGGGCAGTCGGGTGGCGGTGTGAGCTCTGCGATAAATTCTGCCAGCACTTGAGCTTTGATGGCTGTTCTCGGCTTAAACTCGATATCAAATTCGCTCAACTCGATAGCCGATTTCAACATTCTACCCGACGTCTCGGGGCGATGCAATATTTGTTTGACAGGCTGGTCGATCATGACGTTCACGGAATGAGACTGAAAATACGGTCTTAATTTTCTGACTGCTATGATCAATGCAAATACCAACTGCTCTGCAAGGCTGTAGCGAGTTTCTGCCCCCCTCAACACCTGGCTTACGTAATAAACAGGCTTTTGCAGTTTTGGAAGTTCTTTTACCAGTACAGCGCTGACTGCATGCTTTGACACCGCCAAGTACAAAATCAGCACATCTCCTGTACAAGGTCTAGTCAAGATCGGTGGCCGCTGCAATGAACGTTTCAAAGATTCTAGTGACTCCTCACACTCCTTGGTCCATTCAAAATTGGTAGAGCCCCCAATTGCCTTGAAGAAGTGATAGCATTTATCTGCCGCCCGGCTCATGAAGCGATTCAACGCCGCTACCCGACCCGTTAGTCTTTGGACATCTTTTCTGTTTTCGGGGCTTTTCATCTCTATGATAGCTTGAATTTTGTCTGGGTTTGCTTCGATGCCCCTTTGTGTGATCACAAAACCCAAGAATTTTCCACCCGTTGTTCCAAAGACACATTTCTCCGGGTTGAACTTCAATCTGTTTTGTCGGGCAATGTCGAACACCTTCTGTAATTCTCCAACATGGTCGTTAGCTTTCATACTTTTGACGACCATGTCGTCCACGTATGCTTTAATGGTGCTTCCGAGCAAGTTCCCAAATACCTTGTTTACCATCCTCTGGTATGTAGCCCCGGCGTTTTTTAGACCGAACGGCATGGCAGTATAACAGTATGTTCCGGCGTCAATTACAAATGAGGTCTTCTCCTGGTCTGATTCTGCCATGGAGATCTGGTGATACCCCGAAAATGCATCTAAGAAACTTAATCGTTCGTGGCCTGATGTGGCGTCCACCAGGTGGTCTATCCTTGGTAGGGGGTATGAATCTTCCGGGCACACTTTGTTGAGCCCAGTGTAGTCTACACACATGCGCCATTTTTCGTTCGACTTCTTTACTAGGACAACATTTGCCAACCACTCGGGATATCGTACCTCTCTGATGAAACCCGCCTGCAGTAGCTTTTCAACCTCGGCCTTGGCTGTGGCCTGCCGTTCAGGGGCGAGATTTCTCTTCTTTTGTTTTATTGGCTTGGCATCAGGCCACACACCAAGGCGATGTTGCGCAACAGAGGGATCAATCCCCGGTATGTCAGTTGGGCACCATGCAAAAACATCTAAATTGCTAGACAGACACTTTACCAATTCCTCTTTTTCTTCTGGCCCCAAGTCTACCCCACGCTGAATTCACGACCTTCTGCTACTTGAATCTTTTCCGTAGTATCAAGGGGCTCAATTCGCCCCCTGGGATGTTCAAGATCTAACATCATCACCGGTGGTGCTCCCTTCGCCCGCATACTGTCGACGTAACACTTCCTTGAAGATTGTTGGTCCCCCCTTACACATCCCACCCCGCGACTTGTGGGGAACTTCATCACTTGGTGGTATGTAGAGGCCCAAATCTTTCTATAAAGCTAGGCCCATAATTGTGTGATTAACTTCACATTAGGCGCAATAAAGGAAATATAAGCCCAAAAGATAGTCCAATACATGTTTAAAAGTAAAATGATGTTTATAAAATATTTTCTTAAAAATAATTTGATGAAGATTGGACGGAATGCAAAGTATTTCATTTTATGGCTAAAAGTACATTTCAAATATTTTTAGTCTCCTTTGAGACCTATTTTCAATATAGAAAACATTCTAATTTGAAAATGATATCTGAATAAAAGTTGTAGCTCTTTGAGTTATCTTTCCAACACACTTTGAATCACCTCAATCGGATATCGGGAGAAAAAGTTATGATTGAAATACCAAAAGCTGTGCAATACCAACCGGACAACCGGTCGACCGGAGCAACTAACCGGTCGACCGGAAAAGCAGAAAACCCACGATTTTTTTGAATTAATGGCCACTACTTGCACTACTTAATTACCCTATTTAATATGACCTTTCACCCACCCCAAACCTCACCTATAAATACCCTCTTCACTCATTTGATTTTTCACACCAAAAGCACTTTCAATTTGCTTTCAAAAGTTGAGAGAAAAAATAGAGAGTTTGGGAGAGAAAAGGAAGGTGGTTTTTCAAAGTGTTTTCCAGAAGTTTTAAGTGTGGGCAAAAATATTCTGCAAGAAGGTTTTTGTGGTTTCAAAAGGTTTTCAAACAACAAAGGAAGGTCCAAACGTTCAAGCTTCGTCAAAGTTTTGAAGTTTATCCAAAATTTTTCAAAGTTCTTTTCAAAGTTCGTCAAGCATCAAATCAAGGTAGGTAGAGGTGCATTAAGTTGTTATACGTGTTTAAGTTATAATTTTCTAGCAAGTAATGTTCTATGTTAAAGGCTAATGTTGTGTGTCAAATGGTATCGTCGGTTCGGCATGTGCCTTTCATGTCAAATGGTTCCGTCGGTGCGGCATACATTTAAAGGTTAATGTTGTGTGTCAAATGGTATCTTCGGTTCGGCATGCACCTTTCATGTCAAATGGTTCCGTTGGTACGGCATACATTTTCATGTCAAATGGTACCTCCGGGTACGGCATGTTTTATGGAAGTTTCTAATGTTAATTGTTATGAAATGCTTAGCTTAATCACGATTGCACCTATGACGCCTATGGAGTTTTCAACTCACGGGTTTCTACCCTATATCTACAGATTAAATGTTGATGCACCGGGTTGGATGATGGAAGAGATGGAAGGAGATGCAATAAGCCTATGGGAACCCGGTGAACAAGTGATTTAGATTAAAGTCTTTAATGTTTCAAATGTTATTTCCAACGTTATTTCTTTTGAGTATCTTGAACAAGTCATGATTTCATCAAATAAATTATATTTCGTGATTTTGGAAAGTTATAAAGTTATTTAATCCAATATCTTTCAAAAAGAATGTTTGTTAAGATCTAAGCTTCCGCTAAGATATGTACACTTGTTACTAAACCACCGGTTAAGTTAAGTAAAGTAAGTAGCGTCCCGGTCCACTAGGGGTTGGGGCGTTACAGCGTGGTATCAGAGTAATGGTTTTTTAAACCGGTTCTGTAGACCAAGTATATTTTCAAAACAAAAAGAAAATTTGAAAGTTTAAGGTATTCCATGGCATATTGCATTCATCCATCGAATCTCATCCTACAGCCCAGGTATGTGCAAAGTTTAAAGTTATGGAAGTTATGATTTGATGCTTTGATAAGTTATGGCACATTTTCAAGTATATGTTTATGTTAAAGTTAAATGTGCTGTTTCAAAGATATGTATTGGACTTGGGCAAAAACTTAAAGTTATGGGCATAAAGAAAATGTATGTTATGATGTTATGTGATAAAAGGCATAATTGGGCATTTATGTGACAGAATGGTTAGATATTTACAAACGGCAAGGAAGACTACGGATAGGGCTTATAGGGCAGATTTAAACCGTAGAATTGCTATCCATGCTTATGAGAACTATGTAACGGATCCTAACCGACCGCTTAGCGATCATGTGCATGACATCTATGAGAGATGCATGATGGCGGTTAATGCCGGTATGGAGATCACGCATATTGAAGCCATAAATAACCTCATACACTCCCTCCCACCGCAATGGGGAGATATGGGAGTCACAGTTAGAGATGAAATGTTAGAAGGCAATCCAAACATGTTCGAGTTCGAGAGATATTGCCATGCCCTGATAGACTTATGGGATGATGTAATCCATGAGGAGCCTGAGGAAGAACCTGTGGCTGAGGAAGAAGACCCTGAAGAGGAACCCGAGGAGGAGCAGGAGCCTGAACTAGAACCACAAGTGGTGATAGATATAGAGTCCGGGCCTGAGGCGGAAGGTTCTTCCGAAGATGAAACTCCACCAAGGAAGCTTCGTAAAACTCACAGGGATTAGAGATCTAGATATTCCCATTTTCTTATGATGTCTTCTTTCATGCTAAGTTTATCAAACTATTATGTATCCTGATTTCAAGAAGTATGACCTTGACGGACTATGAGCGAAAGTTTGACCAGCTTTCGAGGTATGCTCCACACCTGGTGGACACGGAGGCGAAGGAAGTCCGACAGTTCGAGCAAGGGTTGAACTCGGACATGAGTATGATCCTTATGTCCCACGATTTCACGTCTTACAGTGGAATGTTGGAACGAGCTCATGCAATCTGGTATCAGAAGGGGAAAGCACGAGTTTTTGCACTGACTCAAAAGGAGGCAGAGGAGAACTCGAACGTTATAGCAGGTACTTTATTGATAGCCAATATGCCTGCTTATGTACTGTTTGATTCAGGAGCTACGCACTCTTTTGCATCGACGATTTTTATGGCTAGGTCTAGTATTACCTATGATAGATCGGAAGGTATATTAGAAGTTAGTGTCCCTACAGGTAACCCTTTGAGTACTGATAAGATAGCCAAATCTGTTAGTATTGAAGTTGAGGAAAATCCTATGGAAGCAGACTTATACATGATAGAGATGAATGACTTCGATGTAATACTAGGCATGGATTGGTTGGGTAGTAATTATGCCACCATCCGATGTAAGGAAAGGGAAGTATTATTTCAGAAACCAGGAGAAGAACTATTTTCCTTCTTTGGAATCAAGACGAAACCTTTTATTCGACTAGTATTGGCTTTACAAGCTGAGAAGATGTTGAGAAAAGGAGCTTGTCAAGGATATTTGGTAAATATCCTAGGAGGGAAACAAGAGACAGTAAAGATTGAGGACGTACCAGTAGTACGGGAGTTCGAAGATGTGTTTCCAGAAGAGCTATCTGGTATTCCACCAGATAGGCAAGTGGAATTCACCATAGAGCTAATTCCTGGAACGGCACCAATGTCGAAAGCCCCATATAGAATGGCTCCGAAGGAACTACAAGAGTTAAGGAAGCAAATACAGGAACTCCTTGATATGGGATTCGTACGACCCAGCGTATCTCCATGGGGTGCGCCAGTGTTGTTCGTGAAGAAGAAAGATGGAAGCATGAGGATGTGTATTGATTACAGGGAGTTGAATCGATTAACCATCAAGAATAAGTACCCACTCCCTAGAATCGAAGATCTGTTAGATCAACTGAAAGGAGCTAAGGTATTTTCCAAGATCGATTTACGATCTGGGTACCATCAATTAAAAGTGAAGACAGAGGATATACCTAAGACAGCTTTCAGGACTCGTTATGGACACTACGAGTTTACGGTGATGCCATTTGGATTAACTAATGCACCAGCAGTATTCATGGATCTGATGAATCGAGTATTTCATCAGTATTTAGATCAATTTGTCATAGTATTTATTGACGACATTTTGATATACTCCAAGAGTAAGGAGCAACATGAAGAGCATCTAAGAGTAGCCCTAGAGGTACTACGCAAGGAGAAACTTTATGCCAAATTCAAAAAGTGTGAATTCTGGCTTGAACGAGTTGGATTTCTTGGACATGTAGTCACTGCCCAAGGGATTGAAGTAGATCCAGCAAAAGTGGAAGCAGTAACTAACTGGAAGGCGCCGACTAATGCTGGTGAAGTACGGAGCTTTCTAGGATTGGCCGGGTATTATCGAAGGTTTATTGAAGGATTTTCCAAGATAGCTGGCCCAATGACGCAACTTACGAGAAAGGGAGTCAAATTTCAATGGACGGATATCTGTGAGAAGAGTTTTCAAGAACTTAAGAAGAGGCTGATATCTGCGCCTGTGTTAACAATACCTGAGGGAACAGAAGGGTTTGTTATATACAGTGATGCGTCCAAGCAAGGGCTAGGATGTGTACTGATGCAGAATGGAAAGGTAGTAGCCTACGCTTCAAGGCAATTGAAGAAGCATGAGCAGAACTACCCGACGCATGATTTAGAGCTTGCGGCGGTAGTACACGCATTGAAAATATGGCGACACTACTTGTACGGAAGTAAGTGTGAAATTTATACGGATCATAAGAGCTTAAAATATTTTTCTTCACACAGAAGGAACTAAACATGAGACAGAGACGATGGTTAGAGTTAGTGAATGATTACGACTGTACCATTCACTACCATCCAGGTAAGGCAAATGTGGTGGCCGACGCCTTGAGTAGGAAATTGACGGGACAGTTGACGTCACTACTCACTTGTCAAATGGAGTTAGACAAGGACTTGGAAAGAATGAAGATTGAGGTGGTTACCACACCAAGACAAGTCACAGGGAAATTAGCAGCTTTGACAATTCGACCTACTCTTCGAGAGCGAATTATAGAAGCACAAGGTAATGACCTGTTCTTGATGAAGATCAAGGAAGAAGTTGGAACAGATAAGAGGAAAGATTTTGGAATAGCTACAGACCAAGCACTAATGTTTAAAGGAAGAATCTGCGTGCCTAAGAATGAGGATTTGAGGAACGAGATATTAAAAGAAGCTCATTGCACCCCGTACACCGCACATCCTGGTGGTACGAAAATGTATCGAGACCTTCGTGATACATTCTGGTGGAGAAACATGAAAAGGAGTATCGGACTGTACGTGTGTAAATGCATAGTATGTCAGCAGGTTAAGGCGGAACACCAAAGACCAGCAGGATTGCTGAATCCTTTAGAGATACCTGAATGGAAATGGGAAAACATCACAATGGATTTTGTGGTTGGATTTTCAAAGTTAGGAAAAGGACACAATGCTATATGGGTTATAGTAGACCGATTGACGAAGGCAGCTCATTTTCTTCCAATGAAAATGAATTTTAGTATGGACCAGTTGGCACAATTGTACATAAAAGAAATAGTAAGGATACACGGTGTACCTGTGTCTATTGTGTCTGATAGAGACCCAAGGTTTACATCTAAATTCTGGAAAAGCCTACAAGCAGCTATGGGAACGAAGCTGAATTTCAGTACAGCATATCACCCGCAGTCTGACGGACAGTCTGAAAGGACCATCCAGACTTTAGAGGACATGTTGAGAGCATGTGTTTTGGATCTAGGTGGTAGTTGGGAGTCATACTTACCCCTAGTAGAATTTGCGTATAACAATAGTTTTCAAGCAAGTATTGGAATGGCACCGTATGAAGCTCTCTATGGAAGAAGATGTAGATCCCCTATTCATTGGGACGAAGTCGGGGAGAAGAGAATTTTGGGACCAAAAATAGTTGAAAGGACAGTTGAAGCGATCGATCTGATCCCATCGAGCAAGGATAAAGGCAGCACAGGATCGGCAGAAGAGCTATG
Organism: Osmanthus fragrans; assembly: GCA_019395295.1. NCBI lineage: Eukaryota > Viridiplantae > Streptophyta > Magnoliopsida > Lamiales > Oleaceae > Osmanthus > Osmanthus fragrans. The sequence continues at coordinate 13,114,274 of CM033353.1, read as the reverse complement.
CTGACACGAGAAGAAAGGATTTAGAGTTTCAAGTGGGAGACAAAGTCTTTCTAAAGGTAGCACCAATGAAAGGTGTACTTAGATTTGGAAAGAAAGGTAAGCTACGACCCAGGTATATTGGACCTTTCGAGTTACTTGATAAGGTTGGGAACGTGGCTTACCGATTAGCTTTGCCACCTGAATTGTCAGCGGTACACAATGTGTTCCACGTATCAATGATAAAGAAATACGTGCACGATCCTAATCATGTGATAAGTTATCAGACCCTAGAAGTACAAAAGGATTTATCTTATGAGGAATCACCAATTAAGATACTGGATCGAAAAGTGCATAAGCTAAGGAATAAAGAGATTCAACTGGTTAAGATACAGTGGAATAACCACGGAATGGAAGAAGCTACGTGGGAAAAGGAAGAAGAAGTTAAAGTCAAGTATCCCGCACTCCTTGCCCAATTGTAAGGTAAATTTCGAGGACGAAATTTATATAAGGGAGGAGGGATGTAGAGGCCCAAATCTTTCTATAAAGCTAGGCCCATAATTGTGTGATTAACTTCACATTAGGCCCAATAAAGGAAATATAAGCCCAAAAGATAGTCCAATACATGTTTAAAAGTAAAATGATGTTTATAAAATATTTTCTTAAAAATAATTTGATGAAGATTGGACGGAATGCAAAGTATTTCATTTTATGGCTAAAAGTACATTTCAAATATTTTTAGTCTCCTTTGAGACCTATTTTCAATATAGAAAACATTCTAATTTGAAAATGATATCTGAATAAAAGTTGTAGCTCTTTGAGTTATCTTTCCAACACACTTTGAATCACCTCAATCGGATATCGGGAGAAAAAGTTATGATTGAAATACCAAAAGCTGTGCAATACCAACCGGACAACCGGTCGACCGGAGCAACTAACCGGTCGACTGGAAAAGCAGAAAACCCACGATTTTTTTGAATTAATGGCCACTACTTGCACTACTTAATTACCCTATTTAATATGACCTTTCACCCACCCCAAACCTCACCTATAAATACCCTCTTCACTCATTTGATTTTTCACACCAAAAGCACTTTCAATTTGCTTTCAAAAGTTGAGAGAAAAATAGAGAGTTTGGGAGAGAAAAAGAAGGTGGTTTTTCAAAGTGTTTTCCAGAAGTTTTAAGTGTGGGCAAAAATATTCTGCAAGAAGGTTTTTGTGGTTTCAAAAGGTTTTCAAACAACAAAGGAAGGTCCAAACGTTCAAGTTTCGTCAAAGTTTTGAAGTTTATCCAAAGTTTTTCAAAGTTCTTTTCAAAGTTCGTCAAGCATCAAATCAAGGTAGGTAGAGGTGCATTAAGTTGTTATACGTGTTTAAGTTATAATTTTCTAGCAAGTAATGTTCTATGTTAAAGGCTAATGTTGTGTGTCAAATGGTATCGTCGGTTCGGCATGTGCCTTTCATGTCAAATGGTTCCGTCGGTGCGGCATACATTTAAAGGTTAATGTTGTGTGTCAAATGGTATCTTCGGTTCGGCATGCACCTTTCATGTCAAATGGTTCCGTTGGTACGGCATACATTTTCATGTCAAATGGTACCTCCGGGTACGGCATGTTTTATGGAAGTTCTAATGTTAATTGTTATGAAATGCTTAGCTTAATCACAATTGCACCTATGACGCCTATGGAGTTTTCAACTCACGGGTTTCTACCCTATATCTACAGATTAAATGTTGATGCACCGGGTTGGATGATGGAAGAGATGGAAGGAGATGCAATAAGCCTATGGGAACCCGGTGAACAAGTGATTTAGATTAAAGTCTTTAATGTTTCAAATGTTATTTCCAACGTTATTTCTTTTGAGTATCTTGAACAAGTCATGATTTCATCAAATAAATTATATTTCGTGATTTTGGAAAGTTATAAAGTTATTTAATCCAATATCTTTCAAAAAGAATGTTTGTTAAGATCTAAGCTTCCGCTAAGATATGTACACTTGTTACTAAACCACCGGTTAAGTTAAGTAAAGTAAGTAGCGTCCCGGTCCACTAGGGGTTGGGGCGTTACATGGTAAGTGGAGGGAATAGCCCCAGCAGCATTTAGCAGGGGTCGACCGTAGATTGCATTGTATGCCATGGGGGTCTTGACAACCAAGAAACTCGTTAAGACCACCACGCTTGTCGGGTAGGTCCCCAACGTTACCGGTAACTCCACAATTCCTTCTGGCATCACCGTAGCCCCTCCAAATCCGAGGAGGGGGGTGGAGATTGGTTTCAATTTTTCTGGAGAGATTTTCAACCCTACAAATGCTTCCCAAGTGAGAACGTTAGCTGCGCTTCCGCCATCGACTAACACCATTTTGACGTCATAATCAGCAATATCACCCACTATCAATAATGCATCGTCATGGGGGGTTACCACACCCATTAAGTCTTCTTCTCCAAAAGTGATGCTCTGGTCAAACCTAGCCTTTTTCTGAATAGAGCAGACCTCAACCGTGCGGGCGTAGTTTTTTCTTGCTGAATTCGAGTCGCCCCCGGCTGCTATCCCTCCAGTAATTACATTTATAACACCGGCCCTGGGTGGCGGTCGGTCATCGACTTTATGCTTTCCTCGGTCATTTCTCGAGTATTTGCTGAAAAGGCCCCGCTTCAAGAGGCGCTCTATTTCTTCTTTCAAATGAATGCACTCTTCCATCTCGTGCCCATGGTCTTTATGAAAATGACAATACTTGCTCTTATCTCTCTTGTTGGCCGATGCTGCCATGGGTTTCGGCCACTCGAGCTCCTTCATGTCTCGAATCTCCATCAAGATCTTGCTCTGTGGAGTATTTAAGTGGGTGAATGTTTTGGCCTCTTCTCGCCTTGGCCTAACGGCCCGGTCTTGAGTGTGTCCCTTACTCATGCGTTCATTTCTCGGCCTGTCTTTATCAGCTAGTTTACGCACATCACCCGCCTTTCGCTTATTACTTTCTGTCTCCCACCCCTCTCTAAGATTTTTTGTGACCTTCTCTGCTTCTTCTGCATTAACGTATTTGTCCACGTGGTCGTGGGTTCGGTTCCCACAGACGGCGCCAATGAAAAGGTTATAAGTAAACCTTCGTTTTCTCCTGGTGGCGTAAGGTGGTTCTTCTACTCCGATAATCCAAAGTTACCTGCAAAATGAGGGCGGGGCTTTTCTCCCCGTTGTACCTCCGGCGTGAGAATTAGAACATGGTTCAAAGATATCAATTATGGAATTGAATGCGTGAGGAGAGTTTTGATAGTAAAAATTCACTAGCCTGTACCTGACCCGTCTGGAGGGTATTTATAGGCGGCTGGGGCCGCATAACTGCCGGGCGGTTGAGAAGCCAGGTGTCCCACGTTGTGCTCCCACTTTCCCCACGTTCTGAGAAGATGGTTATTATGCGTCTAGTTGTTGGTTGTCTTTGTGGTAACCGCTAAGCGGCCTTCATCTGGTTAGGTGTTTTCTCGCGACTAGGTGTTGTAGAGCACTTTGTAATGGCGGACGACTTAGCATGACTGTAAAGCGCCCGGGGGGGGGAGTCGATGGCTTCATGCGGTAGGCATGGGGTCGACGTCTTCAAGTGGTAGGCATGTGGTCGACGTCTTCAAGTGGTAGGCATGTGGTCGACCACCTAGGGGCCGTTGTCGCCTAACACGAGCATAGTGAAGCCCCCTCTGGTAGACACGGGGTGCATTCCAAGTGGTTCTATCCTTTGTCGCCGCACCCGGTACTTGCTAAGCAATAATTGCTAAGAGCGTATTATATCAGTTATGTCACGATTCCCATATGTGCATTTCATTAGTTTTTAATAACATGATTAGAAGAATAACTAACATAAGAAAATGAAAGTAGAATAATAAATCTGTAATAAAAAACAAAAGAAAAGAAAAGAAAAGATCGAAATAGGGCACATCTCTAAGTTTAGACTAGTGGCTTAATAGGTTTTTCACAATTTTAAAAGGTTAATGTTAGTCATTCAAAATAATTAGTGCGTAACTTCCAATAAAACAGGAAGAACCTATTTTAAAGTTCATTAATTTAAACACACACATCATAATATATATCGTCAAAATTCTATGACTTCAAGGAAATGATAGGTAGTTACATGTTTAATATACATCAATTTGGAAAACCCTAATCTCTCAATTCCAAACTCTTCTGGTTTGTTAATGAAACTGGGACTTGCACACCGTTTAAATATTTGTAAATTCATTGAAATGTACCATGGAAAATGAAATTTAACAGCATACTGAGTATAGTAAGGCTCCATTTGACCCATATTTTCATTTTCATTCTTCTACTCATTTTTAACCACACATTTTTTAATAAAATAATATTTTTTATCACATCAATAACTTTTCATTCTTTTTCAACCACACATTTTTTATCATATCAGTATTTCAAAATTAATTCTTCCTCAATAATCTCCATCAAATATACTCTAAATCTCAAGCTTTCTCGATACCAATAATGGGATACTATGATGCCCCTAGGACACATCTTCAAGTGATAAAAGGGGAAGGTAGAGAAATTCAACTTTACTTGAGACTGTCGCGTCAAAAGTTCGAAATCTAAAATATGAATTTTGTTCTTTGGTAAATGTAAGTGTACAAATAATTTTACATTTGTACACTTGAAGACATAACATGCGATTTACCTCATTCACTAAAATTCAGGATAGAGCAGGTGAGGACGATAATAATGGAACGTAATCCAAAAAAACAATGGGATACTATGATTTCGCATCTTTGAAGACATAATATGCGATTTACCTCATTCACTAAAATTCAAGATGGAGCAGGCGAGAACGATAATAATGGAACGTAATAAAAAAAACAATGGGAAACTATGATTTCGTACCCATATGAAAGAAGTGAATAGTATTCAACTTTATCTTTTGATGGTGAGCCATACAGCTGTTTGATTGGATGTATTAACAAGTGTACGTTCAAGAGTGTTGTCTAATTCTTCAGTGGTAAAATTACCCAAATTATCTCCTAAGGGTGTACTATGTATTGATAACTGATGTTTCCAGCAGTCTGTATTGAATCCATTCACTGCCCACCTGAGATTTTCATGTCTCCTTTGCGCTCCTATATATACCATTCACACTTCTCTACGTTGCAATAAATTGGATGAAGGGCATTTTAGGTTGAGCATGTGGGTTATCCAAAATGTCTCTTATCTTACCTGACATTTGAGATTAGCCAAAGTGGCTCTGCGAGTGTGAGATTAGGAGCTCTATAGACGGTTCTTGCTGAGTATACTTTGTTATGCATGGAACTACAGAGGATGGAGCTTTCTTCAGTCCAGTCCGAGGCAGGTTAAGGCTGATATTGCAGCTGCTGACTCGTTGGTTCACGAACTCATCAAATTGTTGGAGGAATGAATGATGCGTTTTTGATCCAATGATGCAGGAGCTGTGTTCAGTTATTACTGTCACGTCTTGGACTGAAGGGAGCTCCCTACTGTTTTTGCTTTCCCTAATTATCAGTAACTTTAGCTTTTTGCTTGTTAAAACCTAAACACTGGGCTTACTTCTTAGCTGATTCAGAGATGTAATTCAATTTTCTTATTAATATCTTTTTTCTGCTTAGATGTTTGCAGGTGAAAGCTAGTCGGGGTTTATGCTGCCTCTGAAGACGTGACTCTATCTTTAGAGTTTTAGCACTACAAGAAATTTTACCAAACAATTTTTATTGTGACATTTTATCAGAAAAATGGTTGTCAAGACGCTGTTGTTTTCGTTAATAGAAAGAAGTTTATTGTAGTGTGTTGTCTAGGCAGAGCAAGTTTCTATTTAGGTACCAGTAGCGGGTGTGAGTACATGTGTTAACAAACCCTAACGAGCATGTTGAAGTTTTGTGCAATTTTTGAGTTACTAATTTTTTAATTTTTGCACCCTATTTTCGAATGGCAAGTTGTGCATGCTGAAAAACAAATTTTCGAGCTATCGGTCTCACCTCAATTTTTTGTTAAAAATATAAATCTCAAGAATAGTACCTGTGTTCAGATTTGTTCAAATAAGAGGTTATTGTGCAAATATGTTGATCTTTATAAATCGAGGACTACGCCTGATAATGAAATGGTAAAGCATCCTTCGCACAAGTAGACTATGTTTGATTCATTATTTAATTGAAAGATTGATGAATATAAAGCTGCTCCTAAATTTAGAGTAATTTATTATTATTATTATTTTTAATGATGTTCGTCTCTTTATAATTTTCTGCAGTTCGTGTATTAGAATTTCTCAAAAAAATTATATGTAGGTCCGTTTAATTAAACTCTTCTTTGGTACACATTAAATTTTTCAATTCTTATTCTTCTATTGATCTTCAACCATATTTTTTAATAAAATAATATTTTTTTGTCAAATCAATAATTTTTTTTTTAATTCTATATTAATTATTTATTACATCAAAAAAATGTATTTATTTTCTCAAAATATGGCTATCAAACAGGAACTCCTAGATTTAAAAACGAACAGAGGTCAAGGGAACTTATTTTGGACAAAAAATGATATACAAAATACACTTTTGTTGTAATATATCAAAACCCAAAGTATTGATTGTTCCGCCTGCTAGTAGAATGTAACCTCTGAGGTTTAGTAGCCGTGAAATGTAAGGGATCCAATGCCCGGTCAAATGAGGGGGTAATCTTCAAATTGATTCAATCAAATTATCATATTTCCGCAAGTGAATATGATTTCTTTTTTAACAAGTGAATATGTTGACAATGACTTTTTGTAAGTTAAAAAATAAAGGGTAATTGACACAAAATATATCTATCTTTCAGTTGTTTTGTGGAAAATGTTCGTACTTTTTATTTTTTTTAGCAGAGAACTTTACCACTTTTTGCTGTTTTTGCGTTGAACGTTCTTTTCATCAATTTTTAACGTTAAATGACTAATATATCCTATTAGTTAAATAAAACAAAAGAAAAATAAAGAACAAATTATATTTATAGTCTCGGATCTTTTAAAAAGTATAAATTGTGAGTTGTGAGAAGAAAGTGAAGTTTGGGTTATTTGTACTTTTTAAAAAGTTTGGGTCTACAATTATAATTTGTTCTTTATTTTTCTTTTCTTTTCTTTTGTTTTATTTAATTAGGAGGGTATATTTGTTATTTTACGTTAAAAATTGATGAAAATGACGTTCAGCACAAAAAAAGTAAAAGATAGAAACATCTTGTGCCAAAAAAATGAAAGGTAGGGACATTTTTCACAGACACTTGAAAGGTAGGGACGTTTTGTGCCAATTACCCTTAAAACAAACAAAGATACATACTTATGTATAGGTGTGGGCAAAATCCAAATCAACTCGCCCAAATCGACCCGAACAGATTGGTCGTTTTCTATTTTTTATTTTCTAGTTAGGTTTGGGTTTTTGGTGAAGAAGGTGGGTTGGTTTGGGTCGGGTCATAAGTTGACCCATGAAAATCGACTAAAATCGATCCGACCCAACCCCCTTCGTTAAAAGAAAAGAAAAAAATTCAAAATTTAATCAAAACTCACGAGAGACATAGATAAAACACAACCCTAAGTCACTAACCTTCCATTTCTCTCTCTCTCTCTCTCGTTCTCAAGAACTCGTCAGCGCTGCCCATCTTATTTTCTCATGCCGACGTCAGTCACCAATAGTCCACAGTCTAAGAGTTCTTCAATTTTTTTCACCACGAACAAAGTAAAGATCTGACCTTTTTTTATTGTTTACTAATGGCGGATCGTGTGTTGCACGATAACTGTTATAATTTTGTAAGAGATTTGGTTGTAACGACAACATATTTTAGAACATATACACATTTAGTTATATAATGTCAATAATGTGAACAATTGAGTTTATCATATGTTCTGATTGTAATCGAATATAACTCTCGCGTTATTTAAGATTGAAGTTAAAAGGGAAGAAATACCTGAGATGAAATTATAAGGTTGTTTTGAGAAGAAAATATCCTCATGTCATGTTTTTGGAAAGAAAACTTTATGTGAACTCCAAGAGGACTAAAACTTAATTGTGTGAAAAACAAGAGAAGAGTTTTAAGTGAGCTAGTGCCAAAGTAAGCACTTGTTGATAGGAAAGTTAGGATATTACCTTTTGATTGATACTTATGTTGTAATATAGAGTTTGAGCCTATTCCAAAGTAATCAGCACCAATTTATAAAGAAATTTCTCGAAAAATTAAAGTTTAAAAATCTTGACAGAAAAGTTATCATTGGGTTGCGCCCCATAATGTTTATTTTGTAGGCACAAACAAAGGATAACTGTTCTGTGAAGATATTTGATTGCTCTTTTAAAACATGGTAAGTTTTCGGGAGACTTCTCTACAATCTTAGTGATGAATGCTTTGGAAGAGGCTCAAGTAACATTGTTAATATTTGATTTCTTAAAGGTACATGTAAAATAATAAGTGAAAAAGATCAAATATTATTGTCATATAGTATAATTAAAACACACTTATCCATAACTGAGACAATGAGTACATAGTATAATTAGACTCAACATAATCCATCAAAAGCTAGCGAAATTGAAAGTTATCATGGATTTAAGACAGAGACATTTAAGGAAAAAAAATGAGATAAAACTTACTGGTTCAAGATATTCAATGTATTCACGTTGCGGATCGACTCTGGGGTAATGCTCAAGTTTCACTTCTCAACAATTACCAACATCCAACCTTCAAGACAAAAAACATAAGGTTCAAATAGGGAGCAATTTTGATGAATCTTCAAAAACAAACAAATTTAAGGAAATTATAAGGCTTACAGCTTCAATCACAAACAAAAGAAGGTGCAAATGTTCTGGAAATCATTAAAATACATTTATTTAGGTATCTTACATTTTTGTCCCCTTGGCCACGATGATACTTTCTTCCATGCAGCAAGAGTAGCCCATTTGTACCTTTACTGACATCTAAAATGAGACCACTACTTGATGATAATTTCACCATTCGATAAAAGAATTGAAAAAGCTTGTTTAATTCTAAGTAATCGAAGGTTACTTGCAATGTGTATATACATGAAAGATGAATTAACAACATAATCAATTAAATAATATATTTCAATAAAGATGAACAAGAATGCATATGAAATTGGAAGTAGACATAGCATGATGAATTTAGAATGGAGACTATAAGAAGTCTGGTCACGAACTCTGAGTACATAGGAAAATAGAACTATTTTATATTAAATAAATAGAAAAGGTACAATTGGAATTAAACAATTCATAGATAAGCCAAAGTTCCATAGGTGCGGCACATTTTGTACACCATGAACATTGAGAATTCATTATTCATAAGCTCAAAAATGCATGTATCATCGATCTGAAGTCGTTTCTCTCTAGCAGATGTTGTCTAGCAAAGCTCCCCGATATGTACTATAAAGTAAAATTACAAATGAATGACCAACATAAGTTTAAATTTTGTGGAAAAGAGGAGTATAGAATAATGGTTTATACATTTAAGTAGAGAAAGATACAGATGACAAAGAATTGAAGTTAAAGAGAATCATAGAATTTTTCGATGAGCATCGCGATTAGATGTTAATGTCACTTCAAAGACAGGATTACCCGTACATGAAGTGTCCTCTTCAATAATATTGGAGTCATATGTCACCTCTAAGCCCGAATGATCGAATATCGAAACATTGAATGTAGGACATAACCATCTTGTAAGTTATGATGGTCAAAGAAGTATTCTCATCCACCAACTAGATATACATTATCATCAATTCTTTCTAACTGCATGTTAGAAATGATACCATCATATCCAATCAAACGAACTATATCATTAAGTTCATGTCTCGAGTGATGTAGAAAGGATCTAGGAAACAACTATATATATAAGAAAAATATAAGTACGGCATTTAAATATTTATTCACTTTACATAGAATTTTAAAAGCTTTAAATAAATGTGAAAGAATGAACGGTTATAAAACTCACAAGACGAACGTTATGGCCTAATGAAAGTACAATAACTCGTAAGAAACGGCTCGATGCATCCATTCCGTCTGACATGATACTTCTACTACATCGATAATGATTGAAAATATTTATTAAATTCTTAGAAACAATTGGAACTTTTTCTATATCACCAGTGTCAAAGAATGTAAAGTCACGTTTTAAGTAATATAGTCTGAAAAAAACTAACATAAACTCACACAAGAAACGAACAAAATCAGTTGCTAATCAGCTGAGAAATTGTAATAACGAAGTCTAACCTTGGTTTGTTGCACAATACTCTCTTCGTTTGAAAATCTCGTTTGTCTATGATTCTTTTGCTCAATCAAAGATTCTTCATTTTTTGAATTCAAAAGAACTGAGGATTTTGCAGATTTAAATAGATTAAATGTTAGTTGGAGAAATGAAACATGGTAGGATTTTAAAGTGTTTCCTTCTATAGACAAATTAGAGTAGAGGTCAGGATTCTTTCTTTTACGTGGTGTTATTGAAATAGAAGCAAATAGGCTAAATAAAGTGGGAGAAAATGACTAAATGAAATAGAAGTCTAAAGCTGTAAGAATCAATGCTTCATGTTTTCGTTCTCTTATGTACTATCAATTTTCTAAACATGTTGGCTTCTTTACTTCTCATAATATTTTGTTGTATTTCCGAGAATTCAAATACAGCTCTAAAAAAATTCATTATGGCAGAATATTCAGCCACAACATTGATCGTAGATAATATGCATTCTTCGTTTCACTATAGATAAATCTCCTTACATAAATATGGTTTCATATTTAATTTGTATAGGTATAAGGAATCATTGTGGAAGTGCATTTGTTACGACTACATAACTAAGGAAAAACTAAGGAAAACAAAAAGATGCATACTTAAGTAATCTCACAAAATAAGACACACTGAAACTGTTAACGTGCCTAGGAAGGAAACCACAAGTTATGTGGTCTCAAGTAATTAAATTCACATAGATTACTGATTTGGAGGACATATAAACCATAGATAGTAACTAGCAGTAGTGGTTGGAATGTAGTTAATCTTCTGATTTAAGAAAAAAAACCTATTTTAACAAGATCTAACAAATTGTCCACAATTTTGCGAATGAAAATTTTCTTTCATAGACTCCTAGCAGCTACTTTAAAGAAAAAAAACATATTTAGCTCCTTAGTAAACGATGTGTTTAAAATGATGTTTCAGTGCAATAAAAGCAATTTGTGGATGAAATATGCAATCTTTCACCTTTTTGTCATATTCAAATTTTGGAGGTCGAAATTAGTGTCTTATTTCTGATTGAAAAATACAATAGTGCAATGAACAAACTCAGTTTCTGGCAATTTCAAATTAGACCTTATTGGAGCGAAATACAGAGCTAATGGTGCATCCATAGAGATTCACAAGAATTGAAAATAATAAATTAAAACAACAATCTTTAAAAGGAAATAAAGACTTTCAATAGATATATTATACCTTCTCCAACTTTAATAGATATTCAAAGGATTTTATAAATAATTTTACACATCCCCAACAAGTAAACTCGAAATAGCCTCTACCTACTACCTCTCCCAACTCGTACTTGCCATAGAAATTATTCGAAAAATCAAATTTCTTTGTTAGAAGTGACTCAATGTGCTTTGTCGGAGATAGCGATGAAAATTTCCCTTTTCCAAGTGATGTTTTGATTCAAAACAAAGAGTTTAAGAAAATAATGGAAGCCACAAGAAAATGTATAAATGACATTATGAAATATAATAATAAAAAGAAAAGATATAATTAAAATTTTGAATTGACCCTAAAAAATAAACATAAAATAAAAAATATATTACATTAACATAACAACATATGCTTCAATCATAAGGAAAAGAAAAAAATTAAGTAAATAAATAAAAAAATGAAATTGACCACATGTACATGAAAATGGACAAAAAATTAAAAATAAAATGGCCTTACAATCTGGTCACCATTAAATCAATACCAATATCAAGATCTTGGCCTCCAGTATCCTGCAATGATAAGTAAAAAGGAAAAAAAAATGTAAAAATAAGTAATAAAAACTAAAATAGATCAAACAGGGCACATCTCATGGAAAAAAATGGATGAAGTTAAGAATTCGATAATCTCATGGATATTTATCAATTTTAAATAAACTAAGGGACACTAGAATTATGTCTCCATTTGATTTAATCATTCAACGATCATCTTACTTGTGATGATTTTATCTATTTCAAAAATTTTGTGAACAATTTAACTAATACCCACCAAAATTTCAGTTTCTATATTATGAAATATTTATTTTGAATGTTGTTGTTTGATTTAAAACTTTTATTTAAGAACATAGCATTTTGTTCTCAAATGAAATCATTTCATTTTTTCATTTGGTTCGACAGAAATAATAGATATGATGTTAGAGTTTATGTAATCAAACACAACCAAATGTAATATAATGGAAGTGTTGAACGGTATGATTACTAGGAGTTGTGATTTCAGTTACTTTTCAAACAGACAAAAACAAAGTAAAAAAAATAAAATTTGGACAGTTAGTACCCAAAACAATAGTGAAAATGATAAACCAATTCAAAAGAAAACAATATTCTTTAAATAGAATAGACACACTTACTCGCACATGGTCGCTACCAAGATATCCACGAAGCAAAAGAGCATGGTAAAAACAATCACTGTGCATAGATTGCTCTAGTGCCTGAGTATCGATTCAATTTTTAGGGATCGAGTCTTGGTCGTCCAAAGAAATGAAGAAGTAGAGGAAACCAAATTAATTCTGCACAAAGCGAAATCTACATTAAACAAACATCAAAAGAGTTTGTTTGCGAATTTCAAAAGCTAAAAAGTGAACAAGGAATCATGATAAGATTTCGATCATATGAAAACCAAAGAAGATTTAAGGAAAACAGATAACCGAAGAGATAAAAAAAAAAAAAAAAGCCCATGAGAAATCCAAATTATAGAAGCAAAAAATGAAGATTCAATCAGATTTTTATAATTACGTAATATAATTTACTATGATATGAACACATCAACCTACTCTATCTAGTCCAATTTGACGGAGTCCCTAAACCCACCCCATGGTTGTGCACATATTCCGAGCACAAACTTTCAATTCATTTGAAACTCAAGTAAATAACAACTGTAATAATAAGTTTAAAACTCAATCAAACTACAATATATTAAAAAAAAAAAAAAAAACTGCAACTAATTAGAAATTAAAAAAAAAATTGTACTCAATGTAAATATGACTAATGAGATTATAAATTAGTTGACATTAACTTCCTCAGACAAATCATGTTGCAGATATTACAAAGAAAAAGGAAAATAAAATCTGATTTCAACTTGACCTAACAATTAATAAAGAAAGAATAAACTAATATCACCAAAACATACAAGAAATTATTCTAAATCAGGTGAAAAATTCAAAGAGAAATGAAAACCAAAAAATTCACCTTTTAACTTCCGATAAATGGCACAAATAGCTTCGAAAAATAGCAGACCCCAAAATATCAAAACCCGAAATTGTCTTCTCTAATATGGAAAACAAGTAGTAACAACAAAATCAGTCAAACAAGGTCACAAAAATATGAACTAAAAGTAGAGAACCGACAGAATTTTAAAACATTTGTATAAGAACCTAAAAAATATTTCACACACAATACACCCAAAAAATGAAAACCAAAAATAAATGTGAATCTGGAAGTCAAGCAGCTACCCTAAAGAATGAACCCAACATAAGCAGACCAAACTCAAAATCGGGGTATAGTAAGCTCGAAATTTATGGAGCAATCTAAAAGAAAGTAAAGAACGGAAAAATTCATAAAAGGTTCCAAACAAACTCTTCAATGAACCACAACAAAGATATCGCTAAATGGGATCCCAACACAAGCACTTACAGTCCATGTTGTCTTTAGAGAATCGTGAAAAAAAATAATATTAAGAGAGATGAAGAAGAGAACTTCAATCTTGCAATGGGTGTGTGGGGAAGTGGAGAGGTGATTTGTGTGCAAAATGGAGTTTAGAAGTAATGAATGAATAAAGAAAATGTGTTAAATAGAGAGTGATGTCTGTGAGAGAAGAAAGATAAATGTACTTGATGGTTGCGCGTGAAATTGAACAAATCAAGTACATGGTTGCGTGTGGAACTGAGAAATCAAGTACATTGTTGTGTGGAACCAAATAAATCATCTACAGCCTCAAATTGCATTTAACGTGGGAAAAGTCTACAAAGAAATTGGACCAAGCATGAATGATGTCGTTTTACAATCAAATTTTTGGGGAAAAATATGCATACAACGTCAGCATGATGACATAGTGACGCCTTATGTACAGTGGCAACCAAGTTCTTTCTTTTAAGATTGTAGGGATATGAAGTGGTATAATTTATAAAATGATTATATGATATATATATATATATATATATATATATATATATATATATATATATATATATATATATATATATATATATATATATATATATATATATATATATATGACATCAGCATTAGGTGAGCTTGATGTAAAATGAATAGTAACTAAGCCTCTTTTTTTATATATTGTAGTGATATATGACATCAGCATTAGGCGAACATGATATAAAATGAATAGTAATTAAGTCTCCTCTTTTATATATTGTAGTGATATAGATCCAATATTTAAATTGTTAGGGGAATTATTTAGAATTTTGAGTTCTATTAATTTTTGCTACATCATTTTGCTTTGGTTCAACAAAAATCATGATGAATGTCTTTGAGAGTGCTGAGAAGATTCCGTTTTTCTTTGAAGGTATTATTTACGTTGATTCGGTCATTAAATTCAAAGTTATTGTAAATTTCTTTGTGCTAATTATGATTGATGAATTTTTTTTATTTTTTTATTTTTTTTGCCTCTTGTTTGATGCTTGCACCAGGAAAGAAGGTTCTGAAGGATTTATTTTTTTGTTAATTGATTGTGATGGAATAAAAAATTGAATTTTTTTTGAATATGTGGTAAAGAATGTGATTTCTTGTACATAAAAAATATTCGGATTTTTATTTTCTTGATCTTAAAATGTGTCTGAAGGAACCTGGAACTAAAAATCAGGTTTATTTTGTATACTGTTTTACGAGTTTGTTTACACTTCAATATATTATAGTTATTCTTCGTGTTGGTGGATGAAATAGGTTCAACTTTATTAATCCATGTCTGTGATCTGGTATTGGTCTTCCATTTTACCTTACTTAGTAGGATTAGCACATGTATTTGTCTTGATGCTGTTCTTTGTATACTTCACTTTGAAATGATGCGTGGATTTGTATTTTCAACAGAGAAGGCATTTGATGAAGAGGGTAACTTAAAAAAAACCAAAGCAACTCTCTATTAACAAAGTCGGTATGTTGGAATCCGTCCACCCCTCATTGACAACTTGAAATTCCAGTTCTCTCTTTTTTAATTTTTTTGATTCCGAATCCTACCCATTTGGGTTGCTATATAAATTTTAGGGACTCCCGAACCGACCAGTTCAACCCAACCAGATCGGCATTTGGTTGTGTTGGGTTTCAATCTTTACATGGGTCAGGTTGTGTTGAATATCAATCAAATTGACCATGTTAGGTTGAGTTTGGGTTGGAAAAAAACCCAACCCAACTCAACCCACGCCCACCCCTACTTATGTATATTGTGTAAGAATGAGTGATTTCATAATTGGATAGGTTGAAATAGTGGACCATAGATGCTAAATCCAAAACCACTATAAATTACAAACTTAGACCAAATTTAGAGTAGTTTGGGGGAATTTCACTATTGTAGGAAGATGTTGAGACAAATGAGGATTTCATGTGTGAAATTAAAATCTTATGTGGATTTTTTAAGGTCAATAGGATGAAAATAGGCTAAAGTCTTAAGTTAAAGGTCGATTTACTTAGATAGGTGTTTAATGAGGGACAGTGCACTAATCAAGGTAATTTTTTTTTTTTTGAAATTTTCTTTCATAGCTTTTATGACTCGACTTATTAAGCCTATAAGGGTGTTAAGACTTGTTGCCCTAAAGTCAGCTGATTTGTGTGTTATCGGCCTAAAACTCGGTAAATGAGTAATTTAGAAAGTTTAAGGGAGAAAATGTTGCAAATAAAGAAAAAAATGTTGAAATAAAATTTGAGAAAAAATAGAAAAAATAGGTGCATGAAACAGAAGACGCGCTGAATGCGTTGGTTAAGTCCCAAACACTTGTTTAAGAAAATTTGATTTTTGATAAGGAATTATTAGCCTAGTTGAGTTCTGAAGAATGCAATAATCAAACTATGGATAATCATTGTTTATTGACTAGCAATTAGTGAGATTTACTTAAACTAGAGATGTGAGGATAGTATAAAGATTCAATCTTAAGTCACACACTTGAAAAGAGCAAAAAAAAAAAAAAAAAAAAAAAGTTTGGGGGAGTGTGAATCTTACGAGTGATGAAAGAACATATTTGACCATTGATGGCTGGGAATTGAAATTACTTATGAATTCATAATGCTATGCTTAATTCTTCACACACATATCGATTTTACATTGGAAAAGTAGATTTTAATTTCTGTATTCTGATTTGAAGATGTGCATAAATTTGATATTATGATTTCAATTCTGATATAAAAGCTAGGTTAGCTAGCTAATTTTTTTCTTTTTGCATTGCCCAATTGACTGACCACTAATTAGGTAATTAATACTGTGTGTTTGTGTGTCTATTAGGTTTTAGTTTTGTTTGAGAACAAACAAATATTAAATTTTGGGGTTTGATAAATGTAGTTTCTACACTTATTCTTGGATAAAATGCTACCTAACTTGTGTTATATTGTCTTCTGTAGGTAAAATTTTATGTTCGATGAAGAATTGGAGAAAATAATACAAAAATAATGAAAAATGACGAAATCTAAAATTTGGGAACTAAATTGCAAACTATCCATAGATGAGACGGGAGACAAAATGAAGATGGAAGATGCCATAGATTTAAGTGAATACAATTGGAATATAAAGGAATGTGATTAAGAGAGAAAATGGTGAAATGAAGCGAATTCAAAGTTTGGGGACTAAAGTGCAAATACTCAAAAGTTGTGTTGAACCTCACGATGAATATTCTAGAGTGTTAGGGGTCAATTGGATGAGAAAAAAAGTCAAACAATTGAATTTCTCTTATTTTTTTCCCATGATTAATCAAGATCGTTACAATAGAGCCACTTGTTTGTGCCATAATATGGGTAACAACATGACTTGACAATTTGGACACAATCCCTATAGAAAGATTTGGCACTTGAGCCATAGTCTAGTTTCTAGTAGCACATGCATATTGGTTGATTTGGTTGTCATTTTTGAAATATCAAACAAATATTAGTTCCTTAACGAAGATTATTAATCACCTGCTTGTTCTTTAATCGGATCTATTTTAATACCCCCAAAATGGTGCAAAACATAAAATTACAGCAAGTTCGGCGCCCAGAAGAATTTCTTTTTTAGCGAGCCCGGTGCCGAAGCGTCGGAACTGACACCCAGCAACTTGGTAGCGGAAAAATCGTGATTTTAACTTTTTTTTGGCCAATTTTCGACCCGAACCGTCTCCTACCTTCAAGACAATATAAATAGAAGTTTTTGAGCTCATTTCTAGGTTAAGAAATGAGGAGGGAGCCGACCAAAATATAGAGAAAATCTGGGAGCTCTCTTTGTCATCAACCAATGATGATTTTAAGAAGAAGAAGAAGAAGAAGAAGAAGAAAACTTCATTGATGAAGAAGCTTTCACTCAAGCATCTCCTTCAATAAGTCTTTCTTCTATTTTAATCTCGTTTTTATCCTTATGTTATATTATTTTGTTGGGTATTTGTAAATACTCTATGGATAGCTAAATGAAGATGTGATTGATGGTGATTTTGAGCCCTAGAATGATTTTCTATTGTTTTTGTGCTACATAGTTCTCAAGATTGATGTGTTTAATCTATTGTGTTTAGTATTTATATTGTTCTTCTTGATTGTTTGGGATGACAACTAGATGATTGAGTTGATACAATGAATGCTATTTTAGGATTTATAGTACGTAATTACTATTTATTTTGAAAGCTAGTAGCAAGTACATTTCAATGGATCGTAGTACGTAATCGCTATTCAATTGAATGTATTTAACACTTAAGTTAGTAAACCGAGCTTGCGAGTTTGTGCTTAATTCAATTCAACTTTCTCGTTTTAATACTTTTGCTAAAGTAAATCTAGCGAGTTTATCCTAGGTTGTTTAATGAATAGGGTTGGATAGAGAGCTTGTTTTATTCAACTAAAATGTAAGGAGAGTTTAAGTTAATTGTGCTTTTAATTATTCACGAATTGTTGTTGATCTTGAGAACGAAAATCCCTTGCGAATATTGATAAGTAAATCATTCCAGAATATCCCTCGATCACATTCCCATTACTTTGTTTCCTTTTTATTCTCGTCTTTTCTATTTTGCATTTATTGCTTTCTTTAGTTTAAATGAACCAAAACTTCCCCCCATTTACTTATTTGCTTATTTGGTTTTTCTCGTTGTAATTGACATAATTGAAAACAATTCTCTGCGGGAATGACCCTTACTTGCTACATTATTACTTGAACGACAAATTTTAGAAGAGTAAGGAATATTAACTTGGTACGCTTTTGGAAGCTATTAAATTTGGTTCCATTGCCGGGACTTAATTTGATACATTTCCGAAGCTGTACCAATTTTGGTACCGTGTCGCCGGGGATTGTTCTTTCAATTTTGTTAATTGCAATATTTTCTTTTTTATTTCTATTATCTTTATTTTTGTGCTTTTCTTGGTCACTTAGGTTGTGAATGAGCTAAACGAATACATCACACTACAACCTAAGTTTAAGAAAAGAGGCTTTGGTTGAACAAGTTTGTCAGATGGGAGCAACTTCTCAAATTGAACATCAATTTTCCGATCTTACAACTCTTCTACTTCAAGTGGGTCTTCAAAGAATTCAACAAGAAGTAGTGTGCGAGATTTGCTCATATGCGGGACATCTTACTAATTCATGCCCGACACTACAACAAGGAGTCTTTGAGCAAGAGAATGTCATTGGAGGATTTCCAATGCAACATAGACAAGGGTATGATCCATATTATTACGTATATAATCCTGGATTGGGTGATCACCCTAGTCCCAGTTATGGAGGAAATCATTTCATAGCTCCACAAGCACAGATTAATCATCCCATAGGTTTCAATCAACAAGATCAACCACTACACTTCCAACCTAGTCAACAAACTCAACCTCAAAGTTCAAATATGTCTCTTGAAGATATGGTTAAGTCCTTGGCTTCTAGCACTATGCAATTCCAACAAGAGACAAAGACCCTAGTCAAGAATTTGGAGACATAAATGAGTCAGTTGGTTAGCATGGTGGATAAAATTGAGGCTTAAAGATCTGAACAACTTTTTTCTCAAGCATTCAACCCGGAGAAAAGTGTTAATGTTGAGACACTAAGAAGTGAGAAGAGTTTAGAGATGGAAGATCTTGTTGAGGAACCACCGCAAGAGAAAAACTTGGCTTGTGAGAGTATTGTGGAAACCATGGCATCACTTGAGCCATTATCGAGTAATCCACCAAGGTATAATTTCTCCTATATTATTCTTCGGATATCTAATGAGAAATTTTTACCTTTGGTGATGCAGGCTCTCAATGTTGAATTCAAACTTTTTCCCAAGCACTTGAAGTATATGGACTTGCGAGATGGGAAGAAACTATCCGAGATAGTTGCAAGGAACCTCACAACACTCCACAACCAACTTAGGGGAGTACTTGAACCCCTTGACCTTACTCTTTCATGTTTTCTTCTTGAGGGCTTAGTACAAATTAATTTTGGTGATGAAGATGCATGCTTGTTTTGGATGGTTTGATAGTTTTGCCATTATGCTTTTAGTTGTTGCATTGCTTTGAATTATGGAGTACGGACATGAATGGTATATGTTGTTTATTTTCATCAACTTATTCCATGTTCGACTATCTATTGATCACTTGAGTCATGATTCATCACACGCACTTGTTGGTGGCACATAAGGTTGTTAGCAAACTTAGATAACCATGTTGATGACAATTCTTCAATCACTACCATTGAAAGAATAAGTTTGGGGGTGGTTGAGCCAGTGAAGGAAATTATTTAGAAATGTATTAATTCATTGCTCAAATTATCTATTTTATGGAGTGCTCTTGAACTTCAAATGAAAAGTTGGATGTTGTTTCTATCCTAATCGAAAAGAGAAAAAAAAATGTCTGTAGGAAAAAGTTGCATACCTTAAGGAGTGTGAGTCAACATTGAGTAATCCGACCATATGCATCGCAATGTATATGAGACGATCTACCAATGAAGAACGCTACCCTTAGGGACTAGAGCGTTAACTACCTACATTGAAAAAAGATAGCAAAAAAAAAAAAAAAATGGATGCTATATCCAGGGTTGTTGTTGAAAGATTGGTGATTGTGCGTGATGTGCCTTATGAAAGTTTGTAGTTTTAGCACTCAAAGTTTTTGGCTAATTAATACATGACTAGATGGTCTAATTTACTGGTTCGATCCAACCAAACTTGAGAGGGAAAGATTGAGCAATTTGAGGGAAACCTTAAGTTTTTGACACCTTTGGCTATATCAAGTTTGGGAGAGTGCGCAATCCTACAAGCGAGATAGGAAAATTTAACCATTTTGAGGGTCGAAAACACCACTAACTTGTGCATTGTGATGAATTGGAATGACAACACACACACACACACACGAGTCAAGCATGGTGTAAGTTAAAAAGTGCTGTTGTAGCATTTTTGTGTACATTTCATAAGTTATTAGCATATGTGAGAATTGAACTAAGGTGGCAAACTATCTAACTTTTGAAGTTTTTGCTATTATAGTATTATCTTTTGATTCTAATTTGTGTGTGTACATGCTTGTTTTTATAGCTTTGTTTGAGCACTAGCAAAGATTTAAGTTTGAGGGTGTGAAAGTGCGGGTTTTGCACTTATTTAGACCTTTAAAATTCGATAGTTGTTAGGTTTTAATTGTAATTTATCGCTTAATTTGGTCATTTTATATTTTGTAGGCGAATACCCGAGTGGATTGATGATTGGAAGGAATTTATGCGAGAAAAGAGCCAATTGTATTGAAGATACAATTATCCAAAGTTTGGTGCAAGGCTAACACTTGTTGGAGATTGAATTGTGGCTTGAAAATGGTGCAAACTATAAAATTACAGGAAGTCCGGCGTCATGGCGCCCAGAAGAATTTTTTTTTAGCTAGCCCGGCGCCGAGGCGTCTAAACTAGGTGCCAAGCAACCCGGTAGTGGGGAAATCGCGATTTTAACTCTTTTTTTGGCCCATTTTTGACCCGAACCGCCTCCTACCTTCAAGACAATATAAATAGAAGTTTTTGAGCTCATTTCTAGGTCAAGAAATGAGGAGGGAGCCGACCAAAATATAGAGAAAATCTGGGAGCTCTCTCTCTCACCAACATTGGAAGATTTTGGGAAGAAGAAGAAGAAGAAGAAAAAAACTCCATTGATGAAGAAGTTTTCACCTAAGCATCTCCTTCAATGAGCCTTTCTTCTCTTTTAATCTCGTTTTTATCCTTATGTTGTATTATTTTGTTGGGTATTTGTAAATACTCTGTGGATAGCTAAATGAAGATGTGATTGATGGTGATTTTGAGCCCCAGAATGATTTTCTATTGTTTTTGTGCTATATAGTTCTCAAAATTGATGTGTTTAATATATTGTGTTTAGTATTTATATTGTTCTTCTTGATTGTTTGGGATGAAAACTAGATGATTGAGTTGATACAATGAATTCTATTTTAGGATTTATAATACATAATCGCTATTTATTCTAAAATTTAGTAGCAAGTACATTTTGATGGATCGTAGTACGTAATTGATATTCGATTGAATGTATGTGGATTACACTTAAATTAGTAAACTGAGCTTGCGAGTTTGCGCTTAATTCAATTCAACTCTCTCGTTTTAATACTTCTGCTAAATTAAATCTAACGAGCTTATCTTAGGTTGTTTAACGAATAGAGTTGGGTAGATAGTTTGTTTTATTCAACAAAAATGTAAGGAAAGCTTGAGATAATTGAGCTTTTAATTATTCTTGAATTGTTGTTGATCTTGAGAACGAAAATTCCTTGCGAACACTGATAAGTAAATCATTCTAGAGGTGAAGAATATCACTCGATCACATTTCTATTACTTTGTTTCCTTTTTATTCTCGTCTTTTCTATTTTGCATTTATTGCTTTATTTAGTTTAAATGAACCAAAACTTCCCCCCATTAACTTATTTGCTTATTTTGTTTTTCTAGTTGCAATTGACATAATTGAAAACAATCCTCTACGGGAATTACCCTTACTTGCCACATTACTACTTGAATGACAAATTTTAGAAAAGTAAGAAATATTAACTTGGTACGCTTTTGGAAGCTATCAATTTTGGTTCCGTTGCCGGGACTTAATTTGGTACCTTGCCGAAGTCGTACCAAAATTTGCACACTAAAATAGATATTTCTTTTAGTTCCCAATGTGTAAATCTAAATGTTGCTCTCCATTCACTCATTTTTTTCTCGCTCTAGTTCAGTTGGGTCTAATCAACAATCTCAACATCTAGTCATGTGATGATTCTCCACTAGATGAGTACTTCCACATTCAAGTGTATACTAAGTAATTCAAATCCACCAGTTATCTAAGCCCAAACATCAAATACAATTGCAAAATAATTATTTTTCCAGTCAAATATCATGTTTTACCTCATTCCCTTAAACTTTTTTCTTGACCCTTGTAGTGAGTTTTAGGTCAATAGCTCCTCGGTTGTTTAGACCAAAGGGTACCGGGTTTTGAGATACCCCAACGGACTTAATAACTCAAGTAAAAAAGACTACGAAGTGAGGCCCAAGATTCAACAAGTGCAATATCATTCTTTTAAGCACAACATAACACATGAGACTTAAATCCCTAGTATATGGTCATTACCTAACTTATACTTGGAAAAATACACCCCACACAAATATTTCTTTTTTTCAACATGCATGAAATCAACATACTTCTAGATAATATCATTCACCGGCTCAACCACCCCTAAACTTATCTCGCAATGTGGTAGAGTGAAAGAGAATATATGATTGACAAAAAAATATGCACAACTCACAACCTAGTTCTACCAATTCAAAACTTTCTCCATCAATAAAAAATTTTCACATCTAGATAACATTTAATCATGACTATTGTGCTCAAAGTAACTTAGGATCTCACATGGACAATCAATTTTTTTAAAAAAAATTAGGCACAAATAGCATATTTGGTCATGCATATCTCCTGAATCAATAACAATTTTAAACATCAAACAATCCTAAGCCGGCAAGGTCATCTGACATGTCAACATAAAATCACCAATTTAATCACAATAACCCCCAAACTTAAATCGCACATTGTCCTCAATGTTTAACGAAGAAGATAAAAGAGAAAATGAATAACGAAACTTCCCCGGTTGTTTATTTGTGAAGAGGTACCAATGCTTGACTTTGACTTATGATGCTTTTGAATGGATTTGGGCAAGTGACCTTCTTGTACACAAATTTACCCACAAACTTGTCATGGAACCATGGATATGTGGGACTTCAAAAATTTCCTACAAAAACAAATGATAGCAAATTAAATAAAAGCATGAAAGTACATAAACTTAAATAAAAAGATTAAAAGTTAAAAAGTTGGATTGCCTTCCACAAGCACTTTTTTATAGTCTTTAGTTTGACTTTGACAATTGATTCACGAGCACCTAAAGAAGGCTTTGGATGCCTTGCCCATTTTTCTTCGTTTGGCTTTGTTCCACTCCTCGTTGGATCTCCAAAACTCAACATTGCCAATTTCCATATAATAGAACTTGCATATTCCAACCGATTCAAATCCAACTATATATTCCACCACATCATCGAAGTTAATCAGAAACTCAATTTTTGGGCAAACAATGAAGTTGGAAGAATGTACATTACTTTCATCCTCATTCTTTGATACATTTTCATTCGGCCCCCTTGTGGTTAAATTGTCATTCTCTTTGAGCTCTTTGTCAATAGTGGATATATCTTTGGATTGAATGATCGGTCCGCAATCCAATGCTACGGGCAATGACAAGTCTTTCATATTAACTCTCTCGAGTGGATCCCCACTGTTGAAATCCATCCTAGTACATATAATCTCCCATAAGCATGTCACTTTCAGCCAATTTGGCAAGCACTTTGAAATACTTTGCAATTACCTTTTCGTTCAGTAGGGGAGGACAATCTCCTACAAGCTTAATGTCCTCATCCTAGTCGTTAGACACATAATCTTCGATGAGCATGTACATCTCATCAGAGTTGTCAATTGCTTGCTTTCAACATTTCAAATATTTTCGAAATTCAAGAAGTTTTGACGTGCGCAAATTAGTGTACGAAAACAAGCATTGCTCAGTAATTGGCCTTGCGTAGCAAATATTACAACTAGAATGTCCTTCAAGCATATCCTTATAATCCATGTAGAGATTAGATATTGCAAAAACTTTGTTACTTTACCAAGATAGAATCAAGCAAATATCTGAAAAGTATGGGGAGAAAATACAAACACAAGATAGCTTAGCAATACAGGGGGTTAGTCAAAATACACAAAAACAAAAATAATTAAAAACAAATAAAAGAAATTGTTAAAACTAAAATTAACTAAAGTGGTAATTAAAGTAAAAAAATTCACCGACAACGGCTCCAAAAACTTGTTCGCTAAAAGTGCATGACGCAAGCGCACGGGTCGTGTTCAAGTAATAAAGTGGACCTTTTAAGTTTGGGTTGTCGATCCCTCGATGAATGTATACTTTCGATTACACAACTCTAATTAATTTAATTCTAACACCGTAAACAAACACACACAATAAAAATATGATTTTGGAAAATAACTAAAAATCTACAAAATAGAAAAACACAAACACTTGGTGATTTTGGAGAAAAACGTGGTTGAGATTCATGGTTTCGCTTAGCCGTCGCCTAATTAATTTATCTAAAAGCCAATTAACAAATTACTTATTTACGATGTTATACTCGGTCTTTCAATTTTAGTTACCACTCTCGAGTAAAATTAACCATAATTGATTGGTTTAACCTACTATATCTTTATGTCGATTACAACAAAACAATCGCATTAAATCATTGTGAAAATAGCACATTGGATCACCTAGGGCTAGTGGTATATCTTTATCCACTACACAAATCTAGAGGATCTACTATTTGGTCTAAAATACACAATTTTCTCTCGAATGATGTACAAATCATTAAACACAATCATCTATTGACCACATAAATGAAAATGCGATGATAACAATAGTATATATACATGAAAATAAGCAACTTAATATCAAAGAGCAAATATTAAAATGAATTAAAAGCTAGGTTAAACAAATACCACAAATCCCAACACAGTCAGTTAGCCAATTTTATACATATGATAACAAAGGAGAATATTTATACAATACATTACAAATATGAAAAAATAATTGAGAAAATACAAAGGTATTTATAAAACCCATTTTTTTTAGCTTAGCGTTGATTTTTCCAAATACTTCTCCAAATCTTAGATGTAATCTTTTTAACACTTGATTGTGCTCCAAAATATCCAAGCTAAAACAAAAGAAAAAGGAAAGAAAAAAAAAACAGGAAAGAAAAAGCAAAGAAGAAGAAAGAAACCAGCAGAGGAAAAACGTCTCCAACAGAAGCATAATCAAAACGTCCAGCAGGAAGAGTCCAATTTCAAGTTTTATATTGCAACTTCGGTCCTTGAAGTTTCAAAAAGCGAAAAAAAAGTTCTCAAACTCATTTTCTTTAAAAACGGCGTGCAGTGCCGAGCCTCTGTCAAGCTGCCCAGAATTTTTTTTTGTTATTTGCCGCTAAGTCTCTTAGATAATTGCATCTTAGGTCCCTCAACTTTGAACTTGTACATTTTGGTCCTCAAATTTTGGCTTTCATTTCAATTTTGCCCTCCATAAAATTGCATCTCAAATCCTCCACTTCCGGCACTTATACTTCGGTCCGTACCTTCAAAATTTTTGTACGCTTTTAGTTCTTTTTCATCCCTTTTGCAAGGTTCTCTTTCTTTTGGGTGATTTTTACCTACAAAAGTATAAAATACACAATTGTGAGTAGAAATTCACTCATTTTAATCAATAATTAGCTTATTTAGGTATTAAATAAGTGTGCAAAAATACACTTATCAGTTACAATAGAGACAGTTGTTTGGGCCACAGTATGGGTAACAACATGACTTGACAATTTAGACACAATCCCTACAGCAAGACTTGGCATTTAAGCCATAGTCTAGTTTCTAGTAGCACATGCATGTTGGTTCATTTGGTTGTCATTTCTGAAATGTTAAACAAATATTAGTTCCTTAACGAAGATTATTAATCACCCGTTTGTTCTTTAATCGGATCTATTTTAAGTTTGTTATTAAAATATTCAGAAAATATAATAATATATATTATTGATTAAGAAATGATAAAAAACATGAATAAAGAATTATTGAAATATATTAATCTCTAAAAAAGAACAAATTTGAAAAATTGATGTCCGTGTATTACACAGTATGCATAAAAAAACATATTCACCCCCTTATCGTAAGTGCTTTAATTTTCGTTTGAACGTTTGTCTTCCAGAATAAAATGGAAAAACTAATAGAATTTGAGCACTTCAACAAGTATCATGATAGATCTTTACCCCAATTACAATTACTTCAATGGATGGTTCAATATCAAACCTTTTAGCTAATTCTCTACCTTCACTACTGTCGCGGCTGCCTTCACCTCCACTTCGACTCCAGGATCTATTTATACATTTAATTACATTTATTACACTAGTAGTTTTACCAACAATTCTAATATCGAGAGTGATCCATCACTAAAGATTTTTGTCAAATCAAACCTTAATATAACATGATACCATAAACTTCAGTGGCCATAAATGAAATTGAACCCAAAAATCATAAAAACTGGTGAGAGAGAAGGAAAATATAAAGAAAGTATACGGTTTAATGAAAAGGTAGCAACCGAAGATGATTGTCCCCCCATTTCGTGTCCAAGGTAGGCCTCCATTGGTACCGATGTCCCTTCTTTGTGTTCAATCTTTTCGTAAACTGAAGCAGTTGTGTCTGTGTGTGTTTTTAGAAATGTATAACTTTAATCGAAATCCCAATTTTATCACTTAATTTAAAAATTTGTTATAAATAAGTCATTAAATCTTATTTAGTTTCAGACATTTCTTCACTTAAATCAACTTGCTTAGTTGACAATTAGACTATAATGGATCTTAAACATAATCTCTTTGGCATGCCAACTCAACATTGTGCCATGTTAAAACTTAATTCGTCACACAACGTTAATTTTTATTTTCACAATGGTCAATAAACTTTAATTTGAAACAAATTAATCACTGAACCTTTAAAAGTTGGGTGATCAATGAAGAAAGAGTATAAAAGATGGCACTTTTCTCCATCCGAACCTTCTTTTTAGACAATCCTTCGCTGACATTCTGCATTCCTGTTTCCAATACACTCTTTTTATTCCTTCTACGTGTGGATTCTTTAATTTAGTGGGAGCTGGCTACTTTATTTTATGAATTATGTTAAGTGTACATTCCATTGTATTTCGAAAAGTGTTGGATGGAAAAATGTTTTTTTTTAATAAAAAATAAAATTGTCCAATCATATATCGTCACGTGGTACAATGTCAAAAATGATGTACATATAACATGCTTATTATTTTATTGATAACTGATAGTAGAATACATATATGTAAAGTTTGTAAAATTATGAACATATCTAATGGTGTCTCTCAAAACTTTCAATTAGTGTGAATTTGGATTGCGGACTTTCAAAAGTAAGATTTTGATCCCAAACTATTTAAATATGTAAACCTTGGTCCTCACATGACAGAAACC
This sequence comes from Osmanthus fragrans, assembly GCA_019395295.1. Taxonomy (NCBI): domain Eukaryota; kingdom Viridiplantae; phylum Streptophyta; class Magnoliopsida; order Lamiales; family Oleaceae; genus Osmanthus; species Osmanthus fragrans. The sequence goes on along the minus strand of CM033353.1, from coordinate 13,086,381 downwards.
ATTAATATAGACTTAAAAATGATTTTATTTTATTTTACGTTAAACAACCAAATCACCAAATCATTTAATGTTCAACTTTATGTCACGTAAAAATCGTTTGCAATTTCAATGTCTACATTGATGGTTTTGGTTATATAAGGACCCAAATTCGCATATTTACATAGGTTAAATAAAAGGAACCTCAATTGAGGATTAAGGACCCTAAAACAACACTATTTGAAAGGTTGAAGGATCCAACACAAATTTCTATTTTATCAAGATAGATAATTCTTTAATAACAATTAGTTATATTTTGGATGAGCTGAAGTAGACAATATGTGGGAGAAAAATTAGAGGACGAGCGTAAAAATTTCAGCAAAGACTTGGACGGAATTAAATATTGTGGAATAATACTTAGATCCTATATGCATATTTATCTTCACAAAGTTTATATATAAAGTACTAGTTTGGATGTTATGGACTTGAGAGTATGAAACATTTGATTCTCGGATTGCTTGATTAATCAAATGCAAACATGATCTAAAGGGAGAAATGAAATAATTAAGAAAAGGATAATTTGGGTTTTTTCAGTAGAGAATATTTCAAGTGCATGCGCAAGAGAATGAGCCTTTGAATTGTAGTATTTGAGTACAAAGTAAGCATGAGAACCCTAAAAGTGAGTTTCTCCCTTTTAACCTCATTCCCCTTCTCATCTCAATCGAGGCCAACCCTTTACACGACCCCCTTTGTCTCCGCCACATTGGCACCACTCTTATCACTTCTCCTTGTAATATTTCTTCTCTTTCAGTGTAACTTCGGGTTCTAGTTATCCATATCTAGAGTATTCAATACAGATCATCATTTACTGTATTTTTTTTGGTATATTACTTAGCTTAATTTGAACCCCAATCAGTTTCACCAGTGAGGATCTCTTTATTCTCTATAGCAATATGATAAAAACTAGCCTAAAAGGTTTTAGGTTTTCATTTTGATCCCACATTTCAAGTCATAGCGTCATTTCTGATGAATGTAACAGGTAGATAATTTATACGATTGAATACCTGAAAATTATTTTCCCTCTTGATTCAGAGTTCAGCGTTTCGTTTTTTATAATAATCAAACACATATCTTCCTTGCACGAAATAAGAACACACCAAATGAAAAAGGGTTAATTTTACTCGATACGCAGAATCTAAACCATGATTTCATGATCCCACTTAAGCATTGCCACCCTCAACCACCGACATAAGCTTCAATTACACCTCTTACTCAACCAAAGTTCATGTACTAGTCCCCACTTAAGATTCCTTAAAATGATTGTTGTCTTGTCTTAGAGCTGTAATTGGGGACCATTTTAAGCATTATTTATTCAATATATGAGCATTGCCCTTTTAAATTTTGCTTTGTGTACCACGCAAGTTGAAAGTCAGACGTTCAAACTATAGAAAATGGCTGAAATGTCATGAAGTGACAAGTACTATATAGGATTGAGAGTTTCGTGGATGCTTTAGGAGCTAGCGAGCGATATTGGTGAGGTTCAATCCGAAGACGGATTTACAAGTGTAATTGGTAAAGGGCGATCTCAGATTGAGCCGCGCCAATATCACTTTGTATCATGGCAGCCCCTCTAGCCCACTATAGACAACTTGTATGAGCCAAATACTATTCCAGGTTCGATTCTCTTTCCCTGTGTGACATTATTCTTATTTTCATTTATTCAATATTTAGCAGTTTATATTTCTTGGTACATTACAGACACATTATTTTTTTTTTCTGTAGTCTACACTACTATTTAAATGAATGTTTTATTTCTTGAGGATTATGTAAGTGTTATGCCCTAAGTCCAATCGATTTAGGTTGTAAACACCTTTTAATATGCTTAATGCATTTATTTTGGCAAGATCTATTGTTTATTTAAATTGATATTTTGATGAATGATATTAAATAATAGAGTCCGTAGATTCAAGTTTCAGTAGTTTGTTAATCACAAGGAGTTGTGATTGTGAGATACAAATTACGTTTGATTGAATCTTAAACAATCCATGGTCGTAAGTAAGAACGAGATATGGATATCGTTATTACAAATAGACCATCACGTGTGGCCTTTCTTACTTATGAAGTAAGTAGCTGATCTCACAAGTTAAAGTATAGTGACACTTAAATGAACACGTGAATGTTTTGTTATAGAACAAAACGTTGGAGATCCGCTGGGGAGATTCCACATGGATATCTATCTGAGTGTCAGTGGTTAATCTCCAATGTTCGGTAGTTGAATTGATCCTTCGACTTGAGGTCATCATAGTATCTTATATGGGGACAGTCATACTTTGGTGATGCTGAAAGTTGCTCTGTCAAGGGCCGCTAATACGACGTTGTTCGGGTATGTCAAGAATCATATGAAGGTTGTGAATGATCAATAGAGGATTCGTCACTCTTAAATAGTAAGAGTTTGTAATCTACATTTCATCCAATTAAGTTGATAATGAAATCCTTGGCCAAGATGTACACATAAGTCGAAAATGAGTTTTCGACTTACATTAACTTAATAGTGGAATGAAAGATATGATCGATAATCGAGATTGACACATATCCATATCTCGTAATTGATCGGATCATATTGACGAAGGGATTATAGTTTCACGATAAACGAACGAGTTTGATTTTGTCATACTACGTGACATTTCTCATCGCATGTATTGCCCTGACACATTGCTAGATGTCGATCTGGGACGACATATGTGAATTAGTAATAAATCAAAAGAGTGTTTTGGTTTATCGATTTTGATTAGATTAAAATAATAATTCATGTCGTTAGACATCGTGATTGGGAACCTAATGAGTCACACACAAAATAAGAATTGGAAGATTGAGAGTTACCAATTAATTAATTGACAATCGTTAGATAATTAATTAATTGGGTTACTTATTAATAGGCCCGAATTAATTAATAAGATTAATTAATTCATGGACCGGATTTAATTAATTGGATTAATTAAATACTGGAACGGGTTAACTTTAAGGGACGGGCAAAGCCCATTTGAGCTTATATATATATAAGTTGCTAGGGTTTTGGGTTTGTAGAGAATTTTTCATTATTCTACTTGCTAGCACAAGAAATAAAACCATGATTTTCTCTCTACATTGTTCTCTGTGTGGATACTATTGGAGGCTGGACAATTGGACAGCTATGGGAGACAGATCAGGATTGCTGAAACAGAAGGAATAACAAAAGAGTTTGCAGATTTCACAAAAAGTAAATTCTATATCACAATTTCTATCTAAACGCAAAGTAGATCCTTGGTAGGAATTGAAAATTGTTATATTTTTGCCGTTCATGTTTAAGTAAATTCCCAACATATTAGTTATCTATAGTATTAAGAATTTATTGCCCACGCGCCAATTGGAGTATTTCTTATTGATTTTAATGAATTACAGCTTAATTTTGTGTTGATCTTGTTTGTTAGGTAAAACTCGATGCAAAATGACGGAATTGGATGAAAGGAATGAAAATCAGGTTAAAATGAAGAAATTCAAAGTTCGGGGACCAAATTTTAAATATTTAATAGTTGATTTGGATCACAGAACGATGGTTGTAAACCATATGGAACCAATTGGATGAGATTTGAAATCAAATGATGAAAATTGCACGAAAAAGGGACCAAAAACACCTTGGATTTAACGACCAACTTGTAGTTGGATGAGACTTTAATACCATGCTTGTGCATGGTAAAAATACCTTGTGCACGCAAAGCTCTTTTTTGTGAAACTCGAGGCTACTGGCCTTTCATGCACACTCATATAGTACGCATGGGCCAAATTTGACCAGACGGATCAATTTCCTTTTTTAAGTCCAACTCTTTTGGAAACTAATTTTAGAGCATTTCTTGAACTTTATTCGGGGGCTATAAATATAGGAGGGAAAAACATTAGGATCTCTCTCTCTCTCTCTCCTTAATTCAAACCCCTATCGTAAAATTATTGAAGAACAAGAGGCGGAATTCATATATTTTGAGGAAAGAAGATCAACCGAGCAAGAATTGAAGCAAATTAGATCCAGAACTTGAAGATTTCAAATTTGGAATTGAAGAATAAGATCTCTTGCATTCGTTCATCTTCCAGGCAATGTTGTCAAAACTAGCCCGGCCCGGCCAGTTCGACCGGTAATATCAGGAACCGGGCCCAAAATTGGGTCAATCACCCTCGGTTAACCGAATATGACAAAATCGGTTTCAAACCCATTGAACTGGCCGGTTTAACTGTGAACCGGTGAACTGGTCACAATTTTGTGGTTTTGCCAATTTTATTTATTTATTTTTTTTTTTAAGTTTATAAAAAATGATCTTCATGAATGGGTCTCATAAATAAATTACAATTCAAAGGCCCATAGAGAAAAATTGGAAGTCATGCTTCTTTTATAGATGTACTTCTCTTAAATAGTTTCATAAACTTCCAATATGAGATAATACCTTTTATAGATGCACTTCTCTTCAATAATTTCATAAACTTTCAATGCGGGATAGTGGCATAAAAATGTTAAAATTCCCATCAAAATCACTTTCCAAATGTATATCTAATTGGCTAATTTGATTTAGAATCCCAATTAACCAAATTGTAATATCCACCTTCATCTTTTCATTTATTTAATTTTCAAATTTAACTTAAATTGCACTTGATTATTAATATATTAATGTTAGATATCATTTTCTATAAGTTTAAACTATTTTAGTTTAACAAAGCAAATTATTTTAACATATTGATTTTTAATTTTTTAAGTATCAAGACTAATTGTAGGATAATGAATCTAATTAAAAAAGATAGATTTACTTTGAATTATTAATATGAAAAAAAAGAAAATTATTATTTTCATAGTATTTTATTATTTTTGTATGTATTTATTGCATCGGGTTCGACCTCGGTTGAACCTCTTGACCCTTGACCTTTTCCAGATCAATGATCGGGTCGATTTTCAAAACATTGGTTCCAGGTGATATTTGTTCATTATTCTTTTTGTAATAATATAAATAATGCTGGCTAAATCATTAGCTGTATTGGATAAATATTAATATTTTGTTTATTTATTTTTAATCTAAAGATAAGTAATATAGTAATACCACAAGAAAAATGACATTTTACAACACATGAAAATGCATCATTTGTTATTTGAATGTTGATAAAGGTGTCTATTGCAATAAAAATGTAAGTGCATGCTGCCATTGACAAACATAATTGAGATTTGTCAATATTTTTTAAATGAATCTTGCTAATGTCGCTTTTTTACAACGTTTATTGAGTGTTGCGAAAAGTTTTATTTTTTGCAACATTTACTAGCAATTGTTAAAAGTTCATTCTATAACAACGTTGACTGTTGTGGATATTTAGATATACAATTTTTCACAACATTCGTTTAACATTGCGAAATGTTTCTTTATTTGCAATGTTTATTAAACGTTGCAAAAACAGTGGCATTTTTAAAGTTGGGATCGGGTTTTGGGTGAAGTAGGCGGGTCGAATTAATTCCAAAAGTCACGAGACACAAAAAAGTTACAAAACACAACTCTAACCTAATAATTTTCCATCTCTCCCACTCCACTCGCCGCCTCTCCCATTTTCTAACCAAATTGTTGTCATCGATCGTTAGTTTTCAGTTGCTGACACTGGTCGCCTATTGTCCATGGTCAAAGGTCGCCGCTAGTCTTGAATTTTTGTTGCTCTGAATTTTTAATTGTCTTACTAATGCAGACTTGAGAGGGCCTCTAACTAGTAAATGGTAAGTCCCCAATCTTCTTCAGGAAATTATGTTTTATTTCTTTTTCTTTATTATTAAGGATTTTTAAAGATTGATAAAAAAGAGTTGGATATAGTTTCTCATTCTTCGAGCATTAGCTTTCAGTTATTGGAATTGTGTGCTTTGAGATAAAGCTTTCCCTAAGCATATTTATTTCACTTGTTTGTGAATAAAAAACAATACCGGGAAAGTGTTCTTCATTATTTGGTGGTAATTTAATATTCTATGCATCTTAAACATCAACAAAAATAACTGATAGCTGCTCAATTTTTCGCTGTCTACTAGTGTTACTGCTTGAAAACAAGAATCCATAATAAAAATTAATTATAGATTAAGAAATGTCCTTTTAAATTTTTAATAATTGGAAGAAATAGCAAATACTCTTTAAGTGGCATTCTTTTCCCTAAAGCTCTTCTAGGAGTGGCTATATGGAATTCATTGTTCACAAGTTTACTGCCGTCGTTGCTAAACTCTGCTCAAGTCACTATGGAAGCTATCTTTCCATTGCATTTTGAGATAAACTCTGCTCAAGTCACTTTGCAAGCTATCTCTCTATTACAAGTTTATTGTTGCTGTTGCTAAACTCTCCACTTATTTATTTATTTTTTTGGCAGCAGCTTTATTGCTTAATATTAACTATTGCTAAATATAGAAATATAATATGGAGTATTTTTCATTATAATATTTCTTTTTAGTATAGGATTACTTTCCTTAGTTGTTGATTATGTAATATTTTCTTTTACAGTTATTTGTAACCCTATAAATAGGATCTCTACATTGTAATATTTACAAGACCCTAATAATATAATTTATATTTCTTCACATGGTATAAGAGCAGGTTTAACTTGGTCTTGGGTTAAACTTGCAACACAAAAAAAAAAAAAAAAAAAAAAAAAAAAACTTCAAAAGCACAATGACGGTAACTTGAAAGAGATGTCTCAAAGGTCTTCTGCAGCTATTTCAACAATGTCGGATCGTCACTTTGCAACTCCTTATCGAAATTCTCGACAAAGAAGTTCTCAAATAATGAGTAGTCATGTTTCCTAACTTTTCAATATTTCTATCCTTTTTTTTAGAAACATGCTTTTCTTAGGAATTTAATTCTGTTTTATTTGGAGTGTCGGTACCTTGAACTTTACCGGCACTCTCCCTGCCTTTTAAACAAATTAGAGTTTTTTTTTTATGTTAAAAAAATAAAATTGGAGGGTCGGTACCTTGAACTTTACCAGTACTCCCCCTACCTCTTAAACAAACTAGAAGTTTTTTTATGTTAAAAAAAAAAAACTTTGAAAGGTCGGTACCTTAATCTTTACCGGCACTCCTCTGCCTCTTAAACAAATTAGAGGTTTTCTTTGAATGATCGGTACCTTGAACTTTATCGCCCATTCCCTTGCCCCTTGAAAAATTTGGGGTTTTCTTATGTTAAAAAAAAAAAGAAAAAATGTTCATCAAATATTTTCTTCCAACAAACAATAAGTCACTTATCCACATCTACAATGACAAAGACCTCAAGTGCTTAGAGTTCTTTATTTCAGAAGATTTGATTAGATCGATCTCTTTAAACTCAATATTTTACCTCATATTGAGTTTGAGTGGAGGGTATTAAATATAGAAATATAATATGGAGTATTTTCCATTATAATATTTTCTTTTAGTAATCACTTTCCTTAATAGTTGATTGTGTAATATTTCCTTTTACAGTTATTTGTAACCCTATAAATCTCTACATTGTAATATTTACAAGACCGTAATAATACAATTTATATTTCTTCATATAGTATCATAGCAGGTTTAACTTGATTTTGGGTTAAACTTGCAACATAAAAAAACCAAAAAAAAAAAAAAAAAAAAAAAAAACAAAATTTCAAAAGCACAATGACAGTAATTTGAAAGAAATGTTTCAAAGGTCTTCTGCAGCTACTTCAACAATGTCGGGTCTTCACTTTGCAACTCCTTCTCGAAATTCTTGGCAACGAAGTTTTCAAATAATGAGTGGTCATGTTTCCTAACTTTTCAACATTTCTATCATTTTTTTAGAAACATGAATTACAAAATAAAAAAAAAAAAAATTATTTTTTTTCCTTTTCTTAGAAATTTAATTCTATTTTATTTGGAGTGTCGGTACCTTGAACTTTACCGGCACTCCCCTTGCCTCTTAAACAAACTAGAGATTTTTTTTTTTTTATGTCAAAAAAAAATTGGAGGGTTGGTACCTTGAACTTTACCGGCACTCCCCCTACCTCTTAAACAAACTAGAGATTTTTTTTTTATGTTAAAAAAAAAAAAACTTTGGAAGGTCGGCACCTTGAACTTTACCGGCACTCCCCTGCCTCTTAAACAAATTAGAGGTTTTCTTTGAATGGTCGGTACCTTAAACTTTATCGCCTATTCCCTTGCCCCTTGAAAAATTCGGGGTTTTCTTATGTTAAAAAAATAAAATAAAAATGTTCATCAAATATTTTCTTCCAACAAACAAGAAGTCACTTATCCCCATCAACAATGACAAAGACCTCAAATGCTTAGAGTTCTTTATTTCAGAAGATTTGATTAGATTGATTTCTTTAAACTCAATATTCTACTCATATTGAGTTTGAGGGGATGGTGTTAAATATAGATATATAATATGGAGTATTTTCCATTATAATATTTCCTTTTAGTGTAGGATTACTTTCCTTATTAGTTGATTGTGTAATATTTCCTTTTATGTTTATTTCGTTTTACAGTTATTTGTAACCCTATAAATAGGGTCTATACATTGTAATATTTACAAGACCTTAATAATACAATTTATATTTCTTCACAGCTATTGAGAATTTGGATTCAATTTTAATTTCTCTGGATTGTAATATTTGCTTTTGTTTTTGGTCTTTTGTGGATGCCAAGTGCAAACGATATATAGATCCATATGAACTACTCGAAGAAGAAAGGGTATATCAACCCTTGTCCAAAATAATGGATTGAGCACACTAACCAGCATCTCAAACGGTCAGCTATACACTCATTTTCCTTCTCTTTTGTTGGGTATTGGTGACACTTAGTTTGTCAACCAAATTATTTGTAATTTGTGGTTTCTAGTTTAGTTTGAGTTTGGTTAATGTCCAACTCATTTGTGATGTAAAATGTTAGAAAAAGTATGGTATTGTACTAGCAAATGTATTGTCTAGTATGACCTACTACAAGAGTGGAGTATGGCAGTTGATTAGTTGGTAGATTGTCTAGGATTTGCTCTATAAATAGAGCCCCTCATTGTACTCCATTACACACAATCAATATACAAAAAATGTAGACTTTACAAGCATTTGCTCCTTCTACTCTGTCGGTGAAAACCAGCAGAGAGATTTGTGAATATTTATGTTTATGTGTTTTATATTTTCCTTTTATTGCGTTTATGTTTTAATATTGTTATTCAGTGCCATTCTTCCCCATTTATGAAACCATATTTTTGTTGTGCTAAATCCCCTTCATCGATCCACATAACAGATTTCTTCATATTATAGAAAATGGTATCAGAACTTCCGCTTATCAAAGAATCTTTTGATTCTTTTATTTTTTAACATGGTATCAGAGTTACAAATGATCTTAAAGGCCAAGAAAACATTTCCAAAATGCTGCATTTGCTCTGTCCAAAATTAGATTTCATCACCCCTTTTTGTCTTGGTATTTTTTATCATTTTCTGAGCACTCTTATAAAAAGTTGCCACATCTTGAGAGCTCTTCTACAGAAGGAAGAAGCCACATTCGTTGTTTCAGCTCAGACTTGGGAAGATCAAAGAATCAGGCCCAGTTAACAAGTAGCGAACAACCTGTTTTTTGAGCATTTTTTCAGTGAGAAAAATGCCACTCAGCTTCGCTCCAAGTCCTCCCTAGTGGGTTTAAAAAGTGACTGGAAGCACTGGAAGCTTGAAGATCAGCAGCAGCCACTCTTGAAATCTTGTAGAGACAGCCCTCTTAACATGAAATATGGCTTAAGGACTCTTGGAAAAAACCACGTGAAAAGCTCCCCCTTGTGGTCTTAAAAAATAGCTAAAAAACCTGTGTTTCAATGTTGCAAAATACTGGAAAATTTGAGGCGTACCAGCAGCCTTTATTGTGTTAAATGGCGGATCATTTTTTCAAAAAAAAGAAAAAAAAAAAAAAAAAGAGTGAAACCAGACAAGGAGAGTTAAATGCTGGAAAAAGAGAGATGAAAATGACCAAATCCGGTGTTTAAATGTTGAAAATCCTATATGCAGCTGTAAAATCCGATTATGTCAAAATTCGGTAAGCATAAGCCATATACGGTAAGCTAATGTCCATATCTGGTATGTCAACTAAATCCAGTATGTGACATTGAAATCCAGTAAGCCAAAGAAGCTGAAATTCGGTATTTGAAATCTGAAATGCGGTATGCATCCAAAATCCGGTATGTATCCGGTATGCTACCAAAAAAAATTTGTCTATATTCGGTAAGTGCTAAAACAAAGCTATATACGGTATGAATGCTCAAAATCCGGTAAGCTTGCAACAGTGAAATCCGGTATGTATGTTCAAAATCCGGTAAGTTTCAAACTATAATATGGTATTGTATCAAAACTTGGAAAAATCCGGTATTTCAAATGGCACAATTTCAGCAACATTTCAGCAGCAGCAATGGCCAGGAAAATGGAGAAAATGAAGAACAAATTGATGAAGAATGGATCGAATTTTGAAGATTTTGACACAACAAAAATTTGGTTTCCAAGTTAAGTGTCAAAGGGGAGTTTGTTGGGTATTGGTGACACTTAGTTTGTTAACCAAATTATTTATAATTTGTGGTTTCTAGTTTAGTTTGAGTTTGGTTAAAGTCCAACTCATTTGTGATGTAAAATGTTAGAAAAAGTATGGTATTGTACTAGCAAATGTATTGTCTAGTATGACCTCCTACAAGAGTGGAATACGGCAGTTGATTAGTTGGTAGATTTTCTAGGATTTTCTCTATAAATAGAGCCCCTCATTGTACTCCTCGACACACAATCAATATACAAAAAATGTAGACTTTACAAACATTTTCTCCTTCTCTGCTGGTGAAAACCAGCAGAGAGATTTGTGAATATTTATGTTTATGTGTTTTATGTTTTCCTTTTATTGTGTTTATGTTTTAATATTGTTATTCAGTGCCATTCTTCCGCATTTATGAAACCATATTTTTGTTGTGCTAAATCTGTTATCTTCCCTTCATCGATTCACAAAACAGATTTCTTCATATTATAGAAAATGTTATCAGAACTTCCGCTTTTCAAAGAATCTTTCGATTCTTTTATTTTTTAACATCTTTGATTGCTCTGATTTGTCAAAAGTAGATTTTATTATTATTATTATTATTAAATGCTTCTTAGTATCACCTAAACGATTGGGAAACTGTCTGTTCTATTGTGGACATCTATTAGAAATGTGCATATTATCTTTCTTTTGGTATATGTTCATTATATCTTTCTTTTGTTATAAACTTGGATGTGGATAGATACTTATTGGTTAATCGCAATTCAGTCCTAATTGTTTTGTATTGATTAATGATCTTATATCTCAATACCCTAGTTAATGCCTGATTATGCTGCAAAAGTGTAAAATCACTACAAAAACATCCTCCTTGTTTCACAGTGATGCAAAATGATCTTTTTTTTTTAGTAACTAAATTTTATAAATCACAAAATGATTGTTATGAAATGATAGTGGAAACTTTTAGCTGGTAAAAGAAAGTTATTTAGCTATTTTGTATGAATTTAATTATCTAGAAATCTTTTTCCAAACAAAATTGTACCCAAAAAAAACCTATATTCACATTTACTTATCTTTTTCTCTAATGTATCTTTCTGTTGTTCAGTGGTGGATAATATCTTTGCCTATAATGGACAAAGAGTGGCTGCACTTATCAAAGTTATCATATAAAACTAATCTTACAAATCTAGTTATCAAATAAAAAAAATTAATGTATAACGATCTTAAATTTTAAAGTTTCATAACAATATAGGTATGGACCACAAATTTTTGTTGAAAAAGCTCGTGAAAATTGTAATTCAAAAATTAATCTAATGCATCACCATTATGATATAGTCTATGAACATGTGATTATTAAGGGTATGGATCATGCATACATCGTTTGGATATTTCATGGAGAACAACCAAATGAATCAAATTTGGCCGATGTAGAAATGACCAAGTCACGTAGGATGTTTAAGGACTTCTATACAAAACATGATGTAGATCCTGAAAACCCTCCCGATGGAAGAAAGAAAGAGATCGAAAGTTTAGTTGATGATGTTGAAACTCCTTTATATCCTGGTTGTAAGGTGTTTACGAAGATGTCAATCTCTAATGCTATGTCTAAGCATAAAGCTTCACATTGTTTATTGGATAGTGGTTTCGATGAACTCATAAATCTTGTTTGAGACATGCTACCAGAAGATAATACAATTTTGAATTCATTTTATGAGATGGAAAAACTTGTCAATACATTTGATCTTTGCTATGAGAAGATACATGCTTGCCTGAATGATTGTTGTCTATATAGAAAGGAGTTTGACCATACTGAGTTATGTTCAAATTGTGGTTGCTCAAGATATAAAGTTAACAGAAGGACTAAAAAATTGAGAAAAAAAATTCTAGCAAAAGTCTTACGTTATTTTCCTTCACCAATGGATTTAGTTCTCCATGAGGTTCTTGAGGAAGAATTGAGAGGAAAAGTGATGAGAAACTGATGGTTCCGTTCTTGGATGAAAAATAGGGCTTAAAATGCGTCCCAACTTGTTTCTATAAGTGGTAGAACAAATTTCGGAATTAAAAAATTTTCTCCCAAAAATGACCTATGCGACCGCAATGTATTAACCCATGTGGTCGCATAGAACAAAGAATTTCTTCCCTTGAATTCTCGGTAAATAGCCATGTGGTCGCATGGAATTTTAACTATGCGACCGCATAGTTATAAAGTTTTCCAGCCGGACGGTTTTCAATATGTTTACCATATCTTTCTCTACCAATGTCCGACTGAGGTGATTCAAGATGTGTTGAAAATCTAACTAAGAGGGCTACAACTTTCCTTCAGATATTATCTTCGAAATAGATCGTTTTCCATGTCCAAAAGGGTCTCAATATGAGGCCAAAAATCGGTGCAAAATTTTTCAGCTTGAAAGTTGATATGTGATAATGTTTTGGCTATATTTCATCCCTTTGACTCCTTTCCTCTTCCAATTGACTTCTAACATTCTCGAGTCTTCATCACAAGGTTGAAAACAAGTTTATATTATTTTTACTTTAGTCCCTTAACTTTCACTTTCTTCCATTTTGGTCATTTTTCGCTCCTTTCTTTCAATTTTCACCGTATTTATCCATTTGCAACATAAACCAAATATATATATAGGCACCAATTGTAACGCCCCAAAATTCTCGAAAATTCGTAGCATTAAAAATTCTGCTCTTCATTTGACCTCTTAGATGTTAACCAAAATAAATTTTAATTAAGATAAATTTTGGAGTTTGAAATATGAAAAATTATAATGGAAGATATATTTTCACATAGACTTTAGAAAATTATCGTGTAAATTGTTTTTTTTTTTTTGGAACAAAACATTTCGTGAAAATTCAGCAACTTTCGGTTGCGTAGCAGCGGAAAGAAAATCTATGTTTTGTCTAGTAAACGTTGACCGAAAATTATGAAATTTTAACAGAGGCTATGACACTCATACATCATATAAAAATTTGGGGTCTCGATGATTACGTTTAAAACATGAAAATATTGTTCGACTATGCTGCAGTGAAAATTCGGAACCGACTCGACACAGTCTACCAAAATGGACATAATGTTTTCTCTAGCTATTATTAAACAGTAATTCCTGAAACCACTATTAGAAGACTCATAGTGCTTTCAAACCCTACTGATTTCACTCAAAAATATACACCATAGCTCAAGTTATACCATTTTTAAACAGGTAGACAGAAACTGAAATTCATTACAGCATTAAATAAACTTGATACGTAATCATTCAATCGTTTCTAAATTTTAGTTGACATGAAATGTAAATATAATTAAGCCAAACAGAAAGTTAAACATATTAAAAGTGTTGTCTAAATGTTCATAAGAGATTTAAACCAATGAAAGTTTTTCTAGAAGGTTGAATGCATTCTAATCACCGAGCACTTGCCACCACGCCATGTCACTGCCACACCTTCATTTAACCTGAAATTTTTGTATGTAGAAGTGAGTATCACAAGTAATACTCAGTATAAAAACACTTAGGTAAATGGTAGAAATTACATATTTTCAGAAATGCAAGTATGGTCATTTGTGTCATCGTCAATTTCTAGCGAACCGGTGATCAATCAGTCCGCTTACTCTTGAGTTTTGATAACCCGTTTCTTAATCTCTTCATCTTGGGTTTTAAATAACCCCTTTCATAATCTCTTTATCTCTTATTTGAACCACCCAAAGGGTGCTTCCATCACGAGCAACACAATAACACGTTAATGCAATTCGAAAATAAATAATTTTACTCTAATTACAAAAGTGTCATAAGCAACATCCATACTTTAAACACTTGGAGTTTGAATATCCTCTTGCTCTCAATAAAATACAGCGTTCTCTTCACTTCTTGTTTAAAAAAAGAAATTTTAGATTCAAAGTGCCTTAGTCTATGGGAAGAAAAGCAAAATAATTTATGTTTGGGGATAACAGTTTGAGGACGGAAATGTGGCCTTAGAGGTTATAGGAGATTCCTATTTTTCAAATGCAAAAATGATGATGGTAATTGGTAGTAACCAAAATGGAATTTAAAACAATGGTAGTAGAATATGAATTAGGTGTATAAGTGGTGGGTTATGGTAAAAAAACGTGTAGGCACCCTTTCATATGAATGGAAGTTTTGTTTATAATCACCATAATGACATTAAGTGATTTGGAAGTTATGTCATTTAGTAAATGATTCAAATGGTAAATATAATGAAGAAAAATGAAAGGCCAGGTTGATGGAATACAAAAATAATTTAAGAAATAAATGGAGATAAATTAGGGGTCGTTTGGTACACCATAATCGTTTGGTACACCATATCCGAATTATCTAATTTTTAAAGTTTTAGGAACTTAAAATATGCCATCATAAACATTAGAATAAATTCGACACCTTAAAAGACAAGTACGCGCAAATTTACTATCGTGACAGAAACTTTAATTTGAACTCTTAGGAAGTGTCGTAGCGACGAAATAACATAATCCAAATTTATGTTTCGATTTATACAAGAAAGAATTATTTTTAAAATGAAACACAATGTTTTATTTTATTTTATTTTCTCGGTCGCTACACCAATAAATCACGAAATTGCAATTATTAGTGGATGAAAAACATGATAATTGTACTATTATCACACTCCCCAACTTGCTTATTGCTAGTCCCTAACAATTTAATGCAAAATAAAATGATTAAAGACTAGTCAATATTGCAACTAAAATTTTCGAGTTCTAATTTAACCACAGTTCATGCTCTTTTCAAACTTAACACCACAAAGAAACTAATAGCGTCATGGTTATCAGGATGTCAAAGACATGTGCTAAATGTGTGAGTGTGTGCCAAGCCATAACCATCTTACCGCTAACCTTAACACATGCAACATCAAGTATGTCTTAGGCGAAAGCAGTTCCATAACTCACGGGTATCGAAGTGTTTAGTGTGGAGTTTCTCTCTATGGAACTAGGAAAGATGAACGCTTAAATTTGGAGGTTTAAACAATTATGCACAATCAGCAAGAAAATATTGATTACATGATAGACATACTACCAAATTAGAATTCATCAACTTCTTACCACATCCTACTTAGGATCAAAACGGTCAATACAAAGGGTTGTAATGAAATTTAGGTTGGATCGTATGAGAAGAACGGATATAAAAATTCAAATACTTCCAAGCATATAGTTAGAAATCTTATCAAACATCTCGATTGACAGTTATATGCATTTCAAACCCCAAAATCAATCAATTTTTTTTTTTTCACTTTTTCTTTTTTTTTCGATTTTTTTTTTAAATTTTCATTTGGAGCGCCTTACTTGAGCATATACTAATTATTGTTGTTTCATCACTTCAATTCTTCACAAATAAACATTCAATACCTACTGCACACATGGAAGTAAAAATGTGGGAAATCAAGCATACACTCCAATGTGAAGTATAGATAATGTAGATGCATGAAGGAAAAGCTATATATGTTTGTGTATGGCTCAACATGGCTACTAAGGGTTATACTTATTGAAAAGAAAGGCTTTAAAGGCTCAATATTGATCCTAAATTGACCTTTATCATTTCTCAAGTAATCCACCATCTTACCACGAACCATGTAGTATTATTCTCAAAGGAGTTTCCAATTCGCTTATTGCCATATTTTAGTATATTGTGGTTCTCTATCCTCACCAATTTTCTCACATAAAAAAACTTTAACAAGAGACTCTTCTAGCTACATGTGTTCCGGTGGACCACCCACTCCCCTTCCTTGGTTCTTGGTATATTGGTTCCTACCATCATACCACAAGGCTTGTGTGTACGAAACGTTTAGCAAGTTTCATGACATCTAGATTTCCACAAACAAAATTAATTCCCAGTGGCATGTGTGAAGAGCATAAACATGCAGCAATTAGAGACTAAAAAAAAAAAATTCTCAGAATTCACATGCAATTCAACAAAACTTCAAATTGACCCTCCCCCAACTAATTTTTTGCATTGTCCTCAATGCATCAACATGATGCCAAAGAAAAAGAATGGAAAGATGTCACCTGAGCATTGCAGTGAATTGACATAACTGTGAAAGATGATAAGCCTAAAAGCACTCAAATGGATGGTGGTGTAATGAAAGAAAAGAAAACTAAAACTAAAAATGTGGAATGAAAATAACCCTAGAGAAAATGCAAAAAAAAAAAAGAAGGAAAAAACTTCTCTTGGGTTGCCTCCAAAGTAGCGCCTTTGTTTATCGTCATTGGCTCGATCCAATGTGTCCTTCTTCAACCCACATCCAACTAGGGCGACTTCAATCTACTTTGCTGTACACTAAGCTCATTGGAAATCATCACCTGTGATGTTCCATAATCTTGAAATTCTGCACAAACAGAACAATTGTTGGCATACTCTACATAGTTGTAATGTGCTAAAATTTCAGAATTTAATAGAGAAGTGTTCAAAGAGTTGTAGTCAGTAGTTGCTAGTCCAAGAAACATATCCTCAAATACTTCTTGGGTGAGTGCATCAATCATGTATGTTTGATGACACTCGTCATCCTCCTTTGGCTGCTTAGTGATGTTGAAGATATTGACTTCTAAAGTCATGTTTCCAAATGATAGCTTCATAAGACCATTCCTGCAATTAATGAGAGCATTATCTGTGGCAAGGAAAGGTCTACCAAGATTCATAGAAATCTTAGAGTCAACATTATTGATCCTTTACATCGAAAACCAAGAAATCCACGGGGTAGTAAAATTTGTCAATTTTAACTAATACATCCTCAACTACTTTTGTATGTCTAATAGTGGACCTATCAGCTAATTGTAAGACAACAGAGGTAGGCTTCATCTCACCTAAACCTAAGGACAAGTAAACTGCATAAGGCATGAGGTTTACACTTGCTCCCAAGTCAAGAAGAGCTTGATTCAAACTTATTATTCCCGATGACACAAGACACAGTAGGACAACCAGGTCCTTATATTTTGGCGGGGTCCTTTGCTCTCAATCATGACACTCACTTGCTCAGTTAAGAAAGTGGTCTTCTTGACATGATATTTCCTTTTGATAGTGCATAAGTCCTTAAGGATTTTAGCATAAGTAGGAACCTGTGAAATCACATACAAGAGCGGCAAATTGATTTTTACTTGCTTTAGGTGCTCTAAAATCTCACTATGATGGCCAACAGATTTCGAGGTAGACTTAAGAGCTCGGGGGAAAGGTACTCTCACTGGATTTGCTACTACCTCCTTACTAGGGCTACTCTCTTTCAACTCATGAGGCTCATTTTCAGTTTCCTTAGGTTTGAAGTTAGTTCTAAGACTTTCCCTGAATGTGTGGTTATGGCATTCACTTCCCTAAGATTGGTCTTCTGTGGTCCTGAAGTTTGTGCCATGTGCTGCCCTTTCGGATTTGGTTGCGCTTCAGCAGGAAATTTTTCATGTTCTACTACTGCTAAGGCATTGGTCAGTTTAGACATATGATGTTTGATTTCTTTGTTTTCCTCAGTAAATTGGGTAATCATAGTCTCAAACTTTTGGTTTTTTTACTTTGTACCTCAATGAATGTATGTAGAGTGTCTTCTAAGAAATTTCTAGATGACGTGGGTTGATGCAAAGGTGCAATGTAAGCTCTATTGAATTGCGCAGGTTGCTGGTTGTCGGATTTCTAGCTGAAATTAGGGTGATTTCGCCAACTTGGATTGTAAGATTCAGAGAAAGGAGCATATAGTTTGTTATATGTGCCTAAGACATTGTAGTGTTCCTCATAAACTCCTTTATCTCAACGTAAGTATTACACTCCTGCGCTGGATGATCAGTTCCACCACACATAAAACAAGGTCCAATGGAGTCAACACGGGATACAGTCTATGTGGGTTTTGAGTCCTTAGCACGTAAGGTTTCAAGTTCTCTGGTACTTTTGCTCTAAGGCTATCCTCCTCACTAAGATGATAGATACATGTGTTAGTGGGGTTTCCTATAGATCGTGACCTATTAATACTATCAGTGGAGCTAGGTCCAATCCAAGAATGACCATTTTCCGCTAGGTCACCTAGATACTCTATGGCCTTGTCAGGATCTTTTTGTAAAAATTCACCATTACACATCATCTCTATGAATTGACGTTCCCTAGGTTTTAATCCCTCATAGAAATAGCCCATGATACGCCAACTCTCATAACTATGGTGGGGGCAAATGGCTTGTAATTCTTTATATTTTTCACAAGCTTGGTATAAAGTCTCACTATCCTTTTGGGTGAATGATGATATTTGCATTTTAAGGGCACTAGTTTTATGGTGGGATGGCGGGAAAAGTATTTATTAAAGAATGCTTGTGTCATTTCAGCCCAAGTACCAATCGAATGTGGTCTCAACGAATACAACCAACTTTTTGATCATTCTTTAAGTGAAAAGGGAAAAAAATTTAAGCCTGACTGCGTCCGTTGTACCATGTTGATTGTGGAAGGTTGCAACTATCTCCTCAAATTCCCTAATATGCACATATATGCTTTCATTTTCAAGTCCATGGAAATTGGGAAGAAGTTGAATCATTCTCAGTTTAAGTTCCATATGTGGCATATTGGTGGAAATATAATGCATGATGGTGTGGATGTGTGTGCGGGGTTAAGGTAATCCTGTAAAGTCCTATAAGGTGCATCATGCTCACTATCAGTCATAGTTTTGTGTAGTGTAGTGTTCGTAACAATAGATGCAGTATCAAAGAAAGGGTTAAAGATATTTTCAAACACTGGAGAAGGTCCATCGGTAGAGCTTCCTTGATCGCCTCGATCCCTACTCATAAAGCCAAAAACAAATACGTGAAAACAAGAAAATAACCAATAAGAAAATTAAATTAACTAAAATCAAAAGTAAAGGAACGATGTCACCCTTTTTCAGTAGATCCCTTTAGTTATTTGTACTGTCTCACTAGCAACGACGCTAAAATTTGATTACGCCCAAAAAATAACGCGATAGTTGTAGCACAGCTTTGGTCGATTCCACAGGGAGATGGAAAATTACTCAAAGGATCAAAATGATGGATGTTCTCTCGAACGTGTTGTGAAATTTGTATATTTAAATATGATTTAAAATCAAAGTATGAAGTAGTGAAGTGTCGGAATTCCCTGAATTGGATCAGATCAATCACATCAATAATTCATGCCTTTTAACTCAATTAGAGGTTTTCAGCCCAACACTCTATTCGGAATATTTAACAATAAAGATCAATTTAATTCACAATTGTAATCCTAGAATCTAGACTTATATCATATTCACACAATTTTATTGAACTCAGATTCAAGATCGACCATTTGCATAAGCATAAGGCAGTAAAGAATCACACCAATTAAATAATCAAGATTGAAACTCAACAAATAGTTTGATCTAACGATAGAAAAAATGTGACTAAATCTATAAAAAATCTAGTAATTGTTAAACCAATCCCAACACAAAATAAATGAAATTGAAACTCAACAAGTATTTAATTCAACGATGGAAAAAACATGACTGAATCCATTAAAAATCTATGCTTATTTGGGGCTTTAAACTATAGAATTTTATTGTTCTTTTGGAAAAATACAACCTAAATTGTATTGTATTATTTTTCTTAGGTAAAACTCGTGTTTGAAAGGAGAATTGGATAAAAGAATGCAAAAATAGCAAGAAAAGGCGAAATTCAAAGTTTGGGGACTAAAGTGCAAATATTTAAAAGATATGTCGAATCTCACAATGAAGATTTGAGAGTGTTAGACATCGATTGGATGAGAAAAGAAGCCAAAGGGGTGAAATATAGTCAAAGTACTATCACATATCAATTTCCAGTCCAAAAAGTTATGCTTCGAATTTTCAGTCTCAACTTGAGACCCATTTGTCGGATAGGAAAAAGTTGAACTGGAAAATTTGTATATTTCTATAGGCATTGTATCCCTTTGAATTATCTTTCCAATGGAGTTTGAATCACCTCAATTGGACATCGAGAGAAAAAGATATGATGAAAATACGAAAGGTTGTTCGGTGAAAAAAAATATATAACTATGCGCCTTGCGTACGCAAGGTCTCAATTCTCCCAACCTGAGGCCAATTCACTTGCACTGTACGTATACACAAAATGAACCATACGTATCCGGATTTTTTTTTTCCTTTCCTTTGTTTTGTAAACCCTTGGCATACAATCTTTTGACACCCTATATATACCAAAACATGTCCACAACGACAAAACCTCTTTTAGACCTAAAAGTCTCTACATTCTACATATTTTGGAGGCGAAGAACGAGGCTAAGCATCAGGATCAAGGCAAATTGTACAAGATTGTTGAATATTATTCAACCCCTTTCAAGATTTCATTCAAGAAAGTGGATTTCTCCACTTTTTCCATATTTTCTTGTTCTGGGTGATATCCTTCCATCTTTCTTGTATATTTTAATTATTAGGATAACTAGCTAGTTTTTCTATTGTATTGGATGAATGATGAACCCTTTTGTTTGCTTATTTTAATTCGAAACAAGAAATTTAGATATTTCTTGGTTGTTTTTGATTTGTTTTGCATTCCCATTGTACTATTTAATTGCTTGATCACCAATTAGATAATTAGTTACTTGTTGTAGTGTAGCGGGTTGTGTTAATCATAAGTTCATGTGTCTTGGAAAAGAGCATTGAATAATTTAGCATTATCTATTGTCAAAATGCATGGAATTATCTAGATTACGATTTAAGAATTGAAATAAATGGCAATAAGGGAAGTCAAGATTCCAATACACTCATTCACACATTAGATAAATATATTTTAGTCGCTTTCTTAGATTATGATTAGTATAGAAGAACATCAAACTCTCTTTTATGTTATGATAATATCTAATTTGATAAAAACTATTGAACTAGACATTAAACCTTATTCCTCGTGGGATGATAAACTCTTAACTCACTGATTATTACTTGTCAACGATCTCGTGCGCTTGCGGGTTTTACACGAACAAGTTTTTGGCGTCGTTGTGGGGGAATAAGATAAATCGATGAACATGACAATATAATCATAGAGAATTATATTTAATCATAAAAAATATTCTTTTTAAGAATTAACAATCCCTAACGTAGTGAACTATTAATTCCTAGTTGCTTCACGAGTTAAATCAATCAAACAATTATGGATTGAATGATTAATCTAGCAATCGATTGGAAATATGAAAACTATCAAGATTTAGCAATCAAACATTCAATCCATAGAAATATACGCAAAAGAACATTTAATACCAGAAAACATGAATTAAAACCTGAAAATAATGTAGATCTCACAATTTAAATGATTCTAAGGCTTCGTTTTCCTCTATCAAGACTTGAAAGTTTAGTTACACATGATAAAAACCTTGTCAAAACCAAAGAAGAAGATGGGGAGGCGCCTCTGGTCGTTCTGGGTCGAGATTGGACATAAATATGGTGGAAAATTAAGTTACCAAAAGAGTTCAACTTAAAATAGGAAACTAAAATTCTCGCCCAGAATTCTTTCGAAGAGATCGCAAGGAAAACTCTCAAGCGGTCGCATTGATCAAACAATTTCAGCCCTGAAAGTTTCGGGAATAGTCTGGGCGGTCGGTAGGAATTAACACTAAGTGACCGCTTAGTTATAAGTTTTCCTCTGCCGGGCAGCCTTCAGTATTTTGATCATATCTGGAGTTTGGGTTGCCTCCTCATGCCGAGGCTCCTTCACAAATCTTGTTCGTAAGAGAACGTTCTATTCACTTCGCTATGGGGAGGGGTCCTCTTAGGACTGCCTCCTAGTCGAAGTGCCGACATTGTAACTAGTGAGGTTTCATTTGTAGAACTATGTAGGTGACTTTTTGCAAAGCGACCTTTTATTCATCAGAAATTATACATGGTTGGAGTCACAGTTTTCATTGGTGATATCTCCCAAATGTTTAATGTTCCATGGATGTCCATCCATAGCAACGATTCTGTAAGTCCTAGTCCGGACTTCTTCCTTTATTCATGGAATGAGGACTCCAAGGAACCACTCTCAAACTATCGGAGTCTTATAAGCGGCCTCGGACGGACGAGGGCTTACAGCTACGCTCGTCGATAGTGAAAGGTGAGGGAGAGACATCTCGCGAATCCAGGGATAAGCATCTGGCGAGGTGAGGAATAAACATCCCGCGAATAGCTCTCGAACTATTGGAGTCTTATAAGCGGTCTCAGATGGACGAGGTCATATAGCTAAGCTCGACGATAGTGAGAGGAGAGGAATAAACATCTCGCGTGGCCAGGGATAGGTATCTGCTGAGGCAGAGAATAATTGTATTGTGAATAAGCCCGAGAAAGGCTCCTTTTACAGGGATACACGCGTTTGGATGAGATCAAAAGATGCTCATTTTTCAAGGAACGTGCCTCTTCCTTTATTCAAGGGACGAGGCCTTCGGATAATTGCCTCTTCTTTATTTCAAGGAACGAGGTCTTAGGATTATCGCCTTTTCATTTGTACAAGGAACGAGGATTTCGGATAATCGCCTCTTCCTTATTTCAAGGAACGAGGTCTTAAGATTATCGTCTTTTCCTTTATACAAGGAACAAGGTCTTAGGATAATCGCCTCTTCCTTATTGTAAGGAACAATGACTTCTAAAATGTCAAATCTTATAATAAGAAATTCATGAGCTCGCCTTCAAAGTTATGAGGTCTCAGAACTTGCCTCAAATAATAGAGATGACGATTGAAAGGGCCTTTGAATAAGAGAGATCCAAGCCTGAAATTTTTACAAATATTTGGCGTGCATTGTAATAGCCTTGCAATTTTTCTCCCTCCAAGTGACAATTTTTCATGTCAACAAATATATAAAGAAGGCAATTTTCAAAACATTTACATAGTTCCCTATTCTAATATTGCCAATAGGAAAAATTATTTGAACATCCACACAAATCAAATGGCATAATTGTTTAAATTTAGATGGTAGTAAAAGAATTTAGCTTCATAGAAATTCTGCTATGGCATTAAATCTTGCTTGACATTAACACTCCATAATATTGAAATCCCAGCAGTAAGTGATAGTGAATGTTCATTTGGAGCCCAGTAATTGTACAATTCAACATTGGATAAATAAGTGGAATTTGGTGGTTTTAAAATGCATAGCCTCCAAATTACATGGAAAAATAGGTTTTGACTAGGTGTGGACCCAGAGCACCAAAGAGAGGCAGCCAGCCTCCCAAGTCTCTAATAAAAAAGCATTTATAATGGCCCAAAATGGATGTGGTCCATTCAAAAAATAAGGGGCTGGATCATTTATAGGACAAAAGAATAATATGGGCCCAATAAAATAAATCTCCGGCCCATATAAAGAAATGCTCAAGCAGAGTAACCATAGACCATTATAGAAAAAGAGAGATTAACATGGCCCAAATGATTTTGAGAAGTTATGAGGCCCAACCAAAATTAATCATTATTTTAGCCAATTTAGATAAACATTTGGCCAATCCACATAATTCCAAACTAACGTGCACAACCACAAGCTTGGGTAGAATTGACTTTTAAGCCACCAAAAGTACCAATTAAGTTGTAAAATATGTTTCATTTGTCAGCAAACAATTTGCAAGAAAGTTGTAAAAAAGCCACCAAATTCATTTGAATACGCCACCATCGTTTTCCTGTCACCATCACATTTAATGCTTATTTACTGGACACACGCAAGACCCATGTAATGTGGTCCAGTGTGATGCCGGTAGTTCACCTTAACAACGGTTACCGAAAATTTTCTTGAGATGTAGTGGTTGCTTCAATGGTGGCTAATAAATATGGCCGGGTGGTTACTCCATCTTTATAATGAGAAAATTTTTATTTGGGCATTTGATCAAGCATTTGGTGGCCAATAACTAACGGGATGATTTGCAGAAGATTCTTTATTTCCAAGAAAATATTTTCCATACCTTCACCTCTTCCACTAGCTTTTTATGGTTTTTTTTCAAAACATGTTGCCATGGTTGGATAATATGACAACGTTGCTTGAGTACTGAAATTAGTAGTGTGGGTTGTGATAGTAGTTGCAATGGCTTCAATATTTGCTTTCAAAAATTTGAGATGCCAGCCCATTGTTTTTTCTTGGTGATTGACACTAGATTTCTGATTTGGCTCTTTCTTGATTCTTTCTTCCTGTTGCTGGATTTGTATTTCATTTGGGGTTGATTTGTTCCAAAAAATCAATGACATTGGTAGCAAATTGGGCATTTTCTGAATAAATGCACTTGTGAATTTCTTTTTCAATAAATCCCAGTTTCCTTGACCATTTTCACGACGAGTCTCTTCAACCATTAACTGGCAACAACCATTTTTCATAGTGGATTTTCCAACCCGGGTTTCTTCAACCTTCATCGGAAAGTCCCCCCTGTTTAAGAAAATTTTCAGAACTCTGTTAGTCGTTCTAGTAGCTATTTTCTCTTCATTTTTGGTGTTGTCTCTGCATTTTCTTTCGTAGAGAACTGCCGGAAAATACTAAATAGAATTTTTCGGTGACCTTTTGGTATGTTAAACATGGTTAATGTATCGTTTCCCACAGACGGTGCCAATTTGTTGACCCCAAAAAATGTTGCCAACAGTATCCCAACATCATCCCTTTCACGTGGACATCACTTGCATACGTTGCACCCCGTTAGGAGGCAAAGGCCACCGGCCAAGGAAAAGGTACGGCGACCATTTGCACTCCGACGGTCAAGTCAACGATCGGACTAAAATATTAAGAAAGTGAAAGATATGAAGGATAGGGGATTTTGTTAGGTTTAGAATTGCTTACCTTTGATTGTCAATGAATCCATACTTATAGAGATGAAATTGTAGATGAGCCAAGTGGTTAATGGATCAAGTCCAGGCCCATAGGACTTCATTCTCGAGGAGCCTCGATTGTACCTGTTTAGGCACCTCGGTTGGACCTCTAGGGAGCCTCGGTTAGGCACTTTGAGAGACCTCGGCTAGGCACTTTGAGGCACCTCGGCTAAGCTTCTTAGGAGAACCTCAGTTAGGCACTTCGGCTAGCCTCTTAGGACCTCGGTTAGGCACCTCGGCTAGCCTTCTTAGGACCTTGGTTAGGCACATTTGTTAGGCACTTCAGCTAGCCTTTTGGGACCTCGGTTAGGCACCTCGACTAGCCTTCTTTGGACCTCGGTTAGGCACATGTGCTAGATACTTCGGCTAGCCTTTTGGGACCTTAGTTAGGCACATTTGCTAGGCACTTCGGCTAGCCTTTTGGTACCTCGGTTAGGCACATTTGCCAGGAACTTGGGCTAGCCTTTTGGGACCTCAGTTAGGCACATTTGCTAGGTACTTCGGCTAGCCTTTTGGGATCTCGGTTAGGCACATTAGGGATCTCGGCTAGGCACCTTGACGTGACTGCCACTTGGGCTTATGTTGACCCTGATCAAAGTTTAACATCTTCTTTGACGGACTTCCATGTGGGGCTCTTTTAGAGGTTCCATTTTAAGGGACAATAGCCATGAACACTCTTGTCTTTCTGCCAGAAAAGTCACAGCATTTAAATTCAATAATTCTTCTGCTCTAAATTTCCATTCTATCGAAATCTTATTGCTGCCTCTTGAGTACAAAACACAAAGTTGAGTTCATTGAAATTCTTACAGATTTGTGTTGCTACCATAAGAGACAAAATTGTTCTATTTTTTAAGATGGTTGTTGACTGCCATTAAGCTTCATAGAAATTGGCAAATTCGTTGTAAGAATTTTAAAGTTGATGAGCTCGGATCATCTTTTTGTTCATGCTCTAATTTTATTCATGTACATTCTGATGTCTAAAATCTGAAAATAATAAATGTCTTCAGATTGTTAAAAAGACAACGATAGTCCATAAACAACAATCTTAAGACAAATTTCTATTTTCTAATTTCTTCAGTGAAGTTCAAGTATGGGGATTTAAACCTAAAACACAAAAATGAACCTAAATCAATAATAATTAATAACTAAACGCTTAATGTACTATACAAAAACTTCTTTTAGGAGTAGGGATTGTTGGAGTTGTGACATTTTTGTTGTCACATAACTATTGTATTTTTGGTTCTATTTAGTTATGTATTTTTGGTTTAATGTCTAACTATGAAATGATGTAAAGTTAGACAATGTAGTGTCTATACAAGTTAGTATGGTGTAGTACTTGTATGTGTAAGAGTAGTATGGTTGTTGATAGAATAGTTGGTAGAAATATCTTGTAAAATTGGCTATATATAGAGCCATGTATCTCCAGATTTATTAGAAGAAAATGAAGTATAAAATTGTTGAATGAAAACTCTTCTCTTCTCCTCTGTTTTTTCTAAAATAACAGAGTTTTTGTATGTAAAACCGGCATTTTATTTTCGGTATTTGTCTCTCCTCCTTGACATAAAAAAACCAACAATGTTAGAGCTTTAATCATAAAGCTTTCGAACCAATAAATTTCAACATGGTATCAGAGTCCTCATGATCTTAGAATGGGCAGAAAAGGATCTGAAGTAAAAAATTTTGGAGTTGTGACATTTTTGTTGTTACATAACTATTGTATTTTTTGTTTCTATTTAGTTATGTATTTTTGGTTTAATGTCTAAATATGTAAAGTTAGACAAGTTAGTATGGTGTAGTACTTGTATGTGTAAGAGTAGTATGGTTGTTGTTAGAATAGTTGGTAGGAATATCTTGTAAAAATCTATCAAAGGTTGGCTATATATAGAGTCGGTTATAACCACGGTAAATAGAAGAAAATGTTGAATGAAAGCATTTTTTCTTCTCCTCTGTTATGTTACAAACATCAGAGTATTTTTGTTTAGAACCGGTAAGTTTAAATCCGGTTTCCTCCTTCTCTTTGATATAAAAAAAAAACCAACATTGTTTAGAGCTTTAATCATAAAGCTTTCGAGCCAATAAAATCCAACATTTTTTTCGGTCATTTCTAAGATCATGAGGGCTCTGATACCATGTTGTCAACTTTATTGCATTCGGATCAACCACAAACAAAGAAACTCTCAACTTGCATCTTCTCTTTACATTTCTTGTTGATTTGATGAAGCTACTGCATACCAGATTGGAATTTATTTGTTCAAAATCTTTATGATTAAAGCTCTAACATTGTTGATTTTTTGATGTCAAGGAGGAGAGAAAAATACTGAAAATGAACTGCCGATTTTACATACAAAAACTCTATTATTTTGGAAAAAACAGAGGAGAAGAAAAGAGTTTTCATTCAACAATTTTATACTTCATTTTCTTCAAATAAATTTGGAGATACATGGTTCTATATAGAACCAATTTTACAAGATATTTTTACCAACTATTCTATCAACAGCCATACTACTCTTACACATACAAGTACTGCACTATACTAACTTGTATAATACACTAACTTGTCTAACTTTACATCATTTCATAGTTAGACATTAAACCAAAAATACATCACTAAGTAGAAACCGAAAATACAATAGTTATGTGACAACAAAAAAGTCACAACTCCGCACTCCTTCTTGACATTTTTGTTGGAAACATCAAGACATTCTCTTAATGTTTCAAACCAATCTTTTGGTGACTAAAAGCTTGAAGTTTCTTGTTTTCCATTTGATCCAAGCACTTTTGGTTGCAACTCTATATCATAGTTGTCAACTCTTTTATCCTAGAACCAATCACATACAAAGAAACTCTCAACTTGCATCTTTACATCCTCAGAAATTTTACCAGATTTGAGTTTACTGGCTTTCATTTGAACATACTGGATTTGAGAAGAGCTTATTTGCTCATTTCATGATACTGGATTTACACTTTTCCTACCGGATTTACACAACATACCAGATTTGACATTGACTTACCGTATTTGCAAGAACATGAGCTTACCGTATTTCCTCTTTACATACCGAATTTCACTACATATACCGGGTTGCACTCAGCTTACCGTATTTCACATGGCATACCGATTTTTTAAGCACATACCAAATTTTAGAAAAAATTGAGCTTACCGTATATGCAATACACCTACCGGATATGCATTCCACTAACTGGATTTTTACTTACATACTACTGGACATGCTCACTTCCTATTTTACCATATATCCTTTGCATACCGTATTTGCACTGAGCTTACCAGTTTTGCTCTACTTACCAGATTTCCTCTGCTTTCCAGTTTTTTTCACTTCTTCTACTTTTTTTTTCTGTCATTTCTAAGATCATGAGGGTTCTGATACCATGTTGGAATGTATTGGTTAAAAAGCTTTATGATTAAAGCTCTAACATTGTCGGTATTTTTCTCTCCTCCTTGACATAAAAAAACCAACAATGTTAGAGCTTTAATCGTAAAGCTTTCGAACCAATACATTCCAACAGGGATAAGTGTAAGTGTAATAGTTATACTTATCAATACCAGAATGGTGTCAATAAAAAAATCATAAACAAGAAGAAAAGACCAAGAAACTCATTGATTCGATGCGAAAGGATGCAAAAACAAAACAACAATTGGACTAAGCATCAGGTTTTTGGCTCCAACAGCTCTTTTTTGTTCATCCTCGTATGTAGCTGCGTCACTATATTAGAAAATTTATACCATTAAGACTTTATTGGCTCCTAATGAGTTAATATTTAAAAGACTTAGCATTTTTCATTAATTGAAGGAATATTTCATATATCCTAACAAATATAATTGAAGAGTATGACCAGCATAAAGAGTTAGCTTGAGAAAGTATAAATCATTCATGAAAGATTTTGTGGTATGCTTGAACATAAATTTAATTCAAGAATTCTTAGTTGAAAAAATGGAAATTTCAAATATCTTTATGGTTGAATCAGCTTGCTATTTTAGGTTCGAATTCTTCGTTTCTCAGCACTCCAATGGTCTCAATTCCGATCATAATGGTAGGGAATTATTATCTACAATTTAAATGCTAAAAATTCTGAGTTTCATATCAAAATAATGGTTCTTGGGCCTTTCCAATTTTAGTTTATTTTCTATATGAATTTTACCCCTTTTCTTGCTGTCTTTTTTCTCTCCTTGTTCAAGATAAGAACATGAGGTTGTATGGGAGTTGAATGAGGTTATGGGGTAGGGACATAGGGAGGGAAGCAGGTCTGGGCTTTAACAAATTTTTAATGCAAAAAAGAAAAAAAAAATGATGAAAATTCTTTTTTAATGTATCAGCCTAGTATAAAAATATTTTTGCTTCCCCTAGCTCCGCCTCTGTTATGGGGATGAATAGGTTTGAATTTCGAGGTCAAAACAATCCCTTCAACCATTTTGATGTCTTGCCACGACTCGTAGTTTTCAACATCTCCTACTCGCACATGAAGGGCTTAACCTAAACCACAAATGATAACGAATATCACACATTAGATCTTTTTCAAAGTCTATCTAATAAAAATTCATACGACAAATAGATCATGTGACTAACAAGTAAATATTAGAGCTCTCGGTACTATAAACATGTTAGACATGTATCTCATATATAGTAGCTCTACTAGAGGAACTTTAGATCTTGTATATCCCAAACTCATTTTTTAACACTAATTCAAGTATTTTTGACCCCTTGAATATTTATGGAACATAATTAAATTCCATATTTTATCTTTGTATTCACAATTGTTCGGTCGATTAATATAAAGAAAAATGTTGATCAAAATGGTTTTCTGGATATGCCCCCATGAAACCAAATCAATCGTAGTTATTTGTAACATGCTTACGTAGCAATACTGAAATAAAATCTAAAGGATATTCAAAATTCATAATGGTATATATGAAGTTTATAAACTTCAATTTATCACACAATGAGCAAACACGAATCTATTCACTCATTTACCCAATATTGACTGTAAAAGTATAGTATGTTTTCTCCCTCTCTCTCTTAGGGTGTATGTTATATTCTTTAAGATAAATAATACCGTACAGATCTTAGTTCATGTATATTCGATACCTAGTTTGAGTTCTCCTTATATTTATTTCTCCAGGCAATAAAATCTAAGAACTCGATTTGGCCACTAAACATTTTTTTTTATTCAAAGACATCCACACTTCCCTATTAAGTTTTTAGGCTCCACCAGAGAAGGTGGATGGGATTAAGATTTTCCAACCATGTATATCATAAAAAAAGGTCAGTATACATGAAAGGAGAGGGGGGCATAAATCTAACCTCCCGAAAGCATAGTAACAAATGTCTAAAATTGAAATGAAAGAAATAAATGAGGAAGTACTACTTCCCATATAATGTAAGAATGAGGAAATAAAAACTAATATATAAACCTCTAAAGGTAGGAAGCCCATATTTATCAATCTGCACAAGTGTCCGAATCTGTCGAGTGATCCATACTCTTGGTAGCGGAGTTGGTCCCAACCCTCAAATTCCAATGAATCTGCAACCTACTTTCCCTCTTTGTTGATGTGGAGATAGTATTACAGTCAAAGGAGATGAGGTGTCTGATTTATCGAAGAATGTCCTGAATCGCCATGGTCCTCCACCCCTAGTGATGTAATGAATAGTTGTACTCGCGTCTGCCTCAATCCCTATGTCTGTGATAGCAAGTCCTATGACAAGAACAAGCTCATCTAGAATAGCTCAAGTCCCAGCCTCCAAAATCAGATAAGTCCCATAAGATGCAAAGAATGCCATAATTCAGTGTCTAAAGTGGTCTTGAATGATGCCCCCACTACTAGTAACTTCGTCCTTGATGATAAGCATGTAGCTTTTTGTCATATTTTATACCTATAGTCCTTTAGTATTTTTTCTTAAAATTCTAAAAGTATGCATGAATCTAGCCAAATTGGATTAAGCACGAAAAATGGAAACATGTCATATTAGATCACGCAACCACATCAAGATCAACAACACTCACGAATGTGGAAACAATGTACTATTTATAAATAGAAAATTTTTGACACTAGTATTTTCCTAGAAAACTGACAAATACTTCTGCTAAAAAAATGTTGTGATAAGAAAGCTCAATTTTTCGCTCTCTTGTTACGGTTAAACGATCCTCTTCGAATAATTCGTCCAACTCAAGGATAGCGATAATGTTCAGAAGCTCATTGTAACATTGTAAAGTTTGCTTAACTCTTTGCAAAGTTTTTTAATGTTCCTTACCAACGATTCAAGGTTGAAAAGCCCAATAATAAAAAATGCCAAACTAGGAATAAGACTTGATATTACTAAAAATGCCCAAAAAAATAACCGTATTTGTAAAGAAAAACGTAGATGCACTCCAAATAATTGGAACATTTTAAAAATTACCTCAACCTCAAACTAGGTAATAGAATCCCTAAATAAATATTACAAATTTAATATAAAATCTTCAGATTTTAATTAAGCCAAAAAATAATTTTTACATATACAAAAATGTATCTTAAACTTTAAATACATAAAAAAAAATCATCTGAATACATAATTATTATATACCTACAAATCCAGAATAATGCAGGGATCAAAACGTAATTTTTATAATTGCAAATGGAACCTCATGCACCCTCAAACTCCAGTGGGAGGTTTTTTTTTTTTTTTTTTTAATTTTATTTTTATTTTTACTGGGGACGCCTATGCATGCCCCTACTCACATTCCGTGGTGTGTGTCCGTTTGTTTTTTTCCTTATGTCTCATAAATTTTGACATTGTGAGTTCATTGTATTGTCAAAATTTAAAATTTTCATTCATAACACGTGTTTGGGACAGCAACATAATGAACAGAGATCGAGAAGGAAAAAAATATGCTCTTCTTTCTTCTTCATTTTTCCTAAATTTTCAAAATTCGAACTAAAGTTCATAACCTCTAACTTCAATTTGTTTTTGTCCAAATTTATTGTTCTTTATATGGTGGGAAAGTTCATTAATATAACTTTCTAACCATTAATCGTACTTCACAAAAATCAACAAATGAAACCTGAAAATGATTAAAATTTCTACAAAATCCAATAGGATTTTAATTTTCTGCCGATTGCAATAAAGAAAATTGATAAAATTGAAAGAACATACTATATAAATTTGTATATATATGCATTTTTCATTATTATAGTCATTTTTCCAGTAAGATAATATGCAAGTAAAAAAAAAAAAAAAAAACCTTTAAACATCTGATAATAATTAAAGATTCCGTAGTATGCTTGAACATAAATGTGATTGAATCACCTTGCTATTCTATGTCCCAAATTCTCCATTTTTAAGCACTTCAATGATCTCAATCCAGATAACGACGGAAGATGATCATTATCCACAATCTAAATACCAAATATTATGAGTTTTCATGAAAAAACTATTGGTTCTTGGGCCTTTCTAATTTTATTGTATTTTTCCATACGAATTTTACCATCTTCTTGCACATTTTCTCTTCTTATTGTTCAAGACAATAATTGGAAGTTATATAGGAGTTAAGGGGAGAGATTGACCTTTCTAAAACATATTCAATCATACCAACATGCTCCCACTGATTTATTTTCGAGTAGAGTACAACCTGGTTAGGAAGATTATGGGTAGTTGTAGGTTTGAATTTCAAGTTCAAACCACTCATTCCAAGCATTTTGATGTCTTGCACCTGAGTCACCCCACGTTATTTTCCAACAATTCAACATATGTAACACTCATTTATTCATCATCTAATTGTTGAAGGTAAAAACTGGATCAAATAATTTTATTTATAAATAATTACAATCAAACTTTAGTCTAATTACAATCAATTCTCTGGTTAAGTCTCTCAATGTGTATTGGAAAAACCTTAGCCTAATTGCTTCGCTGAAATCCTTGGATACTCAATTGTTTGCAGCATGTCCAAGAATCTTTATATGTGAGCATCGGGTGTAACGCCCCAAAAATTTTAACAATAAAAATAAATAAGAGTCGTTACCAAAATCTTCCTTTAAAATGTGCATTACTATTTATTTATGAATGTTGTGGACAAATTGAAAAGAAAATAAATAGTTAATTAATAATCCAATAAATAATCACACCAATGAAAGTGCAAGACAACCACTTAAATTCTCATGACAATCAACAATATTGAATGGATAAAATATAAATAAAACCTCAAAGTGTACATAAACATTTTAGGGGTTGGGGATAAAATAAATTTATTTAAAATCTGACAAATATACTTTAAGAACATCTCCAAGGCAATAAATTAACATACATGTCCATTTCAATAACATTAAAAGAAATAGTTACCCATTTAAATTTCAGATCCTAGATCCCATGGACCGAGGCACAGCCACACCATCGAACCGCCATGCTCCGACACGACCCGTTCTAGCCCATGAGGTGTAGGAAAAGGGTGAGTACATGAAGATACTCAGTATGACACAAATCAATGGTGCAATCCCGATTAACAATATTAAATCATGTGTCAAAAATATCATACCGTCATATCATATCTTTAGAAATCCGATAAGAGCTCATAGTATATCATATCTTTGGTACCGGAATGACCAATTCATATCATATCACAACTTTCATTAGCATAATGTTCATCAACATGAAGAAATAAATTAAACGGGACTAACCACTTGCACCCCGTAATCGTACATTGATCGATAAAAGAATTTAAAGTATTAAACTATTTCTTGGTGCCAGTTCACGTGTCTAGTATTTAGGATAGGAAATGATTATTTTCTTTATATGGTATTTAAAGTGGGAAAGTAAACAATGAGTAATAAATATAGGATGAGAGAAATTATGGGAAAATAAGAAGGTCGTGACTTCGTGAGTGATGAGAGGGAAAGATAAGGGAATTGGTTAACTGAGTGGGAAAGATAAACATGGTAAGTGGATGTGTGGAATTGGAGGAGAGAGAAATAAAATCTCTCTCTCCTCTCAAAAATCACGTAACAGGTGGTAAAAAAGGATAATTGATAATCAAATATCTCCTTCAATATTAAGGGATAAACATTGATTATACGATAAAATATTATTTCCTAAATATCACATTTCCATACACACACGTGCACTTTACAAAACAAAACAAATATATATATATATAATTGGAAACTCTATAACAACTCCACACACGGGTCATCACAACATTTTCAATTCAAGAAATACCCAATTAAAATATAATTTAAGGCTAAATCTTTCTACCTCGATATCTTGGACTCTGCTAATCCAAATTAACATTTTCTCGAGCCTATTATGCATGATTAATTACAATCCATCCAACGAGCCTAATATTCATATACTTATCATTACTCGGTCAATATCTAAAAATATGACCCAAATAAAATTGAAATTCGTTATATGTCATTTTAGTCCTTAGATTTTCAAAACATTGAAATATAGCATGCAAAATTAAATTCTATTCCATGAAAATTTTTGGGGTATTACATTGGGGTTCTCAATAACTCTCTCAATGAACTGCAGAGTATTTCGGAACATGTTTATGACATCAATCCTCAATTCGAAGTTTACGTGGCCAAACACCGGATAAATAATTCCGGATTAGCTTTCCACAACAGGTGGAGCCATATATTCACCCATGAGCCTTGCATTTTCATCCACTGCAACTATGTTTGGAGGCACTGTCCCTAAATTTACCCTAATGTCAATAGGATTCAAGTTACCATCTGCCATAATCTCTTTCTATTTTTGTCATGCTTCCAATTCTCTTTTTCGAAACCTGAATGTGCGTTCGATCTATAGATCAAATTGAGCAAGATTATTGGGACTTGAAGTTTGCATACAAAGTTTTGAAAAAGTAAGAAATAAGCATTGTAAAAATTTTCTGATGAAATAAACTAACTAATAAAGTAATAAAATTCAATTAAAGCTACAATTAACAAAAGATTATCAAAAACAACAGTCCCCGACAATGGTGCCAAAAATTTGACCTTTAAAAAACCCGTAAGTGCACGAGATTGTGGCTAAGTAATATAATGATGAATTGAGTGTCGAACCCACGAGGACTGTGTGTATGACCATGTTAAAATTAATAGCAATTTTAATCAAATTGCAAACAAATTGTTGTGCTTTTTCTATACTAACACTACACAAAAAATGATCGTTTGCAGCACATAAATGACAACATTCAGTAGTTAAGTGTTGCTAAAGGGGTCTATTGTAACAATTTAATAAGTGAATATTGCTATTGGTTAACATAATTGAGCTTTGACAATATTTTATAAATCTATGTTGCTAAAAGGATCTTTTGCAACGTTTATTCCGAGTTGCGGAAAATTATATTTTTTGCAGCGTTTATAAAACATTTATAAATATTTTTTATTTGTAGCGTTTTCTAGACATTGCGAAAGACCCTTTTCGCAGCGTTTTTTAAACGTTGCGAAAGTTTTCTTTCGCAGAGTTTATAAAATGCTGTGAAATTCATTTTCTTTCGCAACGTTTTTTAGACATTGCAAAAAGGATCTTTCGCAATGTCTAAAAAACGTTGCAAAAAATATAGGGAATTGGGTTGGGCCAATTTTGAGTTCGGGTTATGGGTTGAACCATGAAACCCGATTAAAATCGTCGACCCGACCCGACCCGACCCGCTATGAGGAAAAAAAAATCTTTCAAGTCTTAGAACCCAGAACCCATATACACGTCTCTCTAAGCCCTAATCTCTTACCTTCTCTCTCTCGCTCGCTCTCATTCCCTCAATTGAGAAGCAGACACCGCCGCCTGCCTTCCATCTCAGAGAACCATCTGTCGAAACTGAAGCGAAAACCCCTGCTTCACCCAAGCAATGTCGTAGACCTCATTGTTGTGGGCTATCAATTGGGTTTCAACAATACCATTTTCAATGTCCCATATAGTGCAAGTGGTGTCAATGCTGGAAGTGCGGCCAAAGGTGTTTTGATAGGTAGTTTCTGAGTGGTATATATTCATGATAAATTATATTGCTGATTGTGATTTATGGGATAATCGGTTCTTGGGTAAATAGAATTTTCTAGGTCTTATTTTTTTGGGAAAATACAGATGTATGATAAATATATATACATATGTATGTGTCTGTATAGCTCAGCTCTTCTAGGATTTGTTTATTCTTCCCTTCCTCAGATGGTATCCTACTGAGTGGTGGTTGTCGTTGTTGTTAGTTTGTCCTCAAGTTCCAGTGCTATGTTTTTGCAGAAATCTGGTGTATTTTGGACCAAGAGGAACGATACATTGCAGACCTTTTACAAAGTTGTTAGGAGCTGGGCCTTAAAAAAGGTCATGACTGGATGGTAACTACAATTAGTTTTGTATTTATCTGCTGAGTTATCTTTAACTTTAATATCTTATCTATTATGCCATACGAATGTAGAATGTAGAATGCTTTTGAATTTCTATTGTTTCCTTTTCCTTGTGGGTTGTGGTTTAATGAACCACTAAATAGTTTTGTTTTGAACTTCTAAATAATTCACTTCTTGCATTGCATCTCTCTCAGTACACCTTCTCCACTGTATTAAATTGATTACTTTCAATCTCTTAAAGCAGATAATTCGACTATCTCATAACCTATCATAATGCTTTGTCCATCAAGAATGCTCTAGTTAGTGAAGGAAGATGTTAGGAAGGTATCAAATTATCTGTTAATAGCTAGATTTAGAGATGAGCTGAAACAACTAGATCCTGGCTATTAAAAGGGGGGTTTCGAAACAACTAGTATAACTTTCAGCTCGCACGTCAGAATTTTTATTATAATATGTTTTCGAAAATGGGAAGTGGTGCTCCATACTGTGACAACCGGGGCTTACCCCGGTTGAAGTTATTTCTAAGTTAAAAATGCAGTTTAAGGCGGGTCGCCAGGCGTTTGAAGTTTTTAGCATTTTTTATATTTTTGCGTTTTTTGTCGATTTTGGTCTTTTTGCTTAAATTAGGGTTTTTGGAGGCTATTTAGACAATTTTCGTTTTGAAATAAAGTAATTTTCGATTTCGGTTCAATTTTCTCTTGTTAATTTCATTTTTGTGCTTTGAGGACTTAAACTAGTAAATCCTTTGAACTTTCGTCCTGCGTCAACTAGATCCTGCCATGTTGCCTTTGCTCTACTCCTAAGTTTTCTGTCTTCGTCTACTGAGATTGTAAAAATGAATTATAGCTGAGTTGCCTTTCCTTTCATGGCTCATTTGTTGAGATGCATTAAGGAAGAAGAAAAGAAACAATAATCTGTCCTTCTTTTTTGCTGTTCATATACCAAACATTCCTCAATGAATCAAGTAACATGACTATTTCATCTCATTTTCTCTTTGTTTTTCATTTCATTGATATATTCTCTACTCGAAATTTAATACTGCTGAACACTTCTCTTGGTTTTCATTTCACTGTTAAATTGGAATATATACTCAGTTGGAATGTGTTTTTTACTACTGGAGAGTTTGTTGGTTAATTAGGTGATCAGTAAGTGATATCTACCTAAATATCTTAATGGAAGAGGGAGAAAGTTCCTTGTTCTTGAAGTATCAATATATTGTTTGAAGAAGTATCAATATATAGTTTGAAGAGTGATGTGGATTGCAAGAACACTAAGCTTATTCTTTGTCCCTAAAGTCACAATGTTGATGGAAAGTGGAAAAGTAAAATCATAGAAAAAAGTGATTATGGACCATTGGAAAATCATTTCTTCTTATCCTTTATATTACTTCATGTTGAGGAAATCATGTGCTCAAACGTGGAATGATTTAGCTCTGCTTCTAACTGAAATCATTTGCTGATATAAACTGTTAAGTAATAATAGTTATTAAGTAGTTGATGTAAACTAGGTTTTGATTATTTTCGTCTTTCCATTTTGTTCATGTGGGCCCTCCACACAATGTGGGACTGTAAAGGAAATGTTTCATCCTTAAATTACTCAATTCAACTATTTGGTAAAGAAACATTCCCAGAATTAATTGCATTATTTTCGTCTTTCCATTTTGTTCAGATTGTGTTTGGTTTGATTTTTTTCGCTCTATTCTACTTTAGTTCCGCTTCAAACACTTTATTTACTTAACATAAATAATCATTTTATTGTTTAAAATAAATAATCATTTTATTGCTTAACATAAATAATCATTTTAGTTCCGCTTCAAACACTTTTCTATGTTCACTGTCCTCTAATTACTAGACTTTTGAATTGAGGGTTTGTCCTCTATAGCAACCAACATTGCTACTACTTCCCCTTTCTCAACGTGAGCACTACAGGCTAAAACACGTGGCACATAAAAGAATACATCATCAACTAATAAATAATCTCATTATTTAGGTGTTGATGGTCACTGATCAACAATTGTCCTAACTCACTTAAATTCTCGGATCTGCCACTGCCTATAATGGACAAAGAGTGGCTGTACTTATCAAAGTTATCATCTAAAGCTAATCTTACAAATCTAGTTATGAAATAAAGAAAAATTAACGTCTAATGATCATAAAGTTCAATTTGCAGATTTTCAGAACAATATAGAGATGGAGCTCAGAATTTTGTTGAACGAGCTTGTGAAAATCGCAATTCAGATATGATAGCATGTCCTTGTGTTACTTGTAGGAATCTATGGCATCATCATTATGATACAGTCCATGAACATTTGGTTATGAAAGGTATGGATCCTGCATATACTGTTTGGATATTTCATGGAGAGCAACCAAGTGAATCAAATATGGTCGACGTAGAAATGCCTGAGTCGAGTAGGATGTTTAAAGATTTCTATGCACAGCATGATGTAGATCCTGGAATCCGTCTTGATGGAAGAAACATAGAGATTGAAAGTTTAGTTAATGATGCTGAAACTCCTTTATATCCTGGTTGCAAGGCATTTACAAAGATGTCAGCTTCGGTTGCTATGTTTAAGCATAAAACTTCACATGATTTATCAGACAATGGTTTCGATGAACTTATAAATCTTGTTCGAGAGATGCTGCCCGAGAATAATACACTTCCGAACTCATTTTATGAGATGAAAAAACTTGTTAATACGTTTGATCTTGGCTATGAGAAGATATATGTTTGCCTTAATGATTGTTGTCTATATGAAAAGAGCTTGAGCATGCTGAATTGTGTCCAAAATGTGGTTGCTCGAGATGGAAAATTAACCAACGGACTAAAAAAATTCAGAAAAATATCCCGGCAAAAGTCTTGCGTTATTTTCCTATAATACCAAGATTTAAGAGGATGTTTGGAATATATGAGATGTCAACACAACTTAGATGACACTCAAGTAATAAAAGTTCAGACGGTAAGATTAGGCATCCGGTTGATTCATTGAGTTGGGACATGATTAACAAAATCTGGCCATATTTTGCATCCGATCCTTGAAATATTAGATTAGGTCTTGCTACTGATGGATTTAATCATTTCAAAGATCTTAGCTCCAAATACAGTTGATGGCCAGTAATCTTAACTATATATAACTGCCTGGTTGGATCATAAGGTTGGAGAATCCTACAATTATAAATGTTTACTTGTGCTATTTATTATTTTATCCTAACATTTTAAAAATAATAACATATTAACGATCAGCTATTGACGGACAAAGTATCGAACAATTTGAAGTGGCTTGCATGTGGTCTTAGATATCAATCCATGTCATATTCTAGTTTTGTCATAAATGGTCTTTGATTTCACACTAAAGATGGAGAAAATCCTCGCCAAAACAGTGGCATTTAAGTTGAAGCGATGACCAAATGTAGATCTAGTGCAAAAGATAACGTACAAATAGTTGGGCAAGTTCTTTATTATGGAATTTTGCGTGATGTCAGAGTGCTTGATTATAATACATTTCATGTTCCAATATTCAAGTGTGATTGGGCAAATATCATGAACGGAATAAAAAAGGAAGATTGATTCACTTTGGTTAACCTTAACGAGGGACATAGACAATTTGAAAATGATCCTTTCATCTTGGCAATACAGGCAAAACAAGTCTTTTATTCTAGGGAAAATGAAACATCTAGTTGGTATGTTTCTTTGCAAGCACCACAAAGAGAATTTGATGCATCACACATGCAAGACGATTCTAATTATGAGGCAACCATTCCACTAGATATATTACAGCCAATTACAGACAGCCATGATGATGATGATAATTATGCAATGATAGTTGTTGAAGGCATTTTTTGTGATACGTAGAGTGATTTGGTAACTCCTTTATTTGTAGATAATGTACTTTTTACATAATGATCAATTTTGTTATAATATATTTTGACATGTGATTTATATATATTTATATTCATATCGCAATGAAATGTTGAATCCTTTGGATTTATTAAGATCTCTAACCATACTTTATTTTGACGTTGTAGATTTTTGTTCTAGCTCTAAGGAATCTTTTCAGTGAGAAATATATTTTGTACGATGGAGAAGGCTCAGGTAATTGTGTTTTCTTATAATACATGAGATATAAGCTAAGTTTTGAAAATAATTTTTTTTTTATCTTTTATTTTCATGTTGTATTTGTAAAGTCAACTAAACAAACTTCCATGAGTTCTAAAAGAAAATAGGCCACAATTGCTAATGCAATTGAAGAGACCAGTAAGAGACTAAGAAATTCCAGTGAATAAGAGGATACTATAACTAGTCCAAGTAATGATAAGCAAACCACATTGCCAACAACTACAAATGCTCCGAAGAACAAAAGAGGTCCAACACAAGTGAAGATGATTCCGAAACATAATTATCACAAGATGGATCTCGAATTCAATGAATACGAACAAGTTGTTGGCCATAACTCGGATAAATTTGCTAGCATAATTGGGGCCATAGTACGTGAACATGTGCCTGTTGTAATTAAAG
Source organism: Osmanthus fragrans (assembly GCA_019395295.1). Taxonomy (NCBI): domain Eukaryota; kingdom Viridiplantae; phylum Streptophyta; class Magnoliopsida; order Lamiales; family Oleaceae; genus Osmanthus; species Osmanthus fragrans. Next base: position 13,045,290 of record CM033353.1, on the reverse strand, counting down.
ATTGGCATTCAGTTGATGGAAAGCAGAAGGTGGAGCTTTGGCATTTCATACAGGTACTATTACTTAACTACGTTTTAAGATCAACTATATTTAGACTTAACTATATTTTCCCTTCTTAAGTCTTAAATTGATGTTTGTACACAAATATAGCAAATGTTCAATGTCAGTGACTGTCATCAAAGAATGACATTCCAATGTATGGGAAGGTATTGGAGGACATTCAAGTCAAGATTGAGAAAAGAAATTAGAGCTCAAGTTGAATCATCTGTGAATAGAGCACGTACTATTGCCCTTCTTAGACCAAAGAATGTCAACTCTGAACAAGTATGGGTAAAATTTGTCGAGGACACTCTTTTTACTGATTTTCATGTAAGTATGTTTGCATATTAAGCTTAAATTTTTATAATTATTGTTGTTTTATACCTTTTTTTTCTTATAGGAAAAAAGTTCCAGATTTAGTAACATGAGAGCTAATCAGAAGCTTCTCCATACTATGGGCAGAAAGGGTTATCCACGTGTCGCTTACGAAATGGTACATCTTAGGAACATATCTTGTCTTACGTGAATTGTCCAATTCCAATATATTCTTTTTTACTAAATTTTTACTGTAGAGAAAAAAGAATCCAGATATAAAAGGGTTAAAAACAAGAGTATGGACTCGTGGACATCTTAGGAAAGATGGGAAACCAATAAATGAAGCAGTTGCCGACACTTTGGTATGTGTATTATATCAACGTTTGATATCTATCAATAATGTTTTTAGTTGTGTCACTTGCTAGTATAAAATTTGAGTTCCATAAGTGCAGAGAAGGATTGAAGATTGTGTCGTATCAATTTTTGATACACCCGTCGAAGATTCTATCCGTGATGATGCTGTCGCTCGAATTTTAGGTCCTGAGCGTCATGGGAGAGTTAGGGGACTCGGATTTGGAGTTGTACCATCAAGGGTGGATGGACAAATACAAAGTAGTGGGAGAATCAGAGAACTTGAAAGCCAAGTACAGACTCAAGCACAAAGGATGGGAGCACTAGAAGAAAAAATGAGAAGTTTTTTTAAGTTATCTCAGCAGGTTATAAGTAGTTACATTTTATATATATTATAATATAGTTTAATATAGCCAATTACCTGTAGAATAACTTCTGTAATTTTTGCATCATTTTACATAATGTAGAGGACAGGAATTCAGATGCTTTGACTCCTCAGGTTTTTGTATCCTACATTATTAAATATTTGTTCAATATATATTAAGTTTGTATTCTAATTTGAAAAAAAAAATATTTTTTGTTTACTATGAATTTGTGGTCACTCCAAGGAAGTACTATACCTATGAAAAATGCAAAATGTCAACTGCTGCATTAGTGCATGTTTGAGGGGGAAGAAATTGTAGCGAAATGAAAGATTGCAACAACAGACCTAAGTGCAAAGGTGCATCATCTGCCACTCGGTCAGGACCATTGGAAGGTTTCGGTTGAGGAAGTGTATATGGGTAATTTGACCTTATACAGACCTACGGATGAATTTTTTACTCTTAGTAAAGCAATGGAAAGTACTGTTGCTTGGCCAAAGAGCAGTATTAGACTTATTTGATTACGGTATGTTTTCTATGGAACTGAGTTCGGTAAATTGTATTTTTAAACATTAGTTTGTTTTCTATTGTAAAATGGAACTTAGTTCCGAACTCTTAGTTTGTTTGTGGCTTAGATGTGGTGAAAACTTAAAACATGAATGTGACATAAAGATATAGATTAGAAGACGTAAGGTTTAAAAAAAATAGAGTTTACTAATTTCAATAGTTTCGATTAGTTTTGAATATATTATTTTGGGAAATTTTTATTTGTTAGAAGTTGCGATTAGATTAGAAGACATTTTTCTTTGATGTTAATAGTTGTTCTCTCTCAAATTATTACATTCTTTATGAAATGTAGATTATTTGAATAACTAGAATCTATTTAGTTGTCATATTTGCTATGTAGCATCTGAAAGTTTCAGAATTGCATCAAAGTGCTATTTTTTCAGGTAGTGTTGGACTCATATGATCCATTGTTTGGTGGCTTCAGTTGAATTAGTCATGATGCAGTGCATTTATTCCATATTCATACAATATATGCTCAGAAACACTAATTCACATCTACCCAAAGAAAGAAATACTAATCTTGCTTTAACCTGATCTGCACAGAATGGGTGGTGCAATGGCCATATTTTTTTGGTGTAGATCAATATGCACGTTGTAGAACAACAGTGGTCTATGCTTTAGTTGAGGATGAAGCAGTTCAAGTTTGAAGAATGATCGTATGGTGCAATGTCATTACCAACATGTTTTTGTAGTTTCATAATTATATTGTGGTTGTAATAGTTATTTTGTAGTCATTTCATACATTTTGGTTGTACATATTTTGTAGTTTCCTAATTTTTTGTTGGAAAAGAGAATGTGTAGAACATTTTACAAGTTTATTATGTGAATTGTTAGTTTACTATTTGAGTTGTTTGATCCAAGAACAGGATTTTCGATAGCATTATAAGCTATATATAAAAAATGCAAATTAATTTTCAAAAAACACTAAAATGACCAATGACAACGTTTTCCAAACGTTGCCAAAAAACGCTGCAAAAGGATCTACCGCAACGGTGGAAAAACGTTGCAAAAGGATCAAAGGGAACGTTGAAAAAATGCTGCAAAAGGGTATATCGTAATGGTGGAAAAATGTTGCAAAATGATCAAAGGCAACGCTGGAAAAACGCTGTAAAAGGGTTTACCGCAATGGTGGAAAAAAGTTGCAAAATGATCAAAGGCAACGTTGAAAAAACGCTACAAAAGGGTATACCGCAACAGTGAAAAAACGTTGCAAAAGGATCAAAGGCAACGTTTGAAAAAAGCTATAAAAGGGTCTATCGCAACGGTGTAAAAATAATGCAAAAGGATCTACCGCAACGGTGGAAAAACATTGCAAAAGGGTCTATGGCAACGTTTGAAAAACGTTGCAAAAGTCCTACCGCAACGTTGAAAAAACGCTGCAAAAGATCTTTTGGCAATGGTGAATAAACGTTGTCGTATCTCTTCCCTCAACAGCAACATCGACCCCCACAACACAGGCTCCTGCAAAAGGTATTTTTTAGTGTAGTGTAATTACTAAATTATCAATTAAACTAGTGAAAGTAAGTAAACGTGTTTTTCAAATATGAGAAATGCATTGTTAAGATGTCGAATCCTCATTGTTATTTTATTTTTAGTGTAGCAATTAAAGTGACAATTTGAAATCATTCGTGTTGGTCAATGTTCTTGATGTAATTGAAAGTCTCTCTCAATAGCAATCAAATATATTCTCCTCATGTGACATTTCTATCTCTTGATGAAAGATGCAAATATGATAAATGCATTAATAAGCTCTAGAACTATTGAAACCATATAAAGTATAGAAGTATATCTCTATCATTTGTCAAATCTTATAATGTTTATTATATTGTACTTAAATCATATTTTCTCTTTCGGTAACAATAAAATCCACTAACAATTCAATTGATAATTAAGCAATTGAAAAGAATGATTAAAACGATAATAAACATCCAAAAATCAAACTAAATTAAAGTCAATAATTAATTAAAAATTAAAAATATCATCACAACGGTTCATCTCATCGTAGCAATGTATATAACTAGCATAACATATTAGAATTACAAGAAATCATGTTAAATGTATAGAATATTACTCGAAATTGTTATTTAATGAATGAAGGAAGATGAATCTATTGATGTATTTGAATTTTTCAAAGCAATCTTGATAAATTTTCAATAATTCTTTCACTTCTTTGCCTACAAATCCTAAGTTTAATCTCCAATTGATAAGCCATTGAACTTTGCCTTTTGAAATCTTCTCAAAATAAATGATGTTTCCCCTCTTTTATGATGAAAATTGATGAAATATTGTAGCATTAGAGGTATATGAAAGGTGGAGTTCATGTAGGAGACATTCAGGTATATATAGGGATCGAGTTTTGGTTAAAAATCTCGTAAAAATCCTTAACAAGTTGAGTTTGAATTGAAAAACCTTCTTCCCCGCATGCACGTAGAAAAGATGACTTGCTCTCGGGTTGGTGAAAATAGGGTCTTGCACATGAGCCATGAATTGCCTGCATGCGCCTGTCTACATGATTTTGTCCATAAATAGCTTTCGATATTTTGGACATAACTTTTTCTTTCAATATCCGATTAGGGTTATTCAAAATGTATTGGAAAGATAATTGGAAGGGCTACAATTCTTGTAGATAGAATTTCTCCAATTAGAATGTTGTTACCCAAAAATTGGGTTTCAAGTTGAGGTTAAAAATTCGAAGCACGACGTTTTTTTGGCTAGAAATTGATTTGTGAGAATACTTCGGTTATATTTTACTCCTTTGACTTCAAATTGTATCCAATTGATGATATGTTATATTCAATCATCATTTTATTGTTCAGAATAACTATTAGATGTTTACACTTTGATCCTCCATACTTTCGATTTCACCATTTTCCTTAATTTTTCCTTGTTTCTTCTATTTCCTTGTTCAACCATTAAGTTTTACCTATATAACATAAAATACAACAATTTAAGATATATTGTCAAAAGAATCGCTATTTTAGACTCTGAATAAATGTATAAAATACACTTATCCATGATGGTCGCTTATTGCTTTAGTGAACTTTTTAGTTTTAGTTTAAAAATCATCGTTCAACTTGAATTTTTAATTTGTTTGAAGGAAAAGTTGAGATTGAGATTAAGCTTTACAAATAATAATAATAATAATACGGTCTTTGTGGGATCCACACTTACAAGTGCAAGAAAAGATCTAATAGATCCACCAAGCGACGGCCATTCAACTAGAAATTATTACGAATGCAAAAGGATTTGCCATTTAATGCACATTGTATGGTCTGAATCTCACACTTATTGCACCTTGAACAGCTGCTTTATATGAACCACTTATAGTTTATCTGAATGCGCTTTTTATCCTTTTTTTTTTTTTTTTTAAATTTTTAAAAAAAAAAAATGGAGGAAGAAGAATAAGCTACACAATTTGAATGAAGTTAAAATGTTGGCAGTGACAATTTTATCCTCTCCGCAAGAAGTTGATTTAGGGCTTGTTTGTCAAAAAATAAAAATAAAAAATTTAATTATATTTTTTTAAATTCATTTTTATTCACACATTTTATAGGACACACAAATTTTCTCATTTTTTAACCGTACGTTCTCCAAAGAAATTATTTCTTCTTAAATAAATGTATCAAACAAACTCTTAAATTCCCTTGTAACGTTTAAGATTATTAATTTACAATAAAATGTAACTTGCGAAGGCAATTGAATTATTACAAGTTCCATCAATAAATAGCATGTGATATGCATAAAATAGTCAACAATTTTGTACTACATTTGTTTAACATACCAATCCAGCCATTTGAAAGTGTAAAATTTCAAAGTCTAATATTCTCTTATTTTTGTGTAGGCACAATTTGCTGTAACACTGTCAATTTTGAATTTTTGGTAGTCTTTGATCACATAGTACCTCGTTTGAATTCATGAAATCATATTATATATGGCATGTTTGCAGCGGATACGATGAATGCCCATTTTGGGAACTTATTATAAAGCATGATAAAGCAAAGGTGCTGAGTTTTATAATGTTTTCTTTACACATGACGCATAATATCCAAAACAGCAATTTAAACCTGTGCAAGAATCTGTATATATTCTTTCTTTCCTAATGATTTCATGTGTCAGAAATTAAATCGATGATGCATATATGTGGCAACCAGTTGCGTAAGGTTATTTTTTACTCTATACTTGGATAATAATCGAGTCTCATATAACAGCTGAAAACTTATCGTTGAGAAATCCAGGAACAATTAAACACTTACGAGGAAAATGAGCAACTCGTTTTCTTGAATTTTACAGAAAACTAGGCAACAAGATTAGCTGGATGATTCACCGTGGTCCAGATAGAGTTGAAGGAAGCAATGGAGTATCAACTTCCGGGATTCTGTTCGTTGCAATCTCTGGGCTTACAAAGTTATAATCTAAATCTTTCTCAACATCTTTAACACCCTCCAAGACCTTGATCACCGTTGACATTGAAGGTCTGTTGGCATAATAACCTTGTAAACACCAAACAGCAACCTGCATCATTTCCACAACTTCTGCTGCATGAAACTGCATATCTTCGGTGTGTTTGTCAATCATATCTAACCATTGTCCATTTTGTGCTTTTGTCTTGAAAAGACTCAGTAAATGTCTTTCCTCCTCAGGCTCGGATTTCTCAAAATTTCTCCTACCGCACAAAATTTCAAGGATCACAATACCGAAGCTATAAACATCTACTTTCTCTGTTATGACTGAACTTAGCCATTCAGGAGCAAGATAGCCGGGTGTACCTCTCATTTTGGTCATAACTTGGCTTTGGTCCCTATCTATCAGTTTAGAAAGTCCAAAATCAGACAATTTAGCATTAAAATTCTCATCGAGAAGAATGTTCTGGGGTTTGATATCCAAATGAACAATCTTTTTCCTGCACTCTTCATGGAGGTAGGATAATCCCTTTGCTATGTCAAGAATGATCTTTTTTCTGCATTTCCAATCGAGATGAATTGCAGTGGTTCTTCCGTATATCCATTTATCCAGCGATCCATTCTTCATATACTCGTAAACTAAAAGCTTGTGAGATTTATCAGCACAGAATCCAATTAGCCTAACCAAGTTGACATGGTGAATGCTACCAATAGTTTCAACCTCAGCTAGGAAGGATTTTTTAATTTGCCCCATTTCATCAAGACATTTAACTGCGATTTCAGTGCCATCCTTTAGAGTTCCCTGAAATACTGAACCAAATCCTCCCTCACCAAGCTTTTTATTGAAGTTCTCTGTGGCATTTTTTAAGTCTTCAAATGAAAATCTGGTTGGCATTCCAGGTACTGGATCTAAAAAATCCGCCTCTACTTCTTCCCTTAGATCTTTTCTTTTCTCCCTGATTATGAAAACTAAAAACCCAATTACAACAGTTATCAATAAAATTCCTATACCGGATCCCAATATAGGCACAAGAGGACTCTTCTTTCCCTTGGTAGCAGGGGCAGGAGACAAATCTACTGAAGGCGATAATGCACTCTGAGGAACCTGCACTTTGATAGATATAGTGGAATTGTAATGGGTCTTGTCCTTCTCATTGTTCATCAGTGAAAATATCTGAGGTGGTAAATAGCAGTCCCCATCAAAAGAGTCTGAGCCATAACAAAAAATCGCAGCTTTACAGGAACAGTTTTTTAAACATGCTTCTTTGCAACGATTAATGTTTGTATTACTAATGTCTGGAGTGAAGGTGAAATATGTGGCTTCATCAAGATCTAGAAACTTGTGAAAATTTGAAGCATCACAAGTAAGAGGGATGACTTGAGAACAACCAAGATTAGGTTGCCTACCATCAATCTGCTTAAAATAGTTTGTTGAATCCATGGTCGATGTGGGACAAGTACACTGCCCATTTGAGCAAATTCCATTTTCCCCACAAACCATTGGGTAATTACATTCACCAAGATAACCTGTAGTAATGTCAGCCACCTCCTTCCATCCTGTTAGCCATTCAAACACTTTAACATGCCCATCATAATCCAACTTAATGTACTGGGCTGAAGTGGCTGGAGGAATATTAATCATGTCCAAGGGAATCGTCTCTATAGAGTTCTTATATAAATCCAGACTTCCATTTATAAACCTAGCATAACTTAGTTTAACATTAGTAAACCCATATTCAAAATAGACTTGAGGAGGATTAGATCTTATAGATGCAATTAAACCTTGATTAGTCATTGACAAATAAATACCTCCTTGAGTCCAGTTAGATGATGAAACACTAGCTGTTAACTTCTGCCCTGATTTTAATCTCTGTCCTGGAACCAAACAATCAGTGTGATGATCAAACGATTGCCAAACCACAGATTCATTTTCATCGAATAGAATAAGGTTTCCCAATTCGGTCAAATTTAAGCCAACGACAGACCTCCTTGCAGTGTTTGTAGACCATGCCAAAGTGCCATCAACATCTTTCAAGACCAAATCGCCATTATATGTGAGCTGCAAAGTTGAATTGATTCGAACTGGATTGTTTGGGTTAGCAGACCAGACAACCTGCGGGAATCCTATGTTGGGAGAAGTAATACCTCCACCACTGTTCGTTTGAACAATAAAAATGGCAAAGAGATAAGTTTCACAATTCCCTTGGCAGTAGAACCCACAGGCATATCTTGGGCCAAAAGTTCCCCTCAGAAGGATGGCCCTTACTGTTGAGCCATCTGTAAAATCTACAGAATGATTTGCGGAGACGCTGTTGATCCATGAAGTTGAAAGTGTTGCTGTTGGATAATCAAAAGGCTGGGAAGTTGTGAAGATTGGAGAATTGCTAAGAACATAGGCTAAGAGAAAATTTTGAAAGAAAGTCATGGTTTGAAGAAAAATTTGATTAGTTGACATGAATTTGAGGAAATTGTAGTAAATGACCTGTTGAAAAGTCTCATTTTCCACAATGATTTTTTACCAGATTTAATAAATAAAAATAAAAAATAAAAATTGAAAGTGAAGACAAATAACCAAAAATACCCTCCAAACGTCACTTTCACTTGAGAGCAAATCGGACCAAATAAAAAAAAAACCGCACGTCAATACTCACTCGCCGACGTCGACCAGAGGGAGGAGAGCACGTTGATCATCACAAAGTCAGACAACGTCAATAGAGTCTTCGATCTCATCACAAGGTGAGTTTTTTAAATTGTTGATTACGGTTTCATTTTAATATATATGGAGGTTGATGAGTTTTGAAGTTTTAGTAATTGAATTGTTGATTATTAGTGTTAATGATTGGGTATTTAGGTTTAGATTAGGTGGATTAGGCTTAGTTGAGCTTGGAATCGCCGAAAATGACGTTTTCCGGCGATCCAGCGCGTAAGAGAGGGATCGAAACAGTCGGGTCAACCCGACCCGAAACAGCCGGGTTGACCCGAAAACAGTCGGGTAACAGTCGGTGCTAACCCGGTTGTTTTTAAAAAGGCCCAAATTTTGGGCCGCGTGTTTAATTTTTTTTTTTTTTATATTTTGGGCCAGCTGTTTTGATTCTTTTTCCTTATATTTTGATAAACAAAACAGTCGGCCCAACTGATAATGGCCCCTTATAAAAAAAAAAAATTATTTATATAATTATAATATTAAAATATAATTTAAATCAAATAATAAATTTATTCTTTATATAATTATAATATTTTTTTATTGTTTAAATTTTGTATTTATGTAATTAATTAAATAATTTGAAATTGATAATTACCAAAAAATAATATATTATTTCTAATTTAATTGGAATTTCGTTTTTCTTTTATTTTTAATAGTAAATAATATTTGTAATTAAAATGAATTGTTATTAAATATTAAAAATATATAATTAAAAAAAATAAAAATCGGTAATTTAATTAAATATTATTAATATTCTTTAATTAATTTTAATATTTTTTTATTCATTTAAATTAAGTTTGTTTAAATTTTGTTATTTATGTAATTAAATAAATAAATTTAAATTGATAATTACCAAAATATTTAACTTATTATTTATAATTTAATTGTAATTTTTTTCTTTTATTTTTAAAATTCAGTAATATTCGTAATTAAAAAGAATTGTTATTAAATATTAAAAAATATTCTTTTAAAAAATTAAAATCGGTAATTAAATATTAATTAAATAATTTTAAAAAATAAAAAAATATTTTCTTATTGTTTTAATATTGTTTTTAAATTTTTAAATTTGTAATTAAATATTAATTTAATAATATTTATACTGGCTAATTAATTCATTTATTAATTTAAATAAAATAATAAATATTTTCTTATTCTTTAAAATGTTTAATTATGTAATTAAATAAGTAGTACTAAATTGATAATTAACAAATAATAAATTCGTAATTATTTATAATTTGTTTGTAATTTCCTTATGAGTTAATTTTTTTAAATTAATTAAAAATAAAACATTAAATAATATTTGTAATTAAATATAAAAATATTGTTTTTAAATTTAAAAATTAGTAATTCAATATTAATTCAATAATATTTATACTGGTTAATTAATTAATTTATTAATTCAATAATATTAATAGTCTTTCATTAATAGCCGATAATTAATTTATTCATTTAAATTAAGTTTGTCCCAAAAATTTAATTTGGTAATTAAATAAAAATTCTTTATTTAAATTGTAATTTCTTTTTTACTTTATTTTTGAAATTGAAAATCTGCAAGTACAAAGAATTGTAATTAATTATTAAACATGTTCTTTGTCTTTGTTGGTAGTAGTTGTCATTCAGATTGCTTAATGTGATGTTATTATACGTTATTATATTATATCTTGTACAGTATTGTAACATTGCTCATTTTGAATTTTTGTAGGATGGAATATCATCTGGATGACGAGTTGAGGCGGATGGCGGGTAAAGCTACTTGGAATAGTAGCTTTGATGCTTTTTCGATAGTGGAGGGGCTGTTGGATGATCAGCACATACAGCTGCTGCGGCAGTCTTTCATCTGGCCCTTACGTGAGTTGTGTGAGATACAGTTTTCGGGCCAGATGATTGATGCATTATTATGTCGATTGCTGAGTCCTGTCGACGGCGATGCCCTCCACTTTGACCTCGGGGGCAAGGTCGCCAGTTTCGGTCCAGCCGAGTTTACACTGATGACTGGGCTACAGCTGACGGGGGAGGAGGTTACTCGACGAAGCAACAGGTTGCTGGATGCCTACTTTCCCGAACAGGGGACGGTGCTGCAGCCGTAGTTGATCGACGCAGTCAGGAGATGTGACCACATGCTAGATCGATTGAAGCTAGGATTGGTCTACATTCTGGAGAACGTTTTGCGGTGTCACCATAAGAAGACTGCGATCGATCTCCTCCACTTAGAGATCGTTGATGACCTGGATGGCTTCAACAGCTATCCTTGGGGCCGGAGGTGTTACAATGACACCGTCCACGTCTTCACCCGATCGCACTCGAAGCCCAAGGGGGCAGTGCGTAAGTACGATGTATATGGATTGCCCCTAGCAGTGCAGGTAAATATTTAACATACTCAGCGTTCTTGAAAAAAAATAAACGTAATTGTGTATAACATATTTGTATATGTTTCAGATCTGGGCATACGAGACCGTCCCCCTGCTGGGTAGTCGCTATGCAAAGCGGCTGGAGACACGTTGTCCCCGGATGCACTATTGGCGATCATCCCGACAGGATGGCTGCCCATCTGGGAGACAGTTATCGGCTTTCCTCGATGATCCCACTGTGAGTATTGTAAATTTTCCATTTAGATTTTATGAAATTTAAAATATCGATGCAGTTTGTTATAAAAATTCAAACGTCAATATGTCAGCTGAAAGTAATAACAGAGTTGACGGCGTCGATGGAGGAGGGTCTAGGCGACCGATTCGGTCTTGGACCGAGATGGGGTATGTTATTTGACCGATAAATTATGTATAAACATTTTCTATAAGATTGAAGTAATTAATTGTGTATGTTGACATTTTTGTAGGAGCGCGATCCAGTTGATCGAGGATCACCTCCGCCTTTGGCGCCTCCTCCGCCTACGATGTCACCTTCGCGGAGGGCATCCCCTGCGCCCAGGTCGTCCCCTCCGCCCACTGTGTCACCTTCGCGGAGGGCGTCCCCGGCACCCATGGCATGGTCGCCCCCTCCGGCCCTAGCGTGGTCGCCCCCTCCGGCCCCAGCATGGTCGCCTCCTTCGGCCCAAGCATGGTCGCCCCCTCCGCCCCGACAGTTCCCCTTTGGATCTCCTACACCTGGTCAGAGCCAGAGCGATGATTTATTTGCCCGGTTGACTGTAATTATCACAGGGGAGGTTGGTGAGCTACGACGACAGTTGACCGGTCAGATTACAGATTTGCGCCGAGAGTGGATGGATCAGGGTCGTGATCTGACCGGACAGATTGCTGAGTTGCGCCGAGAGTTGATGGATCAAGGTCATGATCTGACTGGCAGAGTCGATTCTCTGTCACACGACGTGTATCTGCTGCGTGGCCACGTTGTAGATCTTTAGGAGGAGGTCGCGTCGCTTCGGTCAGCTGTTACATCTGGTGGAGTCAGAGATGCTGGCCGAGAGGGGGACGGAGGAGGGGACGGAGAGGGAGGTCACCCACAGAACTGGAGAGATGCGGACCTCGCGAATTGGTTGTTTACGGAGGAGTGGAGGGAGGAGGCAGCCCCGACAGGGGAGGAGGGGCTGTCGGAGGAAGTGGTGGAGGAGGGGGGAGGGAGGAGGCAGCCCCGACGGGGGAGGAGGGGAGGACGGAAGAGGTGGTGGAGGAGGGGGGGAGAGAGGAGGCAGCCCCGACGGGGAAGGAGGGGAGGATGCCTCGTGGAGGAGGTAGTTGAGGGGGGGCGAGAGGACGTCAGCCGTGACTGGGGATAAGAAGCGTTCTGTTGACGTGGTTGAGCAGGCGGTTAGCAAGAGGCCTAGGATGCTGTCACAGTACATTGTTTCTCCCTACACGGCCGAGGCCAAGAGGAGGACGTTTATTGATGGAGGCGTCCCGAACATGTTTAGGGAGGTGGATAGCACCAAATGGAAGGCGTTCGAGACGGATTGGAGACGGTGGAGGCCCGGGTAAGTATTGCATTAAATTGGTTAGTGAATTGTGAAATAATTACTCGTTACATATTGTTTAATTATGTTTTTGGTTGTATACATTCAGGGTTCCCCGTACGATCGTGGGAAAGGCGATCCAGAACGTCTACAGCTAGTTTCATGACGTCACACAGTCTGGTACTTGGCTCGCCGACGATGTAAGTGAAGTTATTTATTATATGTATATAATTTTACAATGAATTGATGAACTGATGTATGTACTTCTTAATGCAGCACATCGACCTTATTATGGATCTGCTGCGTGACCGAGCTGTGCGACTCCCGAAGTCCTTTTGCATCCCAGGCCGACTCATTATGAAGATGGAGTTCTTTCAGGCCATTGGCATTGAGTACGAGTCGTTCAGGCATCAGAGTGGCGACTACGTAGTGCCGAATTATTTGGCCGATTGGATTTTCGGGTTGTCACCGAAGGTCGGGGGGAGGCCATGGATTGGTTGTACACATATGTACATTCCAGTCTGTGCGAACCATCACTACATTGCACTGGAGATCGTCTTCCCCGAGTCGAAGGTATAATAGTATGACCCCGATCACTCGTGCTTGACACAGATGCAGCTCGAGCAGATCTGGGAGCCGGTGGCTGTGATCCTTCCCCGGATGGCTAAACTAGTGGATATTTGCGTGCATGACAGACTAGCCATCGTGCGGGACACGACTACGGCGAGACAGACCATATCGTAAGTATTTGTTATTTTTTTAAACTTTAAGACTTTCTTCTTATGTTTATTTATTATTACTAACCAGTTATTGTTTAATTGTAGCGGTGATTGCGGCATATACATGATCAAGTATATAGAGTTTTTGAGTATAGCTCAGAAGGTTGATTTTATCAACCAGTCATGGATTAAGAACTGGAGCAATAAGTTAGCAGCGGATTTATGGGAATTTAACTGCGACCCGTAAATTTTTTTTTTTTTTTTATTCTTTGTAATTTTGTAGCTATTGTTTAATTAAAAAATTTGTTATTTATGTACATTGTAATCATTTGTAATTTTGCATTTTTATGTTACTAATGTAATTTGAAATTCTTTATATAATTAAATTTTTTTTTCGATTGTAATTTGAAATTTAACTTGGCATAAAAAAATTAAATTCTTTATTTAGTTATATAAATATATTAACAATTACACCTTATAAATAATTAAATATAAATTAAAGAATATATATCTTTTGTAATTAATATTTACTTACCGATTTTTAATCAATATTACCATAGAATATATTATTTAACGAACATCGAGAATAATAATTTTAAATTTGATGATGACTAAAATTAAATATTGGATTTTTAATAACATAAATATTAAAAATATTATTCATTTCGTACATCCGCTTACATGTCACTTAGGGGAACATAACTGTTACAATTTTGACGAGTATGGCCTACGGCTCTGCACCTGCCGCACTTACGCGGTTGATGAAACTCTCCGGTAGATGGTATTCTAGACGTACGTGGACGTCCTGGACCACGCGGTTGAACTTCTGGTGGTGAAACAGTATTAAGGTGGCTAATGTTGTCGGGAACTTCCCACTCAGCTTCATTAGGTAGAGGAAATATAGTCTCTGCATACGCTGCTCTCCAAGAATCAGCCGTGTAATAACGAGAGCATAATGTTCTCGCTGCAAAGCCTTGATATATAGCCACCGCGACTGCGTGCTGACATGGCAAACTCTCCAACTGAAATTGATTACAAGTGCATGTGTTATCACTCAAGTCAACCATGTATGCTGTAGTACGTGTACATTTCACAAAGAATCGCGACTCATCTAGTGGTTCCAGATTAAATTTTCTCGCAACAGCTGCAGCTTTACAGAGTTTCTCCTCTTGAGCTGGCGCTAGCATGGTCGAACAATTACATGATTTCGCACGTCGATCGTGAAACCACTGCTGCAGCTTGTTACGAATGTTCTCAATCATTGCGAGGATGGGTAACTCTCGATCCTTCTTGAATAACGCATTCAGAGACTCCGCATTGTTCGACGTCATCATGTTGTACCGACGGCCTGGAAAGTGTGAGCGAGCCCAATGTTCGATCCCCATTTTTGTCAGATACTCCCAAGCCTGGAATGATTTACTTCCTATTTCTTCCATTAACCTGTTACACTCTTCAACACTGTATGCTTCGGCCGCTCCTCTAAATAATTTCTCGATGCCTTTGCCCCGAAACCTGGTCTTCAAGTGGCCTTGTATATGGTACATGCAATAACCATGATGTGCCTCGGGAAAAACTTCAGCGATACCATTTATCAAAGACTGTCCCCGATCAGTTATAAATGCAAGGTCCTCGACTTCCCCGATTACTTCTCTCAGCTTTGTGAAGAACCAACGCATAGACTGATCATTCTCACTATCGACTATGCCAAATGCAAGAGGGTAAATTTGGATATTGGCATCCTGGCATGTAGCAATAATCAACTTGCCTTCGTATTTAGATTTCAGAGTTGTACCATCGACTAGAATTATGGGTCGCATGGCATTTCGAAATCCCCGAATGGACTGTCCAAGAGCCATGAAGAAAAATTTGAAACAATTATCGCCCCCTGTCTCGATAAAATATGCCGATCCAGGATTAGTTTTCTCCATGTTGTAGCAGTACCTGCCCAATTTAGCATAGCTCTCCTCCGCTGATCCCATTAAATCCTGAAATCCGCATTCTTTGGCCTTCCAGGCCTTCTGGTAGCTCAAGATCACTTCATGATCTCGACGGTAGTCGTTAATGATGTCCGAAGGCCTGTAGATTGTCCGTGGGTCCTCATACCTGTGCATTATCTGTCGACCAATCAACCAAGCACGGGCTTGTCTGTGATCACTTCGACCAATTCCCACTTCACAAGTATGTTCCCGTGTATACTTGCGAACTACAAAGCACGCGTTCGTGTCCATCTTCGCCGCGCGCAAACGCCAATTGCAATTGTCATCGATGCATGCGATCGACAACAACGACTGCGATGATTTTTTCACTTTGAACTCAAAATTGTATTTTATTGCAAGTAGGTGTAGAGATTCCTACAAATCTTTCTTTGTTTGAAACAGTTGTCCGACAGCCAAATCATCTTCATCGGGAACCACGCGCGAAGAGTTAGAGGACGATCCACTCATTCCAACCGTTGAAGTCCCACCCTGCTCATGTCTCTGACGAGAAGCAAACAAATCCTCATTTGTAAATTCATTTTGATTTTCGTTGTCCTCAACTGCAGATGAAATTCTGTGCGTAACAATGATATCACGTTGAGGAGCATCTGTCTCTGAAATAACCACATTATCATCACGAGCTATCTCCACAGTAGCCCAAAAATCATTACCATTGTGATCCCCTCCATTCAAATTACCTTCGACGACATCCTTCATCACTAAAGTCACGCAAAGAGGAGTCGTCTCCTTTTGGTTCAGAAGGAATAAATAATTTACTTCAGCATCAGAATAAATCCTTATAGGTGCCTTGACAATTACTTCGTGCTGGATGAATATAAATTTCAATTCCATATCGTACTGAGAGGTATCAACATTCAGTTTGTTCTGTAAATCACTATACAATTCTTCATATGATGTACTTGATGATAAGGCAATCGCGATAGTACGTATTTCGCTCGTATATTTCCATATCCATCGATTTCTTTCATCTCGTTCGAAATCACCAAAGTAACAGACCGGGACTACATTCATATATGTATGATGAAATAGAATTTACATTTAATCATAGGAAAAAAAAAACAGTGGAATTAAAAAAAAAAAAGTGAAAACAGCCCCAAAGAAGCCGGCTGTTTCGGCCGGCTGTTTACACAGCCGGCTTAAACAGCCGGCTTCTTCCCAAAGTTGGTTGTTAGTCGGTTGTTACGGCCGACCTATTTCCGGCTGTTCGTCGACTTTTTTTTGATAATTCTTATTGCCACTAATTTTTTCTTATAATTAAAAATTATGTTTCATCATGCAAATATGATTGTAGTCCAGTTTGTTACTTTGATAATTTCGAATTGGATGAAAGAGATCGATGCATATGAAATGGACGCGTGATAGACGTTGTGATATCGCGATTTTCATAACATCAACTACATCATATGTGGGATTGTATAATGATTTACAGAACAAACTGAATGTTGATTCCTCTAAGTACAATATGAAATTGAGATTTAAATTTAGGAAGCATGAATCCATTTCGATTCCACTTATAAGGATTGATTCTGATGCTGAAGTGAATTATCTATTTGAATTAAACAAAATGTACACGACTCATCTTTGCGTGCCTTTAGTGAGGAATGATGTCGTTAAGGTGAACGTGAAGAATCGGATGGAGGGGATCACAATAATAATGATTTTTGGGATATTGTGGAGATAGTTTTTTGAGAATGATGTGGTTATTCCAGAGACAGTTGTTTCTTATAGTGATCTTGTCATTACGCACAGTATTCCCTCCATAGTTCATGACAATGAAAATGAAAATGAATTTACACATGAGGATTTGATTGCATTATCTCGTCAGAGACATGAGCGGGGTGGGACCTCAGGGGTTGAATCCAGTGGACCGTCCTTTAACTCTTCACGTGTGGTTCTCAATGATGATATGTTGATCAACTGTTTGATACAAAGAAAGATTTGCAAGAAGTTGTGCACCTACTTGCACTGAAATATTACTTTGAATTCAAAGTGAAAAAATCAAACAAGTCATTCTTGACGATTGTTTGCGTTGACGAAAATTGTAGTTGGCGTTTGCGAACGACGAATATGGAAACAAACGAGTGTTTTGTAGTTCGTATACACGGGAACATACTTGTGAAGTGGGAATTCGTCGAAATGATCACAAACAAGCTCAAGCTTGGTTTATTGGTAGATAAATAATGCACAAGTATCGAGACCCACGGACGATCTACAGACTTTCGGACATCATTAACGATGTTCGTCGATAGTATGGAGTAGTCATGAGCTACTAGAAGGCTTGAAAGACCAAAGAATACGCATGTGATGATTTAATGGGCTCGGTGGAGGAGAAAACTAATCATGACTCGGCATTTTTTATTGAGACGGAAGGCGATAATTGCTTTAAATTTTTCTTCATGGCTCTTAGACAATGCATTTGGGGATTTCGAAATACTATGCGACCCATAATTCTAGTCAATTGTAGAACTTTGAAAACTAGATACGAAGGCAAGTTGATTATTGATACTTGTCAAGATGTCAATATCCAAATTTATCATCTTGCATTCGGTATAGTCGATAGCGAGAATAATCTGTCGATGCGTTGTTATTCACAAAGCTGAGGGAAGTAATCAGGAGAGTCGAGGACTTTGCATTTGTAACTGATTGGGGACCGTCTATAATAAATGTCCAATGCAACCACCGACATTCAATTGGCAATATAAATCTTATTTCAGTAAGTTCTTGTCCATCGCTTGAGGAGAAGAATATACCATATTGAACATCTGTATCTTAGATTTGTAAAACTAATTCATGATTTACTTAGGGTCTTAGATTATGAACGATCTAAGCATTTAAAAAGAAAAAAAAAGGATAATATTTGAATTATCCCTTTTTTCTATATATTGTCTGGGTAAGAGTCTCAACTAAGACAAAACTATATAGTTTTGCACCACTAGGAAATGTGATGGATGTGTTTTACATGTTTATGTGGTTTTCCAAATTAGCTTGAAATTTTATTAATAATTCAGTGAATTTTTACTCATTTAATGTTATATTGACTTTTGTTTGCTAAATTCCCAATTTGAAGGTAAAATGCAAAAGGGAGATTTTAGAACTTAAAATTGAGCCAAATGATGGAATTATGTAACTACCAGGAAATACGATGTGATTCAAAGCTTTGGATGGTTAACTTGATGATTTCATAAGTTTTGGGGATGGCGATAGCACTTTGGAATGTTTGGTGACCAAAATGGATGAAGTAAGAATCTTGGTACAAAATGCAATTCTGACGGTTAACCAATCATCAACGTTGTAGTTGCACGAAATTTGGGAATATTTGTCTAGAATAATGTTACTTGTACATCTTGTTCCTTAAGTTGAGAAAGACATCATCTTTGTTTTAAAAAATAAACTGTGGACAGGAAAAGTTTTTTTTAAAAAACTATCTAGTGGTGTCTTATCATGTGACACAATATAAACAAAGATGTCAAAGATGATTTACATGTAGCATGATTGATTTGTGTATAATGGCCAACTACACCACATCTTATACATTTTCATGGTTTCAATGGTATTTTTGCTTCTTGACCACCGACATTGAGTATGGGACGTCCAGGCTTATGTCGTATAATTGAAGGGAAGACCTCGGCCAACCCGTTAATCTGAATGAGCATTCAATTTCGACTCACGTCCAATCAGGTATATTGCCTCACTATATGCACCACTCGAATATGATGCATTGTAGTCTGGAGAGCACTATTTATAGAGAAGCATTCATTTAGCTGTCACAACTTGAGTTCCATGCACACAAGGCATATGTTTCAATTCAAACTACAACATGTACAACTATTATCCTCAAAAATTACCATGTGTTTATATTATCGTAAACCAACGTGTTGGAATAAATAAGACACTTCGTGCACGTATAGGCTAGTTCCTACATCAAATGTTTCTCTTAGCAAGGCTTACAACTTCGGGGTCAAATAGTAGTACATTTTTGAAACTTTGTTCCTTATAAAACTATTATTGTTGCATGGAACAAAGATGATCAACTAAAGTTATGGTGGAAAATTGTCATTGATACTGTAACAAGAGGAATGCTACACGTACAGGGAGGGATTCACAAGACCCCTCCAGATCACACACAATGGAGGGGTGGGTGGGTATTTTTTTTTGACAATATTTTACTCACATGGAGCCCACCCCATGTGAGTATTCTCTGTACATAGGGATTAAATCATTGTAACAATGAGTTCACTGATTCCGCATCGTTCGATGTCATGATGTCGTACTTGTCCATGGAAAAATTACTATCTTGGCTAATGCTCAAAACCAAATTTCTCGAGATAGTCACCAAGACCAAGATTCATTAAACAAATTTGAGCCATATAATAGTTGAAGTCTTTTTAACTATATATGCTCTAGCAAGTCGGATAAATATATCAATGTATCGATCACCATTACCATTTTTTATGTTACTCTCCTAGTACCACAAATAACATCCGGAATTGGAAAGAGGATTCATAACCATTATCTCATTTACTATGTCATTGTATCGACTGAAAATGAATGCAAGACGATCAAAGTCTGGAACTTGTTACCATAACCATTATGTATAGTTCTCCATGTCTATGTAATGCCCCAAGTTCAAACCCGAAACATCACTACCTTTTTATATTAGTTTAATCTAATGCACATTTCGGAGATGATTTTTACTTTTTACATCACATGAAACCATTAGAGTCTAAAATTTTAATAGTAGGCTAAAAATATGATGAGAAAATACATGCTCAAAAATCATGTCCTAAAACCATATATTGATTAACCAAAATATTTTCCAAAATCAAGATTCATCATTTCCGAATCCGACTGTCACAGGTTTACAAAGATGGATACAACTCAATGTTCACGAAATCCCATGATTTCAAATATGAGAGATAACTGACTCACAAGGCTACCTCCTTCAACTTGAATCACCTTAAATTTTCGTGTGCACAAGTCAGGGAGAATATTACAAAACAGGGGAAAACTGGAAGCTTTATAACAAAATTTTATGTAATTGTAATTGTCAAAAACTGCTTCAACGACACAGCTTTCTGTCCTTAAAATTGAAATTGGAAAACACAATACCAAAAATGGTTTTAATTAACTTAAGAAGTCTTCAAAGGCCAATTGCACCTCCGAACATCCACCATCCAACAGATCCGTCAATCTGAAAATTTAGAAAATTTGACTAAAAGTATCCGTAGGAAAGAACTGAAAATCTCAACTTATAGGTGTTGGACAATTTGTTGTCAAATGACTTCTCTAGAAATGATGTAACTCAGTAGGTTTTCTTAGTTGACATCGATCAAATGACTAAATAAAAAATCGACACCTCAATGAAGACAACCTAACCCTAAAATCAAGTGGGCCATTGGAAGCAACCTAATTTATTTAGTGTTGCTCATGGCCCAAACCTTTTCTCCTTGGACGGCTTATAGGAGTCGGCTCACTTAGTGATACCTAACCTACTTACTTATATTGGGCTTGAGCCCACTACTGTAACCTAATGTGTGTTATATATATGTTGCCTCCTTTTTCACTTTGTTTTGCAATTGAGCTATCGTGTCTCTTTATCTGTGATACGTCTAGCTTCTTTGTGATTCTGTTTCTCCCATTTCTGTTTCCTCTCCTGGCTCCGTGGCTATCTTTGTGGCTGTGTTTACACCTTTTGTGTGTGCCCTTTGTGGGTAAACCATAGCAACAAAGAGAGGATTTGGTTGGATGATTTTTGGGTCGAGTGTCTTTGTTTAAGTTGTCAATTGAACAAGAAACTGAGCCTGAAGCAACCTTTGGGGGCAAATCATCCACTACATCCAGTATCAGAGCGTGGGTACAAGGTTTTAGATCCAAAATCGACTAAAAACTCACCCAAAAGTCGATTTCTTTAAATTGACTGAACTTGCAACCTCAATTATCAGCTAAACCATGAAGCTTTTGGACAAAAGGAGACCGAAACTGCATCGTACAACCACGAGACCCCATTAGGTGTGTGACGGCAACTGACGATGGGGGCGCGTCTGGCAAAATATGGAGAAGCTTCCTTTGGACAATTTTCTCATTTTGTCATTCTGAATGTACTGATAACTTCAATGTTGTGTTTCAGGTATACAAGAAGTTTTGAACGATTTTGCCCAGGGACACTCGGTCTGAAATCATTTGTCAATCACACTGGTATATTTGTTGAAACTTTAGGGTGAATAGCGATGACCATAAAACAGTAGATTCACATCTCTCAATTTTATGGACCTTCAGAAGTGGTTCGCTCTGATAAATTGGCTTACCCTGGTTAAATTTCAGCACTACAAATCATCATGTGGGGTGACAATAAGATTGGAGGTTACCGTTTGGGGTAACCATTGCTTGTGATAGAAATTAGAAATTACTTGCTCTTACGCGATTGAAATATTTATTTTGATAAAAATCAGTTTACTACCTTTGTTGGTATACTCTGTGCGAAATTATCTTGGTTGCAATTTTTTTAGTTGATATACTCCATTGTTGTACTGCTAATCCCATTAGAATACTGAGACCGTAACCATTTGAACATTCTCTTAATCTAAGATCGTGAATATTTCGAAATCCTGAAAATCTAGAATGGTGTATATTGCTTGTGACCCTAGGACTACTTTGTGTGGCTTGATTGTGACTTTGTACATTTTTTGATTGATTTGTAAAAATGATAACTCACAATTTTGACTCACTCATTTTTAATGAAAAATGTGATTTTTAATTTGGCAACAAAAAAGAGATGTATTTTGGCTCAACAAAAAGTTTCAAAATGGATGGCAATTTTTCTACTATTTTTCCATAAGAACAAAAAGAAGAAGTCTTTGAACTTGCTTATACTTTAATCATTTTACACTTGACTGACATTGTTTGATAAAGGTAGGTAAATTGAATACCACTAAAGAACTTTGAAAAAATTGGAGGACTTATATTTGCTAAAATCTACTCTGAACAAGCTTTACTTGAACATTTTTTCAGTTTTAAAATGAATCATTTGAACGATCTTGATGACAATTTAGACATATTTAACAAACTTGTTCAAGATATTGTTAACTATGGAGAGTCAATATCTAAAACCTACAAGGCCATAATTTAACTTAATTACATGCCTGACACTTATAAGGAAGTTAAGAATGCAATTAAGTACGATAGGGATCCTTTGACGCCTAAAATTGTTATTGACTCTCTTAGAAGTAAGGAGATGGAGATTAAAGCTGAAAAACATGAAAAGAAAGGCGGTGAGATTCACATGGTGAGGGTAGAACTCAGTTTTGGAAAAACAATCATCATGGGTTTCAAAGTGGTGATGAGACGAGTAGTAATGGAGGTAATAGAACGGGTAATGATAGATCTAGATCAAAATCTAGATCCAAGGTTAATAAATGTTATGGCTGTAGGAATACGAGACATTTTATAAAAGATTGCTGCAAAGAGAAGGGTAATCTAAAAGGATGAAGTAAGTGTATTATCTTCTATTTCCAATACTGATGATGGTGAAGTCTATATGCTGCTGAATTGAATCTAACTGTCAATTCTCATTTGCATGAGTGGATACTTGATTCTGATGCATCTTTTTCATGTAACATCACAAAAGGATTGGTTTGAAAACTTGCATGAATCAAATGATGAACATGTTTTACAAATGAAATCTTCTCTTTAATGAATGATATAGTCAAAATTAAATACCAAGAGAGAAGTAGGCTAATGGTTTAATAGATATCAATGAATATAGCTTAAGAGTTCAATAGAAAAACTTTTATGAGAAATGTGATTTTCAATAATTTGATTCACTCAAAAAAAAATTCAAGAAATAAATAATTTGATCTTTTGAAAAATAAAAATTAAAGTAGTTGGGATCAATAATACCTCACTTCAATGTTCTCAAAAGTTATGGGTGAATGAAAAGTGAATTGGTATTTATAGCAGCGAAACCTACAAATCTTCTATTGATCTGGACGAGTCATCCTGATGTCCGGGTTTGAATCAGACAGTACAGAAGTAGCCGTTATGCGTCAGATTTAGAATGGTCAAATTTTTTTACCGTTAGGGCATCCGGACGTCTTGTCAACGATCCAAATGTTCGGATGGATGGAAAGTCCCTTGACGCTTTCCTTTGTGATAAGTTTGATCAATGTAGGGGATAAGTCCATTTTACGCACTTATTTAAGTCACAAAACATAGACAATTGATTGTAATTATGTTGAAATATGGCTTAATTCTATATAAATTGTGTTTGCAGGACTATGGCGATGGAAATGACAATATGTGTGCGAAAACGAGCAAGAAAGGACCAAAATGGAAGAAAACAAAAGTTCAGGGACTAAGATGTAATTATTCAAAAGTTGACTCGAAATCCAAATCAAGAACGAAAACGAACTAAGTACAAGATTGACGAAATCAAAGGGTGTAGAAGGAAGAGAATGACGAACAAAAGTCAAAATAAGGAAGAACGGAGTTCAGGGACCAAAACGGCACAACTTGGAAGTTATTTGTACCATGCTACCGCATGGTACAAACCTCCATACGGTCACATGGAAATCACAGAACATCATAGGAGCCACAACATCTTGACCATGCGGTCGCATGGTACAATTCGGGCGTGAAAATTTTAGTTTCCTTATTTGATTCAACCACCTATGGAAACACGTCTTGGACCCTTTTTAACCCTAAACTCAACCGGGAAAGGAGGCTATACAATATTAGACATATTGTTGACACATTGGAGAGTAAGAAGAAGGTGAAGAACGAGAAGATTGATTCCAAAATTCGAGATTTCACTTCAAGTATTGATAGGGTAATGTCTTCTCTTATTATTTCTTTTGTTTTTCTTTCTTTAGCATGCTAGGCTAGTTTTTTTGTACTAGGAGATCGATGACATGATATTTTAATATTTAGTTTTATATTTTTGACATTATAAACACATTTTTGTTATATTGAATGATTTATACATATTTCTTCCATATAATTATTGTAGACGTTAATTATATGAATGTGGTGGCTTGTTTTATGCATTTGAATGAAGGGAAATTGGTTCGACGTAGTATAAATTGTCATAGGATCCAATAGGGGATAGAAATATACCGTTATGCCTTGTGTGAATATTTAAGTGTTCATAAAAGCTCATGCATTCTTTTATGGTGTATTCGTCATAGAAATATAATCGGATAGGATAAGTTTAACATTACTCGAAAGAGATTGTTAAATTCAATAGGAACGTTGATTTTTCAATATACAATCGTGTAGTCAAATTGCAAAACTAGGATTGAAATGGATTGTTGCATGGGGATTCGTGATCCTAGTGCATTTTTCTATCGTTAAGTAAATCAATTTGCATTCGAATTTCATATTTCATTCTAGTATAATTCGTATATAGTTTAGCCAATTCATTCATAGTAAGATTTATTATCTAGTTTGGTGAGCATTTAGTATAAAACACATCAAACACTCATCTAGTTTTGGTTAAGGTCAAGATAATTATCATTGAACTACTTAATCTCTGTGGGATCGACAATCCGGACTCTAAAAATTCACTTTATTACTTGTAACAAACCGTATACTTGCAGTAGTTTTTAATCTAACATATTTTCATGAACAAGTTTTTGGCGCCGTTGTCGGGGATTGAGTTTTAGTTTAATTTTAGTTATTTAGCCACTAATTCGAAGAAAAAAAATTCATTTATTTTGATTTTAGTTTAGTCATATAACTTGTTAAACTTCGTTATTTCAGCTTTTGCTTATTTTTGTGCAATTTTGGCTATTTTCATATTTCCATGCTAAGATCAACTGGAGGAGACTTGATTCCAGCTGATCCTAAAATCGAGCGTACTATTCATTAATTGCAAATCGAAGCTAGAACAGTACAACAACCAGCAAATGGCTAACGAACGACAAAATCCAGTAGTTCCAACTAACGAAGAGGAAGCAATAGACGAAGGAAACATGCTTGTAAGGGATTTCATAATCCCCCAAATCATTCAAAGTTAGTCCAGCATCGTGTATCCACCGTTTGGGCAACCAAATTTTTAACTGAAGACCAACGTGATACACCTGTTTTAGAATGGACATCAATTTTATGGGAGAACTAAGGAGAACCCACATACACACGTCTCTAGATTCTTGGAGATGTGCCAACACTTCAAATATCAGGGTATCTCGGATGACGCCATCCGATTGAGGCCATTACCACACACATTGTGCAACAAAGCACTTGAATGGCTAGATTCTCAACCGATTACCAGTATCATCACATGGAATGATCTTGCTCAAAAGTTTTGTACCAAGTTCTTTCCACCAACCAAGATTGCAAAGCTGAAGCATGATATCTCTATCTTTCGTCAATACAATTCTGAATCATTTGATGAGGCTTGGAACAGGTTCAAGAACATGCTTCGGAAGTGTCCACATCACGGGATCGGCAAGGGACTTCAGGTCCAATACTTCTATGCGGGACTGCTTCCATCTTTCAAGAGCATGATAGATTCTTCATCTAACAGGTCGATGTATATAAAGACAGTTGATGATGCACTGAAGTTATTTGAGATTGTGGCCACTACTTCAGCTATGTGGTTATCAGAGCGAGCAGTTCAGAAGAAGGCACCGGGTTTGTTTGAGGTAGATACTTATTTAGCTTTGTCAGCAAAAAATTGATTCATTATTCCATAAGGTTGAAAGAATGTCACAGACCGCCAATGCAGCAAATGTCCAAAAACCAAGTTGTGGGGAGTGTGGAGTTGATCACAATACTTCAACTTGTCCAATTCTCACACAGGAGGTAGAACATGTAGATTATGTGCAATGGGGTCAACGCCAGCAGAACAACCTGAATTCTGAGACATATAATTCGGGGTGGAAAAAGCACCAAAATTTCTTGTGGAGTAATCAGAATCAAAAGCAAAATCAAAATCAAAACAGACCACAAGGTCAATTTCAGCAACAGGAGAAGAAGCCACAGTTGAAAGAAATGTTTGTAAAATTCATAAAAACAACTAATCGGTACATGGAATCCAACAATCAATTTATGAAGAAGACAGAAGCCACTCTCTAAGAACAAAATTCTGCAATTAAAAATTTGGAGACTCAAATGGGGCAGATAACACTTTCTATGACGAACATGGCACCGGGAACTCTACCTAGAAACACAGAAGTCAATCCAAGGAAACATGTGAAGGCAATAACAACCAGAAGTGGAATGCAATTACTGGAGATTCATGTCAAAAGGCCGGTCACTAATAAGGAAACAGTACCTACTTTAGATTAGGAGCAAGTGGAATAGACTGAACAAACACCAGAAGAAAGTGCAAAAAAGAGTTCAGATACACCACAGGTTAAGGCAAGGCCTTGAATGATGTTCAGCTTAACTATGCCACTACAGAGAAGGAGCTTCTAGCTATAGTATATGCCTTCTACAAATTTCGATCATATCTTGTGGGCTCGAAGGTTATAGTTTACACAGATCACGTTGCTATCAAGTATCTGATGACGAAGAAGGACACCAAGCTAAGACTCATTCGTTGGGTACTACTACTGCGACAGTTTGATTTGGAGATCAGAGATAAGAGGAAAAGTGAAAATGTGATAGCCGACAACTTATCCAGACTTGAACCCAGTGAGCAAACAGAATTAGTGGATATTAATGAGGTCTTCCTAGATGAGAAAATTTTTAGTGTGGAAGAAACACTGTGGTATGCAGACATAGTGAATTATCTAGCATGGTCTATCACTCCACCAGATTATTCAAGTCACCAATGGAAGAAATTTTTTGCTGAATTGAAGTACCATTTTTGGGAGGATCCTTCTCCACAGGCGAGGGGCTGATCAAATTATTAGGCGGTGTGTTCCTGAAGAAGTATCCAAAATTTTAGAGCAGTGTCACTCCTCAGCTTATGCAGGGCATTTTGGAGCATCGAAGACAACAGCTAAAGTCTTACAATCGGGGTTCTACTGACCTTCATTGTTTCGAGACGCCTTTGTGTTTGTGAAAAGGTGTGATAGGTGCCAACGTACCGAAAATATCTCGAGAAGGAATGAGATGCCTCTTAATAGCATTCTTGAGGTTGAATTATTTGATGTGTGAGGGATTGACTTCATGGGGCCATTCCCTCCTTCCTTCTCAAATTAACACATTTTGGTTGTAGTAGATTATGTGTCCAAGTGGGTAGAAGCAGTAGCATTACCAACCAATGATGCTAAGGTGGTGATTGGAATTTTGAAGAAGTATATTTTCACACGATATGGCACATTTCGGGCTATCATAAGTGACGGTGGCAAACATTTCTGCAACCGTCACTTTGAGGCACTATTGACTAAGTATGGCGTTCGACACCGCATAGCCACACCTTACCATCCTTAGACCAGTGGGCAAGTTGAAGTATCTAATCGAGAACTCAAGAGGATACTTGAAGTCACAGTGAATTCATCTCGGAAAGATTGGTCTAAAAAGCTTGACGACGCCTTATAGGCCTACAGAACTGCCTTCAGAACACCGATAGGAATGTCTCCCTATCGCTTGGCTTTTGGGAAGGCATGTCATTTACCAGTTGAATTGGAGCATCGAGCCTATTGGGCAATCAAAATTCTGAATTTTGATTTGAAGGCAGCCGGTGAAAAGAGGTTGCTCTAACTGAATGAAATAGATGAGTTTCGTCTTGAAGCATATGAGAATGCCAAACTGTATAAGGAATGAACCAAAAAATGGCAAGACTTTCATATTCAATGAAGGAAGTTTGAAATTGGGCAACAGGTGTTATTTTAGAATTGTAGACTCAAGTTGTTCCCAGGAAAGTTGAGGTCAAGATGGTCTGGTCCATACATAATTACACAGGTTTTTCCACACGGAGCTGTGGAAATAACTCATGAAAGCAAGAGGACTTTCAAGGTAAATGGACAAAGGTTGAAGTATTATTGGAGTGGTGATTTCTCCAAGGACAAATCCACCGTCCACCTCAAGCCAACAGAATGACAACCATACGGTAAAGTCGAGCTATTGACTACAAACTAGCGCTTGTTGGGAGACAACCGAATATTTCTTCCTTTTTATTTATTTTGCTTTAAGCATTAACTTAAGATTTTTTTCATGTCTTTTTGCATTTTATTAGTTTTTTGGTCATCGGTCACCTAGGTAGTTCACATAGTGTCTATGCATGGTTCACACATGTTCTAAATGTATTTTGCACGCTTTTCGAGGTATAAAATCATGTTTAGGAGATTTGGGATCAAAATTACGCATTTCGAGTCATAACGAGCTTTTTCTAACATTTCCCGAGCCAACAAGTGATTTCATGTTTAAAACGTAGCTTTGAAAATGATTTTATGGCTTACACGCACCTCATGTCGTTTAAAATGTGTTTTGGCAAATTTTGGGGACGTTGGACAATCGAGGGGTATTATTGGTATAAAGTTCAAAAATTTAGAAAAAATGACTAAAAAAAAGTTTTCAAGGGGTTGAGTCACTTTAAAACTTTTTCATATTGCATACATTCACTATACCACATTTAACTTGTTAGGCACGGAAAACAAGATTTTTGGAGTCGGGATGTGTTGAGAATCGACAAATGCATAAAAATGGTTTTTGAGTTGTTCGGGTAGTCCATACGATCGCATGGATTTGCGCCATGCGGCCGCATGGTGTAAAAAAAAATTTAAAAAGGAGCCCGTTTTTAAACACCAGAACGAGGGGTGAGCACTTCTCACACACACGATACAACCCGGTGTGAACCCTAGCAATTCCTCCCAACATTTACGACACACTACACCCATTCTTGACACAATCTTCAATCAAATTCATTATCCATCTCAATCCCATCAACATAAAGGTATGTACCTTCTATCTCCATTTCTTCTCTCTATTTAATCTTGTGCATTGTTGAAGATATACTCGAATTTTTTTTTTTTTTTTATGTTGAGTAGAATGGCAATAAGTAGGTGTTGGATTAATGGGTGTTAATGTATGCACATAATGTGATGCTTATTGTGTGTAGTGTTATGAGAAATTGGAATATTTATCACACAAACTACACTTGACACACTTAGGCACAAAAGACTAGGCACATACATCTCACGTTACCAACTTCGACCATCGAGTTAAATATCCAAACGAAGTCTAAATGCTCTAAACTTTTGATATGTGGTAGTACACATTGCATACTTTCATATGCCCGGATGATGCCTGGGAAAAGTTTGATTTTTCTCGACGGTGTCTGAAGATGAACATGCCCAGTCGAACATTCACTACTTTCGGAAAGTTGACAACTTAGGTTCAAAATGGGTTATCCGTCACATGTTACACCTTATATGTTCATACATATGATTTGTTGCACATTTTATTGCCCGTGACTCAATCATGTTACTTCATGTCACCTCATGTCACACCATGCCTCGGCTCACGTCACTCACGTCACCTACTTTTCCTGAGGTTTCTCTACCCATATGACGTCCAAATGACTTACATTTTGGATATGTACTAGAATAGGTTGCCTACTTTCATATGCCTGGACAATGCTCGGAAAAAATTCAATTTTTCTCGACGGTGCCCATAGGTGAAAGTCCTCGGTTGACAATGGGTGAAAATTTGAGAAATACTTCAATTGAATTTCTTATGGGTTTCTAAGCTAAATTTTGATATATTTTAAGAATACAACCCTCAATTTTCACACATTCTCACATTGTATGGCATTGTAACCTCACTTTTGACACCTTGTGCACTTTTTACTTGTATACGTGCTTTGAAGCAAGTTTGGGGGTTTTGTACTTCTCATTCCATATCTATTATATTTGCATCATAAAAACTGCACTTTTGGTCTAATGCTTTCATTTTATTTTCATAGGATGCCGCCAAAGAGGACTTCAAAAGAGAAAGACAAGGTTCGTTCCACTTCCGGTACTAAGTGTACACAGGAGTCTGAGATGGGTTTCCGGAGATTTCTCAATTCAGAGACTGCTGCTCGATACTCCGACATCATAAGCCATTGGGCTATAATTTCAGAAAGACCAGTAAAGCTCTCAAATTTTCCAGAAATCGAGCTTGCCACTTTGATTAATAACTACGACTGGGAGAAATTGGTAGAACGGCCACACCCAGTATACGAAGGCCTCGCTTGGGAGTTCTATACCAACTTCAATAGTCATATTGACACACCGGGGTCTGAATATCTCCACCAGACATGGGTGCGGGGGCAGTGAACATGTTCTCCCCAGAAGTGATTCACGAGTATTATCAGCTCACTTGGGACAATGTGGTCCCTATCCCAGTGAATTTCTATTGGCCCGAGGTAGCAGAGGTATAATTAGGGCGTGTGAATACATGGCCATTATCGACACCTGTTTGACATCAGATCGAGCTCTCACCGTCCATAGCCCTTCTAGGGCTATTCATGTACAACAACATCAAGCCAACTTCCTACCGCACCACATTTACTAATCCTATAGCTGGCTTTCTATACCACCTAGTCAGGGTCAAGATTGATCTTGCCTCATATATATATTCAGATACACACGTTGGGCACATGGGCAGATCGTCGCTGCTCCTTGATATTTTCCTGTCTGATTAGTGACATCTGCAGGGCTGCAGGCCTTACCATCCCATCAGGGAAACTCCCGGAGAAGCTAACCCCATTCATCAAGCTCACTACATGGGAGGCACAAGAGCGTGCTCGGGTGAAGTGCCGAAAAAAGTTGGCTGCGGCACAGAGACGACAGAAGCAAGCTGTCCCTGATTAGGAGGCCCCTGAGGATGCTGATATGCCTTAGGTTGTAGAACCACATCCACCACCGCCTAGCGAGGTTGACACACAGCTTCTGCGACAGATGTTTGCCATGATGACGGGATCCAACCGAGATATTCAATGCCTCCAGCAGGCTTTTGGTACTATGAGCACGAAGATGCAGCGAGTGAGCAAACGCATGGACATCACCATTCTTTTGCGATGAGCTCACAAAAGAGACCCTCGCTTCGAGGAGGGATGTCAAGATACTGAGTGACCGACTCAGCTTGTACTCAGGCCGGATGGACAGTCTCCAGCTGCGCGTTGACACAATAGCGACTGAGCTGCGGGGATAGTCCGTTCTACTTTGAGAGATTCTGGCCCGACTACCTCTACCACCAGTAGATGATACACCTGGGCTGAGCTTCTTTCCACCATCTTTACCACCACCTCCGTACTGAACAGGAGAGTTTTTATTAACCTCCTATATTTTTTTTGTATAAGTTTTGCCCTTCAAATTCTGTATTCAATCTTAAACTATGTACATTGAGCGCAATGTTTTGTATAAGTTTGGGAGGTGGTCGAATTTGTACTGCTTATTCGTTATTCATCGATATTTGCATGTTTTATTTTCGTTGTTTACTGTTTATGTGTGTTTGTTTGTTTACTGCTTTTGTGTGTTTGTTTAAAAAAAAATGTTTTTGTCATTTTATTTTAGTATTTGTTTAGTTAGTTCAATTTGTATGCTTGTGTGGGTTCAATAGCCTTGCCGCTAATGATGTGAATATTGGAATAGGTATGAACCATGGATAGTGGAAATGGTGCATGTCTAGATTAGCCAATACTTATCTATGTGATACTTGACATTTCTTGCGCACTTCACTCATGTTTGACATGTTAAGTTGGTGATTGGGTTCATAATTAAAGGAGATTTGAACATGATAGATTACACCTGAAACACCTCTATTATGCTTAAAGGTATTCCATGTTTTAGTAGTTTGGAGATGGATTAGTTATTACAAGGGAGCATTGAGATGAGTAGGGATTCCATGCAAGAAAACTATGTTGTGTGGATTGTTTAGACCAATGAGATGAAGATGAGGTGAAAGTCTTAAGTTAGAGGTTGGTTTTGAAACTAAGTGTCAAGAAAAATAGGGGTATGGCATGAATTTATGTGAGGAAAACACTATTTTCAAGCCTTTATGACTTGAACAATTAAGCATGTAAGGGTGAATAAAAACCTGGTGCCCTAAAATCAACTGATTTGGGGGTCAACACCCTAAAGCTTGCTACAGGGGTCATATAGAAAGTAAGAGAAAAAAGAGTTAAAAAAAAAAGAGAAAAAACACATTTCTAGAGCCTTTATAACTTGAGCAAGTAAGTCTGTAAGGGTGAATACAAACGTGGTGCCTTAAAATCAACTGATTTGGGAGTCATCGGCCTAAAGTTTGATCATGAGTTATATAGAAAACAAATGAGAATGTGTTGAAACAAAGAAAAAGAATAGAGTAAGAAAATTGCCCCATGACATTTAGTTTATAGAATCACACATTTGATGTAAGGCAAGTAACTTAGTTTAGTTTTAAAGGTTGAAACAAACAAAGAATTAGGAGAATCTCTACTTGTTGAAGTGTAAACTTGCGATCGCGAGACTTATCCAAACTAAGAGAGGGTCAGAACTTAAGTTAACCAAATATCAACTATAGAACACACCCCGGGATAAGTAAGTAAAAGAATAAGTTTGGAGGTCTGTATCTCTTGAGCGAAAAAATGAAAAATTTGACTACTGTAGGTCAGGATTTGAACCTATCATAAACTGAGCATGTTTGCATGAGTATACACACATACGTCAGGTTATGCATATGATAAGTGGAAGTTTATTTGATGTTGCACTGTTGAAAATGTTCATTATGTTGATTACCGACTTCTAATTCTGAGACACGGCAGGTTGTTAAACCATATTTGAATAGGATTAAGTCACCATCTTGTTTGAGTACAAACAATAGTTCAAGTTTGAGGGGTTTGATAAGTGCGTTTTACGCATTTATTTAGGTCACAAAACATGGACAATTGATTGTAATTATGTTGAAATATGGCTTAATTCTATATAAATTGTGTTTGTAGGACTATGTCAATGGAAATAACGATAAGTGAGTGAAAACGAGCAAGAAATGACCAAAACGGAAGCAAACAAAAGTTCATGGACTAAGATACAATTATTCGAAAGTTGATTCGAACCAAATAAAGAGCGAAAATGAACTAAGTATAAGATTGAAGAAATCAATGGGTGTAGAAGGAAGAGAATGAAGAAAAGAAGTCAAAATGAGGAAGAACGGAGTTAAGGGACCAAAACGGCACAACTTGGAAGTTATTTGTACCATGCGGCCGCATGGTACAAACCTCCATGCGGTCGCATGGCAATCACAGAACATCATAGGAGCCATAACGTCTTCACCATGCGGTCGCATGGTACAATTCAGGCATGAAAAATTTAGTTTCCTTATTTGATTTAACCACCTATGGAAACACGTCTTGGACCCTTTTTAACCCTAAACTCGACCAGAAAAGGAGGATATGCAATAGTAGACATATTTTTGACACATTGGAGAGTAAGAAGAAGGTGAAGAACGAGAAGATTGATTCTAAGATTCGAGATTCTACTTCTAGTATTGATAGGGTGATATCTTCTCTTATTTATTTCTTTTGTTTTTCTTTTTTTAGCATGTTAGGCTAGTTTTTCTTGTACTAGGAGATCGATGACATGATATTTTAATCTTTAGTTTTATATTTTTGACATTATAAACACATTTTTGTTATGTTGAATGATTTATACGTATTTCTTCCATATAATTATTGTGCACGTTAATTATATGAATGTGGTGGCCTATTTTATGCATTCGAAAGAAGAAAAATAAGTTCGACGTAGTATAAATTGTGATAGGGTCCGATAGGGGATAGAAATGTACCGTTATACCTTGTGTGAATCTTTTAAGTGTTCATAAAAGCATAAAAGCTCATGCATTCTTTTATGGTGTATTCGTCATAAAAATATAGTCGGATCGCATGATAGGATAAGTTTAACATTACTCGAAAGAGATTGTTAAATTCAATGGGAACATTGATTCTTTAATATACAAACGTGTAGTCAAATTGTAAAACTAGGATTGAAATGGATTGTTGCATGGGGATTCGTGATCCTAGTGCATTTTTCTATCGATAAGTAAATCAATTTGCATTCAAATTTCATATTTCATTATAATATAATTCGTATATAGTTTAGCCAATTCATTCATAGTAGGATTTATTATCTAGTTCGGTGAGCATCTAGTATAAAACATATCAAACACTCATCTAGTTTTAGTTAAGGTCGAGATAATTATCATTGAAGTACTCAATCTCTGTGGAATCGACAATCCGGACTCTAAAAGTCCACTTTATTACTTGTAACAAACCGTACACTTGCGGTGGTTTTTAATCGAACGTATTTTCATGAACAGTAGGCTTTTGAATGACCTTTTCATTTAATTTTTAAGGTAAGTACTTTTGTAAAAATTTAATCGTCGAGTTGAAATACTTACCTTTTGAAAAAAAAAAAAATTAGTCAATCGTTTTTGTAACATTAATTTTTCTTATGCATAAAAAAATTAAGTTATTGTCGATTCAATGCTAAGAATTAAAGTGTTTTACCTTTACATACAAATTCAAAATATCTACGTCCATTGTTTCGATATTTGACGTTTGACTTTTTCTTCAAAACAATTTGACGTGAGTGTTCGATTTTTGTCTTTTACATCCATCAATTGCCAATTTTGTTTCCATGTTGTCGTCAATTGCAAGTCTCTTGATCATCTTGATCTTTGTGTCTTCAATTTTATCAATTTTGCGATATTCACTATCACTCGAATTCAATTTGTTAGAAATAAACGCAATTTGTTTGTGATAATCAAAACGAGAAATCAAACTTAAGTTGACAACTAATGGGTTCATACAGATTTGAAATTCTCGGCGTTTTCGAATTTAATGCTATTTTTAATCAACGCTTGCATTTCCTATTTTTCCATTAATTTGTAGATAGTTATAGCTTACATTTTCCATTGAATTTAAATTGGTGATACCTTATTATCTATTAATCATTAGTTTTGGTTCATTCGATAGACACTGTTGTTTGCTTAAAGCTAACTAAATATCTTGATTTTGTACGTTGCTGCATGGTTTTCAGTTTTGCTAGATTCCATTTAGTTATTTTGCTTTGCTTGTGTACGAAGTCCGTTAAACAATATTTATAGAAATCTTTCCAGAAATACTATGATGTGATTATGCCGTACTTGAAAGTTATCTTGATTAATGCTATCGACAAGTGTAACTACATGCTTCGTGCCAAAGTCATGAAATGCATTAGGACGGTTTGGAAGGAGAACTTCAAAGCGGATGCCAAGGAAATAACAAGAAAAAAAAAGGAACTTCCGCTTGTTAGATCGATATTTGCACGTATATAAGGATCAAATAAAATTGAAGGGTGATGAAGAAAGAAAAATCAAAGAGAGACCAGGGAGAGCTCGAGAGAAAATGACGAGGTGGCTAAGAGTGAGAAAAATCGAGTAGAGTCACAAGAGAGAAAAGAGATAGAACATTCTAAGTGGAGAGAAAAATGCAAGTTGAGCTTCTATGCAGAGAAAAGTGAGCTTGAGAGTGATGTGATGAGGATTAACAAATCCGTTCCCAGTTTGTATAATTTTTTTATGCGGGAATTCAAAGATTTGTGCCATGGAGACTTGATTCAAGGGATAGAAACCTTTCGAGTATCCATTTGATGCTTTGCAATTGAAAAATTTTGTGAGCACCAAAGGTTCATATTCGAGGACGAATCCTTTCGAAGAGAAAGAGGATGATGTGATCCGGGATGCGCTACAAACTATCAAGAATTTGGCGAATGTTGGGAAAAGTCCTAAACTGGGTTCAAGCCTTCAAGGGTCAATAATGTCACACAAATCAATGGTTCGAGCTATAGAGTTCAAATGTGTGGAGTTAACGAACCAAAGGTCAAGTGGCATGAAGGGAACAAGGGCCTAAACGAGTTAGAGGTACTTGACTCAGTTGGGCGAAGGAGGAACCCAACGGGAAGACTGTGCAGTCGTATAGTCTTAAGACCCATGCGACCGTATGGAAGGAGACAGAAGTTCAAGGGTTGCATTACAAGTGTTCTATGAGACCGCACCCTTTTGTACTATGTAGTCGCATAGGCCAAGTCCGGGACAAAAAAATTCTTTTTCGCGAGATGTTTTATTTTAATTAGAATTCTTACTTTTGGCAACTTTTATATTTTCTTAAGTCTTTAATTCCGTTTTACCATAAACTTAGGGTTAGTATAAATAGGAATTATTATTTTCAATTGTATTTAGACTATAATTTTGAGATTAATTTAGAGGTTTGTGCTTCCAGTTTCTTGTTATTCTTGAATAATTGAACTTATCAAGAATTTCATTTTGTGGCGTTCAATCGAACTTATCAAAATTAATAATCTTGTAGCGTTCACAAAACCAGGTGAGGTTCATTAATTAAGTGATCAAGAGGTCGATAAATTATTGTTTGTTGGTTGTTTCATTTGTCGTTTTTAGATTAAATCCAAAACCTTGGTTATCTTGGATCAAATCTCAATCTAATTATGGGTTTCGTAGCCACCGTTGTTACGTTCGCATCACTTTACCAAATGCAGAAAATGGGTACTTGAATGAAAATAAACCTTGTATAAAACATATGAAGAAACTAGAAAAGACAATCTCAACCAAATCAGAAAAATTTTAATTTGGTTTTCAAATAAAGTTTAGCTCGTATGCCAATTGAAGTGCAGCCCTTGTCCAGGTTCTTATCTCATTAACCCAAGTCCATAAACCTAAAACCCAAACCTGCCTAATCTACATCCCCAAAAATGGCAAGCACCATCGCACCACGATATGAAAATTTCAAAATAAGTATGTTATTGTGACCTAACTTATTTAATTATCTACTTAATTAGCCCTGGTTTGACACCTATTATAATGAGAATTTTTGGTAAAATGTTAATATGGAATAGTATTTTTTTGAAAAAATGTATGGTTAAAAAAGAATGAATTTTTTTTTATTTATGTGTAATATTATTTTATGAAGAATGTGTGGTTGAAAAAAAGAAAGAAAATATATTAAAATTTTAATGGGTGTCAAACAAGGGATTAATGAGGTTATAAGAATTTCAAAAGTTTGTCCAATTTGAACATTTTTAAAGGTTGATAGTTATATATTTTTGTCTGACCACCACGCACACTTCCCTATCGCCGCCACCGTACCACAACAGTCACAACGGACACAAGATAATTTTTGAAATGAAAAGTTAAAAAGTATGTTTGTGTATAATTTTCTCTTGAATATTTATCAAAATGCAATGACCAAGTTTTGAACCCTGAACCTGAGGATTGATTGAGAAACATATTACAACCTAGACTTCGAAGTGAGTACACTCCGCTTTTTAAATATAATTTTTTTCCATTGCATCTTTTTTTTTTTTTTGATTGGTTAATATAAATTATTATAGATTAAAACTCATGTATAAGTACGCCGAGCATACTTGGGCAATCAAGAACCAAGTAAAATACAATTACTCCAGGCATACTCAGACAAACGAAAGAAAAAAATATATATATATACAAACGATAGGTACTATAGTCTCAAAGTCAAAGACTCAAAATGAATCAAAACATGCGGGTACGAAGCAAACATAATATTTTACACGTGTGTTTTAATTCTTCTAACTAAGTTGTCCACATGTGGACTAAGTTCCTCAAAAACTTTCTTATTTCGTGCCATGCAAATATTGTAAACGGTGGTAACAAGCACAATTCTTTTGAATTTACTATATCAAGATGTCGTTCAAGCCTCTTTCTTGATCCACTTCAAAGTATTGTAGTCATCGATCTTCTAATCCCTATCCAAACTTTGATCTTCATACATATGCTAGAGGCGAATTAGCACTGTAACAATAAATGATGTCCCGTTTCAAAGTGTTTCCCACAAAAAACACAATTCTTGTCAATGTTGAGATACAACAATCAATCCTTAGTGAGTAGCTTCGATTGGGCACCTAACCGAAAGATAAAAGCATGTTTTGGAGTGATAAAAGATCTCCGGACCTCCCTCGTCCCGACCTTCTTGTCTCCCTTCAGTCGAAAGTGCTCATAGGCAGCCTGGACGCAAAACTGGCCAGCACTATTCCAGCTGGAAAGGACATTTTCAGTACTTTGGGCAGTCCCAAAATTCCCAGCAATCATGTCTCTGATTTCCAGCATTCTTTTTAAGCAATGAAGGGATAAGGAAAGCCCTTTCCTTGTCGTGCACTCTATAAGTCCTTGATGTGCACTCCAAAAAGTCCTACCCTTTTAATGTACTTGTTGATTGCTGATAACTCGCTGCAAAATTAATTTAATCCATTGAATTACACCAATACATTTAGCTTGATAGCCTTGTCAGTTTATCACTAAATTGCTTTTATATCGATAATAGTTAATAATGAAATAAAATTATTGAATTACAATGCCTTGTCAGTTTATAAATTGCTTTTACCTTGTCAACTTGTTGTCGAGTGTTTTTGCTTCACTAGCTTTTTGTTGAATTTTTGAATTGTAGCATGTTTGAGTTGTTGACGTATTGCTATCATATCCAACTTAAAAAAAAAAAAAAAAATGCCTCATGGCATCTCCACATGCCGACACCGATTACATCAATTCAACGCTAACTCATCCCCCTAACTAATTTACGGATCCGCCCGTGGGTTAGCCCATGTAAACAGCCACATTAGCCATTTGTCATGCATAAAATTCACTGAAAGGTCACCAAAATCGTAGCAAAATCTCATGTAACCCACTTCATTTCGTCAAAAACAATTACCATTATCTTTAAACTTATGTTGAAAATAAAAATAAATGACGTATGAGACAAACAGATGAATGAAAATCAGGCTCTAACTAGAAGAAATGACATATATGGCGTAATGTGAAGATGTATACGAGTAAAACAGACAAATGAAAATCAGGCGCATAGCACATGTTTAAACAAGCAATCCGTCCAGAACCTGCAGGAGCAAATTACAATTTACAACCGTTCAAAAGGAAAAGAACTCAAAAGTGATTCTTCAAGCTCCCGGAAACCCTGGTATACCACCTCCGTTTGACTTTGAGGAAGAGGCAACCTCCGTACTTCAGTCATATATCTGTTTACAGAAATTAGTCGAGGCACACTGTTAGGAGTGACATTTGTAATCTGGATAAATGTTACTGTAAAAGAGAGGATATAAAAATAAAGCTAGCTACAAAGATCAATTCTCAAGACTCGACTTATTAAGAGAATTAAAGTTCCAAGAAAGGCTCAGGTATTTGACAAGAAGCAAGATAATCAGTTAAGAAATTTCAGTTAATGAATAGGTGAGCCAGGACTGGGACTTGCCAGCAAATCATAACAGCGCACATCAAATTGGCCCAACCAACCCCGACTCTAACCCAAGCTCAACACACCCAAGTTGAACCATCAAGACTATATTTCATATTTTAAAACATGTCCCAATGTACTTTTGGAAAACATATTAGTCATTTGTATCTTTTTTAACTTAAAATAGTGCAGGTCTCCACTGGATCATAATTTCTTTCAATCTGGGGGGTGGGGGGAGATAGAAGAGTTAATATACACCTACTGGTGTCAACAGAAAGACATTAATGAAGGCAATTGTCCAAGAGTAGTCCAAAAGTCCCCAGGCCACAATCTGAACAGTCTCCCAAGTACATTACTCAAATCTCCGAAGATGTTAAAGCACATTCAGAAGATAGTTTTCCCTCGGTTACAAATTGAATGTCTTTGTTTGACTAGGCACAATTACATTGTTATGGAAAGTGGTGTAGTTCATGGAATTTCCAATTATATTATCGACATAAGTGAGGCCATATATTTTAACTCTGAACATGGGAAAAAGCATAAAATGACATCGCCATATTAAGGGCAAGAATTTTTTTTTTTTTTTTTTTTTGAAGAGTGCATCTTATCCTAAATTTAAGAACAGAAGTCAATTGTCTTATGCTAATTATAACAGTGTGATGAAGCCAGTGACTTAAAAAAAATAATAAAAAATAAAAAACACTGACCTGTTTGCTGCACTTGTGATCTTATCATGAACACCTTGATTATTGACTGCAGTTTGTGCGAAAGAAAATGTTCCGCCTAGAACAAGAGAGGCCCCTGTAGCACTTGTGCCCATTCTATCTGCAAAGACAGACATTGCCCACTCACGAAGTACAGCTAGCACTGACCTGATAAGACGTAACCTTAGACTTGGAGAGGGTAAAATTGCTCTGTTGGATAGCAGCTGCTCATAAGCATTAAGTACTGGTTCTATAGCACCCTTGCATGCAGCAAGAAAAGCCCTCGCAATGTCTTCATCGCCAATGGCTTCAGCCCCTGAAACAACCCGCTCCTACAAAGATTAAAAAAATAATAATAAGATGGGTGAAGTAATATTAGAAATTGCCAAATCTATCAGCAATAATAGGTGTTATATATCAACTTTACAAGTCAAAAAGTCAACTGAAAGAATAATAAGATCAAGCTTCCATGAAAGTAAATTTCTACCTGTGCAGCCTTCTCCAGGTGAAGACATAATGTATCTAAAGGTAAAATAGCTCCATCCCCAGGGAAAATATTGGAACCAACCCTCTTCAATACTGTACAAGCTTCAGCAACTCCACCCCTTGAAAGAGCTTGATCAATGAGTCTAGCCCAGGTCTCTCTTACAATGCTGCTATCAGCATCGCCAGAATAGCTTGCAAAAAATAACATTTCCAGACATATCTGGAAACCAAAAGGCAAAATAAATATGATGAATAGAAGTGATAATAGTAGAGTCCTTTGTTCACCTTCACTAAATTATGACATTTTACTTCCAGAAAGAGACAGATAATTAAAGAAACGAAAA
This sequence comes from Osmanthus fragrans, assembly GCA_019395295.1. Lineage (NCBI taxonomy): Eukaryota > Viridiplantae > Streptophyta > Magnoliopsida > Lamiales > Oleaceae > Osmanthus > Osmanthus fragrans. The sequence continues at coordinate 13,004,220 of CM033353.1, read as the reverse complement.
ATAGGAAAATTACACTACCTTCAAAATATCAGTGAGGAAAAAAAAATCGCGTGCCAAGCTAGAAAATTTCTAAGCTAAATGATAAGAGTAAGACAAAGATGGTGAATCGTACCAGACTTTGGCAAAATAACCTAGTGTAAGGAAACATTACAATTGAAATAGAAAATGGAAGTGACAGCAGATCCTAGACCATATCATGCTAATCTATTATCGACTCTCAAGTCTCTTATCAAAATTTTCTTTTACCTCCAAAAACTTGCACATGGTAATAAGATACATTCTACAACTAATCCCATCCAGCAAACAGCATTTATTAATGTTGTATTTATGCCACATTAATCTCTATTTTCCACGGGAAAAAAAAAAGTAAAAAGGGTATTATCATCATTGAACCTCAATGGAAACTCGTGGTGATTGGAAAGTCACTAGATTCTTCTCCGTATCAACTAAGAGATTGCATCATTATTTGCGTGAAACAAATGTCACATTTTAGAAACTACATCACACGTTTAAATCCACAAAACCATACATTTTTCTTTGTCAACCACTTGACTTTCCATTCCTCACTATGTGGACAGGGGTGTTCTTACATTCATGTACCTTCACGCAAGAAAAATGATGACTTTGGAGGAAATGGGCTAAAAAAGAGCTAAATGGAGAAATGGGGTCAATTTAGTTTACAATACCAATGGTGCAAGGCAAAATCATGTATAGCGTTATAGAAGACGAAGTATGGAAGAAACAACTCAAAAATGGTAGGGGAAATCATGGGAGTTAGCAATCAGTCCAAATATTAGATAATGTTAAAAGGTCTAGCAACTAGCAAGTGCACAGAAATTACTTCTTTTCATTAAGGCAGACCAAACTATCTGTTGCAGTCACCCTGTGCAAGGAAGAAATATGGAGAAAGATGACTTGTCGAGAAAAGTGTAGAGGAAGAAATCAAAAGCTCAAGTTTTCCTAGATAAGAACTAACAAAAGAAATGAATAACCAGGCTAGATATGGATAATGCTTACTACTAAAACAAATTTCACACTTCCCACATCAATTTACTTATCAAAATGCTAATTTGTATCTCCTTTGAATTAAAACATATAAGTAAAAACTCCCATGATCTAATCATAATAAGGGGCTCAGACCCTTTGAGCATAGCAATGGCACACGAATATATGCACATGTAACAAGATTAGCTGACGATAGAGGATGAGAAGCTAAGCACAGAATGGGAAGCTTTTCATCATGCAGGAGAAGGGTGAGGATGAATTACGAACCTCCCAGAGTTCATATGGAACAGCATATTCATTATATAACTGAGTGATGCTTTTTAAATCCAGTGATAATTCCTTTGCCTTTTCTTGTACAGCATGAACAAGATTGGCATCAACAAAACTGCTGCTATCAAGTGATGAGCCATTTGCCACAGATTTCGATCTGCTAGGAGAAGCCTCTAGTCTCAAGGCCATAGCCTCCAATTCCTCTTTAATCTTAATCTGAAACTGAAGAACAGAAAGCTTCCCCTCAAGTAATTCCAGTAGTCCATTGTCAATTGCACCGCGGCCAGAAAAATTAGGAGTATCACTCTCTCTGGCACTCTTTGCCTGAAGGACAGCATTGCTCAGGTATTGACGCCTGACATCAACAGAATAAGAGAAAACAAACTGTGATCATTTACTAAAGAAGGATTGAGCATCAAGCAACCAAGTAACATACATCCAGTTTAAATAATGATTGTTTTAATGTCTTTGAGGGAAAATGGCTTTTATGTAAAAGCCCCTTTTTTGTTCACCGTCTCGTCTCCCACTTCCGTATTCTCTAGTATCTTTCTCAACAAACCGTAAACTTTCTTTTCGTCACTAATTGATCACCTTTCTCTACTTATGCAATGTTTCTCAATCATGTTCCTTAACTCCTGTGTTTCTCAATCATCTTTTTTTTAACACCTTGTATAAAGTGCTTTATGAACTATTAATAGTAAGTTTCATTATTATAGATAGGTGTTTTCTTTCCTGATGTGGAAGAAATTAGAATATGTGTGAAACACATTGTCAAGAGTTCATTGCTTGAAATCATGTCATGCTCTGCTTGACATGTGTAGTCTTGATTGACACGATATCAACTATCGGTTGTGTGGAATCCCAAAATTAGTGTCTGAAGTTTAGGGATTAGTTTCTTATTTAAGAGATGAGAATGATTCTATTTCCATTTTTAATTGTGTTTTATTTCTGTCCATGTATCCCTTAATTTGAGGGATTTTATTTGTGTCCATGTATCCGTTAATTTGAGGGATTGATTATTACTAGAATTATGGAGATTCAATGACAGAAATGTTGTCATGCTTCTCCTATATAATGTAGCATTTCTTGTTGTTTAAGACATCAGAAAATAGAGTTTTCCTCTCTATAATTCTTCATGGTATCAGAGCCTAATCTGTACCTATCTAAATCTGAATGGTGAAATACGGAATGGCCACCACAGATACAACCTCTGCCTCTGATATGACCTCCAATCAAGAGGTCACCTCTTCCAACATCAACGGCGGACAAGAGAGTCTGATTATGCCTATTACTGGGCATAAGTTAAGTGAAAAGAACTACCTGCAATGGTCCCATTCAGTTATGTTGTTCATCTGTGGCAAAGGGAAGGACGACTACCTCACCGGGGCAGCTATTGCTCCACCAACAACGAATCCAAAACACAAAGCTTGGAAATCTGAAAATAGCATGGTGATGTCGTGGTTAATCAATTCCATGACCAAAGAAATTGGAGAGGATTTCATGTACTACAAGACAGCTAAAGAAATTTGGGATGCTGCAAAGGAAACCTACTCTGACAACGAAAATACTTCAGAATTATTTGAGGTAAAGGGTATTCTAAATGATCCCCGACAAGGGGAACTTATTGTCACTCAATATTTCAATACCCTAAATAGGTATTGGCAGCAACTAGATCTCTTTGATGATGCTAAACTTGGCTGTCCAGAATGTAATCTTAAGTACAAGAACATTGTTGAAAAAGAAAGAATCTTTAAATTTTTGCTTGGTCTTAATAAAAATCTGGATGAAGTAAGAGGTAGAATCCTTGGGATTAAACCTCTTCCTTCAATCAGAGAAGCTTTTTCTGAGGTTCGAAGGGAAGAAAGTAGAAAGAAGATAATGATGGGAAATCCAGTCCCCTCAGCCTTGAATGAAGGTTCTGTCCTTGCAGCCCGTGGAACTAATCTTTCTTCTGACAATAATCGACCAAACAAGGGAGGAAGACCATGGTGTGACTACTGCAGAAGACCTGGACACAAGAAGGATGCCTGCTAGAAGTTGCACAGAAAGCCAACAGACTGGAAGCCAAAAGCTTCTACGGAAAGTCGTGGCTTCATGTCAACTGGAGAGGAGCAATCTACACTCCAGACCACTCTATTCAGCAAAGAGCAAATTGAACTACTTCAAAAACTAATCAGCCAACAATCACCAGCCTCTTCTCCAATTGATTCCACAAGCACTGGATCACTCGCTCAAAAAGGTAACTTCCCAATGGCTTTGAGCACTCAAAGGGAGAAAAACAGCCCCTGGATTGTAGACTCCGATGCATCAGATCATATGACCGGTAATACTAATTTATTTCGCACCTATAGCCCAAGTTCTGGAAATTTTAAGGTTAGAATTGCTGATGGATCATCATCTAAAGTGGCTGGAATAGGATCTGCTGCTATCACAGATAACCTAAATCTAAATTCTGTTCTCTTGGTCCCCAATTTGACATGCAATTTGATGTCCATCAGTAAACTTACCAAGGATTTAAATTGTGTTGCTAAATTTTTCCCAACTCATTGTGAATTTCAGGATTTGGAATCGGGGAGGATGATTGGCAATGCTAAAGAACGCGACGATCTCTATCTCCTTGAAGGCCCTAGTAATCCTAAAGAACAAGCTCAAGCTGCAAGTAGTGTGTCATTTCCTGTTTTTTTCAAATCTTTCCAGTAACAATAGTGCTATTTTGTTGTGGCACTATAGATTAGATCATCCCAACTTCCAATACTTGAAAAAGTTGTTTCCTACATTATTCAATAATACCAATATTGAGTTTTTCCAATGTGAAGTGTGTCAATTATCTAAACATGTGAGAAGCTCTTATCCAATCCATGGGTACAAACCATCTCACCCCTTCGCAATTATTCACAGTAGCATTTGGGGACCATCTAATGTAAAAAATATCTCAAGAGCTCGGTGGTTTGTGTCATTTGTTGATGATCATTCTAGAATAACTTGGATATACTTGATGAAAGAGAAATCTGAAGCCAGCCCTATATTCAAAAACTTCAACAACATGATCCAAACACAATTTCAGACAAAAATAAAGGTGTTTAGATCTGATAATGCCAAAGATTATTTCAATTCCATTCTTGGTGAGTACTTAATATGCCAAGGAATAGTGCATCAGAACTCATGTATTGACACATGCCAACAAAACGGAGTGGTAGAAAGAAAAAATAGACATCTTCTTGAAGTGGCCAGTTCTATTATGTTCACTACAAATGTCCCTAAACATTTTTGGGGAGAGGCAGTCCTCACGGCCACATACCTCATTAACAAAATGCCATCAAGGGTTCTCAAATTCAAAACACCTTGTCAAACTCTTGTCCATTCCTACCCAGACACCCAAATTATCTCATCCCTGCCATTAAAAGTTTTTGGATGTACGGCATTTGTGCACATTCAACACCACCGAAGCAAACTTTACCCAAAGGCCATCGAATGTCTCTTTCTTGGCTACTCCCCCACTTAAAAAGGCTACAAATGCTACTCGCCTATCACTAGAAAATTCTATACATCCATGGATGTAACATTTTTTGAAAATCAATCATATTACCCAAAACCTCACATTCAGGGGGAGAATCCTACTATACAAGAATGTAATTTTTGGCCTCACACTTCCATTCCTCCACAAACTGATCTTAACACCTTCATCCCACCAGAAATCGAGTCCAACACAGAAACCGAGCCAAACACCACCATAACAACTCAAACAGCCTTACCCAACACCCAAGACCCTATCACTCAAATTCAAACTCAACCTGCAGTTAATAATGAGCTACATGTTTATTCAAGAAGGAAGAGAGCTGAAGAGGAGATAGAGGATTGCACACTTTCTGAGCAAATCCATGAATCCAATCCGCATCCAGATAGTCCAGGTAACACTATTCATGAAATTCAAACTGATATTGCTATCAATGATGATCTTGAAGCTCTAATTGCATTGAGGAAAGGTGTAAGATCATGTACTCAACATTCAATCTACAATTTCGTTTCCTATGACTGTTTATCATCAGAATTTCGGGCATTTGCTACCAATCTATCCAATGTAGAAATTCCACAGAGTATTCATGATTCTCTAAGAAAATCAGAATGGAAGGCAGTTATTGGAGAAGAGATTAGTGCTCTTAAAAAGAATGATACTTGGGAACTCTCAGATTTACCAAAAGGAAAATGACCAGTAGGATGCAAGTGGATTTTCACTGTCAAATATAAACCGGATGGAAGTGTAAATCGCTACAAAGCAAGGCTTGTTGCTAAAGGATTTACTCAGACCTACGGACTACCAAGAAACATTTGCTCCTGTTGTCAAACTTAATACTATTCGGGTTTTGTTATCCTTAGCAGCTAATCAAGATTGGCCCCTTCATCAATTAGACGTCAAAAATGTCTTTCTCAATGGTGATTTGGAAGAAGAGGTGTACATGAAAATTCCACCTGGCTTTGAAACAAGAAGCAATGTTAACAAAGTCTGCAAGCTCCGAAAGTCTCTGTATGGACTTAAGCAATCTCCTAGAGCGTGGTTTGACAAGTTTACAAAAGCAATCAAGAAGCATGGATACACTCAGGGGCAAGCTGATCATACCTTGTTCACAAAATTCTCTCCTAATGGAAAAATTGCTATTCTCATTGTTTATGTTGACGACATCATTGTGACAGGGGATTATACTTAAGAAATGAATTGCTTAAAGGAAGTGCTTGCTAAAGAATCTGAAATCAAAGACCTGGGAAATCTAAAATACTTCCTAGGCATGGAGGTTGCTCGTTCGAAGAAAGGTATTGTGGTTTCACAACGCAAGTACATCTTGGACCTACTAAAAGAAACTGGAATGTTAGGATGCAAGCCTGCAGACACTCCGATGGAATCAAATTATAAAATGGGTTTCAAAGAAGATAGTTCTCCTGTTGACACTGGAAGATATCAACAGCTAGTGGGAAAACTCATTTATCTCTCTCACACAAGGCCAGACATAGGCTTTCCAGCAAGTGTTGTAAGTCAATTCATGACCAAGCCTAATGAAGAGCATCTCGAAGCAGTTTATCGGATACTTCGATACTTGAAAATGACTCCTGGTAAAGGACTATTCTTTCAAAAGGGAACAACTAAGAAAATTGAAGTCTACTCTGATGCAGATTGGGCAGGATCCATTACAGACCGAAGATCAACTACCGGATATTGCACCTTTGTATGGGGAAACTTGGTAACCTGGCGTAGCAAGAAACAATCTGTTGTTGCAAGAAGTAGTGTCGAGGCAGAGTACAGAGCTTTAGCTCAAAGTATATGTGAGGGAATATGGCTGAGAAGATTACTTTACGAATTAAGAGTTCCAACAGAAGAGTCAATGAAGGTGTTTTGTGACAATTTGGCCGCAATCAGCATTGCTAAAAATCCTGTTCATCATGACAGGACTAAACACGTGGAGCTAGACCGCCATTTTATTAAAGAGAAGGCTGAAGAAGGGATACTTAACTTAATTTATACTCCTACTACACATCTTCAAGTGGCTGATATTCTAACGAAAGCCCTTCCCAGAGTAAAGTTTGAAGAATTGACTTCCAAGCTAGGAATGATTGACATCTATTCTCCAGCTTGAGGGGGAATGTGGAATCCCAAAATTAGTGTCTGAAGTTTAGGGATTAGTTTCTTATTTAAGAGATGAGAATGATTCTATTTCCTTTTTTAATTGTGTTTTATTTTTGTCCATGTATCCCTTAATTTGAGGGATTTTATTTCTATCCATGTATCCCTTAATTTGAGGGATTGATTATTACTAGAATTATGGAGATTCAATGACAGAAATGTTGTCATGCTTCTCCTATATAATGTAGCATTTCCTGTTGTTTAAGACATCAGAAAATAGAGTTTTCCTCTATATCAAGCACTCTTCGACGTTCCAGTGAAACGCCCCTTTACAATACGTGAAGTGTACAATTGTTCTTATGCAGAGTTATATATCAACATTTATCAAGTGTTATGGATGGTGAGCAAAGAATTCAAATCGATATAACTGCATGGAGGCCTAGAAGTATGTATTTTGATTAATACAGCGCATGCCGGCCAAAAGGCACCCAATTGTCATCATTAGTACTAAATCCTCATAAAATCATGACAAGATGAGTGATGACACAAACACGTGCAATATCCAACAGCCAACTTCAACTAGAAGTTTTCAATTTGCAATTTCTTTGCTTCTTTTATTAACTACAATTGTTAATTGCTTGGATATTCACATTTTCCAATTTTCTATTTTGATATATCATTGTAGTTTCTTAATTGTTTTGGTTATTTTTTTTTTTTTTTTTTTTTTTTTTAATACATTTCATATTTGATATAACGTGTCAAGGAATGGTTTACATAGTCTCCAACACAATTTTGTTATGTACTGCTTGACATGGTCTCAACCAATACTCAAATCATGTCAACCAAAGAGATCGCGTCAAGCAATTGCACGGTTGAAGGGTTATCAAGTACTAATTGGTTAAGTGTAAAAGTTCACTTACAAGTTAACATATAAGTACAAGACTGTTGTTTAATACTAATCAAAATTAGGAGAAGTTAGTTATTTTGACAGCAAGCCAAGTTACTTTCATATTGAAAAACTCTTTTTACTTGAGAAGGTAGAAAACAGTTACTTGTCCAAACGTGTTTGCAAACATAAAGTCACATAAATGTACCTTTTACTTATTTTAGGCCTGCCTTCTTAAGCCTATATGCTCCAACTACAATGATGAATTTTTTAGTCATTTTTGTCTTACTAGTGCATACTTTTGAACAAGGAAAGCGGCAAACTCCAATGCAGTAATATTTAAATGTTTAGCTTCAGCAATGGTAACCTAGGCATGGCACCACTAATGAACGCCTGTCCACAACAACTGTGATTTCATGTCAAGAGCTTGGAAAGATCATGAACATAAGATAACTATAATCAATGACAATCACCATGTGGTATCAAGAAAGTCAGCACCTTCAACAAATAAAAAGATTTCCTGTCTAAATAAATAAAACTTGCAACTTAGCATAGGTGGATGAGCATATTAACTACCCGAAAATACATTTCCCATCAATCAACAAACAATGGATTGAAGGCAAATATAAGAGAAAACATTGGTTAATACGAAGATACATGACAGAGATGGGGAATCAGCAACATATGAACACTTTTGTTTTTTACATCCAAGACAAATATCGATCTAACAAGCGGAAATATAAATTGCCTTTTAGTCTCTTTTTTTAATTTTCAAGCCACATCTAAAAGATCAATTGATCATACTTTTTTGATTAAAGGTAAGTACCTTTGTTCCAGTGTCAAGGTATCCCCCGCTTCGCTGGAGCGCCTTTCTGCTAGCCTTAAAAATACATTAGCAGCAAGAACATGCTGCCGCTTCAGGACATAATATCGCGCCAGAAGCTCAAAACATTTTATTTGATTAAATGTTATAGGTACTCTTAAGTGAACCCGTTGGGAAGCTGGTGGTGTCAAAGCAGAAACAGCGCGGACCTTTAAAAAAAAAAAAATCATGATGTAGGTGAAAAATAAATATTACGAATTCAAACAGATTTTGAATTCTGAAAATTAGAACATCAGCCATCAAAATGCCTTGGCTTGACAATTATGATTTCAGATGCATCAAAGCTCAATAAACACTAATAATTTGGGTTCTGAATTTGGATCAGAACAAAATTACTTAAATCAAATGACAAACAAAACGGGAGGGTGAAAGGGGGTGGTCAAACCTCTTGAACAGGTCCATTTACAGCACTTTGCAAAAATGGTACCAAATCTGGCCCTCCATATTCCAACAACTCATCTTCAAGGCCCAACTCAATCAGTGTTCGATACAAATATTTGAGGAAAACTCTATCTGATGACTGGACACCAAGTTGAATAATCTGGCATATATACTTTTTCTGAGACCCTTGATCAAGGACAGATTGGGAAACAGGTCTGATAGGAGAACCGAATTCTTTCCTCAATGCTTCACCTTTTAGAGCACGCAGAGCACTTGTGATGATCTCATAGCACTTCTCACGCCGAGCAAGTGCTTGATCTCTAATCCCTGGATCTATTTGCTCATTGAAAGAATCACTATCAGGGTCAAGATTCTGTGCCTTTTGCAAAGGTAACCTAACCACAGCTTCATAAAATCTGCAATTAACTTTGCATGTTATGACTGAGAAAAGATAATCCAACAGTAAAATGAATTTCAAAAAATTTCAAATGTGACTCAACAAACCTCAAATCCTCGAAGCGCTTACAAACAGTTTGCAGGTCTACAGACTCTGGAACTGAACTTAAGTTAGTGAAGGCATCTCTAGCCAGGTTCTCCCTCTCTTCTGCATCAGAAGTAGCAGCAGCTTTCTCAAGACATTCAACAGCCAAGTAAAACTTGTAATCAGACTCTTCGTAATAGCTTGGACAACCAACCCGCAATCTACCGCTTATATCATCTACTGTTCCCCTGCCATCAGGACCAGTGTAATACTGGAAAAATAAATGACTACTGATGTGAGAGAAATGTCCAAAAAGGAGTGCAAAAACAACATGCCGAATTCATGTTTGCTAGTAAATAAATGGGGGAGAGAGACAATGCCAATGAGATCATAATGTTCCAGAAGTAAGAGCTAGTTGGCTTGATAAAATTATTACTCATGAGTAACATTGATTTATTGACTTATAAGTTGTAGTACTATCTCAATTATGTGTGTGTTGTAGTTACGAATACTTACGAATAATTACATGTTTCATAAAATCAGTAATTATAAGCTGACAAAAATTTCAAGTAATGGAAAAGGAATGTGCTATTTTTAAGTAATAAAACTATCTGAACACTACTTTTTAGCCAAATGTCATATTTAATTTAGAGCACATTTGTAGCGATGCGTGTCTCTTAGATGATTATTAATCTAATTATAATGCTTCCCCTAAAATTTAATTTTTAATTCATAAATTTAATGTTGTTACAATTAATGGTATTTTACAGTGGGATGCATCTCGAATGCTCTAGACGATTATCGTGCCCATTGAAGTTAATTATGATAAAATAAACCCAAGATACAAAGAAATGTAAAGATATATTTAATTTATTTTATGTTTTCCTGTAATTAAATTTTTTACTTAGACTAATTAGGCACCAATTGATTATTTAGTGCACTAATTGAGCCAAAAAAATTTGTTATTTAGTTACCAAATTAGCATCAACTTAGCCCATAATTTATGCTTTATAATTCAAATAAGAGACCGACTCATGCAATTTTTTGAAGGAAAGAAAACAGTTTTTTATCCTTCATATCAAAAGAAACATGAAACCCCAAAAGAATCTCTACATTTCCCCTTGTTTACATTCTGCACAAAGGATTGTACAAGGTACTATACCCTTTTTTATAGTTTATTTTGTTTGGATATCATAGTATGGTCAATTTTATGTTTACTTTCATAGTTGAGTCCAATGAAATTGGTTGAAGAAATTGCATACCAGTCTATACATATTCTACACCTTCTCACAGGAAAATATGGGTACTGTGTATGCACACACATCCATGAATATAAACTTACCTATATATATGTTGTATCTGTAATATATATGTATAGGCAGTGGGTTGTGTGCATATGTATGGATATACATATATACGTATCTGTATATGTATATATGTTTGAGCTATAGGTGTTTATATATTTTTTGTCTGTACGTATTTATATCAATATATAGGTGACTAAGTATGGTATCGACCACCAGAAAATTTGTCACAAAATCTGATATTTTTCTTAGGATTTACTCTTTTAAATAATATGTTACTTTACTTTATATACATTTTTATATATATTAGAAGAGATATTTGTTTATTCATATTCCTATATTTAACTCACTCGATCACATCTATATTGAACTAGATTCTTGGACAATTCAACTATCTCAAAAGGAAATTAGAATATTAATATTAAAGAAAAGAAACTTGATTTATTTATATTCGTTATAGTTTCAAATCTCTTTCCTTCTCTCTTATACACTCAACTACAAGGGTTTATGTTGAAAACTCATTATGGAAATAGTATCAAAATAATATCAATTTTATATATTGTAATTTTACGTTATTTGGTAGGATGAATTATTTCCTTAGTTAGAAGATATTATTCATTCCTATGTATTATAAATAAGATGTATTGAGGTTGTAAATAATTATTGAGAAATAAATAAACTTCTTCTCATTCTATATGGTATCAGAGCCGAGGCTCTTCTAAACTGCCAAATTCATAGCAGAATCAACCACCTCTGAAACTTCCTCCTTCGAAGCAGAGGCCAATCATTCAATTGGCTCCAATGGTCTCGAGAATTCCTCCTTCCAACTTACAATTGAAAAATTGAATGGGAGAAACTACCGAGAATGTGCCCAATGCATAAAATTGGTAATCGATGGAAAAGGGAAGTTGGGTTACCTTACCGGCGAGACCCGAAAGCCAAAGACGCTGCTCTTCTTCAAAAGTGGAAATCCGAAAATTCAATGGTGACCGCTTGGCTCGTGAATTCCACGAAGCCGTCAATAGGAAAGACCTACCTCTTCCTTCCAACCGCCAAAGATGTATGGGACGCCGTGAAGGACACCTACTCAGATTCTGAAGATTCATCATACATCTTTGAAATCAAAACTCGACTATGCCAGGCAAGGCAGGGAACGAGAGATGTTACAGACTATTACATGGAGATGGTTGCACTCTGGCAGGAACTGGACCTCAGCGTCGAAGAGAAGTGGAAGTGCTCCGATGACAGTACTCTGTACAAGAAAAAAAGGAGAGTGAAAGAGTCTTTGAATTCCTTGCTGGTTTAAACCGAGAGCTAGATGACGTTAGAGGCAGAATACTGGGTCGAAGACCGCTGCCGCCGACTCGCGAAGTCTTCGCCGAGGTTCGACGGGAAGAAGCTCGCCGTCTGGTGATGTTGAAGGAAACCTCCGAATCGCCTGGGTCGTCTGCAGAGATATCGGGCCTCAGCGTTAAAGGAAATGGCCTTAATCGGTTTAAAATAAGTGGGCCTTTGGGTGCTGGGCTTGGGTCTTCGGGTAGTGGGCCTAGGTCAAATGGTTTAAAGTCACATGGGTTAGAACTTGGAGATAGAAACAGGCCTGCAAGTGGAAATGGAACTTTGGGCCTATCAACGAAAGGGGCTCCAAATGGGTCAACCCAAAAACAACGGGACGACCTTGGGGTGAACATTGTCGCAGGCCAGGACACAAAGACACATATTGGGAAATTCATGGGAAACCTACTGATTGGAAATCGAGACAAAATAGTAAAAGTCGGGGTTACCAAGCTGAGACAAAAAATCCTACGAGCGGTGCATTCAACTCCGAACAAATGGAGCAACTGCATCAAATGTTCTCTAGTCTCCAAACATCCGGTCAGCCTTCCTTTATAAATCATTCTAGTTCGCTAGCTCACAAAGGTAATTTTCTAAAAGCCTTACACAGTTCAAAATTTAAAACCCCTTGGATTATTGACTCTGGTGCGTCCGATCACATGATGGACTCATACCACTTATTTTCATCATACTCAACCTCTGCCGAAAATATTAAAGTAAAAATTGCAGATGGCTCACTCTCATCGGTTGCAGGAAAAGGAAAAATTAGAATATCGGAGACCATAACCCTAGACTCCGTCCTCCATGTTCCAAATCTATCCTGTAACTTATTATCTATCAGTCAGTTAACAAAAACTTCAAATTGCTCTGCTAATTTCTTTCCATCTTATCGTATCTTTCAAGACCTTTCATCGGAGAAGACGATTGGCAGTGCTAAAGAGTGTGAGGGATTGTACTACTTCGAGGAAGCTAATGTGAGTAAACTAGGTCAATTTACAAGTTGTAATTCTGCATCTACCTCTAGAGATAGTGAAATTATGTTATGGCACTATAGAATGGGTCATCCTAGTTTTCCATACATAAAACATGTACTTCCCTCCATTTTTCTGAATAAAATTGCAAGTGAGTTTCAATGTGAAAGTTGTGAATTTGCAAAATATAAACATGCCTCTTTTCCAAACTCCACATACAAACCGTCTAAACCGTTCGCTATGATTCACAGTGATTTATGGGGACCCTCCCGAAATCCTAATCGCACAAATACAAAATGGTTCGTTACATTTATTGACGACCACACTCGGGTATGTTGGGTATATTTACTAAAAGACAAAACTGATGTTCGCTCAGTATTTATAAACTTTCACGCAATGATTCAAACTCAATTCCAAACACAACTTCAAATCCTACGTACCGACAACGGCACAGAATACTTCAATACCACCCTATAAGACTATCTTAAACAACATGGAATAGTTCACCAAAGTTCTTGTGTTCACACTCCCCAGCAAAATGGGATTGCTGAACGAAAAAATAGACATCTTCTTGAGGTTGCCCGTGCCTTGATGTTTACTGCAAACATGCCAAAAATATTCTGGGGTGATGCAATTCTCACTTCCACATATCTCATCAACCGTATGCCAAGTCGTATCCTTTCTTTCGATACACATATCCAAAGACTCCAAAAACACTTTCCCTCTTCCCGTCTTACTTCACATCTACCTCCAAAAGTGTTCGGTAGCACTAATTTTGTCCATGTACATTCCCATAGCCGTACCAACTTGAACCACGTGCAATCAAATGTGTGTTCATCGGATATGCACCCAATCAAAAAGGCTACAAATGCTATGACCCCTCTACAAAAAAGATCTTTGTTAGCCTCGATGTTACCTTCTTCGAAAACACGCCTTACTTTCACCAACCTTCTCTTCAGGGGGAGAATTTGAGTGAAGATCGGTTCTTGAATCGGGAGCTCTTAGACTATGATCTTACCCCTAATGATCTCAATATTGAGCCCGTCACTCTACCTTCTAATGTGCCATACACAGAAGGACACTTGAACTTAGGGGGAAATGCTGAAAGACAAAGTGACAAAGAGATACTAGTTTACACAAGGAAGCCTAAATCGAAACATAAGGAGATTCCCACACTTGATGCACCAAGAGAGTCTGAACCAGTGATTGGACCTGAGGAGAACCCTTCCGATGAGTCTAAATCTCCAGGTAATGGTTTACCCATTGCCCTCAGAAAACAAACTCGATCATGCACCCTCCAACCTATTTCAAAATTCATCTCTTATAGCACTTTATCTACTGGATTTCGTGCTTTTACGGCTAACCTTGACAAAACAGAAATCCCAAGAAATATTCAGGAGGCTTTGGAATCACCGATTTAGAAAGAAGCAGTTATGGAAGAAATGAAAGCTCTAAAGAAAAATGAAACTTGAGAAATAGTAAATCTACCGAAAGGAAGTAGACCTGTAGGATGCAAATGGGTCTTCAATGTGAAGCACAAGGCCGATAGGACAATAGAGCGTTATAAAGTTCGCCTTGTTACCGAAGGGTACACACAAACATATGGCATCGACTACACAGAAACATTTGCACCAGTGGCGAAACTAAATACGGTCCTTGTCCTCTTGTCCCTAGCAGTGAATCTGGACTGGCCTCTTCAATAGCTGGACATCAAGAATGCATTCCTGAATGGGGAACTCGAAGAAGAAGTTTATATGACAATACCTCCAGGCTTCAATAACAGGAATGATGAAAATCAAGTGTAAACTCAAAAAATCATTGTACGGTCTTAAACAATCACCAAGAGCATGGTTTGATAGATTTGCCAAAAGTCTTGAGAACTCAAGGATACCAGCAAAGACAGTCTGATCATACAATGTTCTTTCAACGATCGAGGGATGGAACGAAAACAATCTTAATTGTATATGTTGATGATATAATCCTAACCGGGGACAATATGGCCGAAATGGAAAGATTGAAAAAGTGTTTAGCTACCGAATTTGAAGTGAAATACCTGGGACAAATGCGGTATTTCTGGGAATGGAGATTGCAAGATCAAAGAAGGGTATTAGTGTCTCACAAAGGAAATACATCCTTGATCTATTGAACAAAACAGGCATGTTAGGATGTAAACCAAGCGACACACCTATTGAGGCAGAAAAAATATCAAAGGACACAAGGAACCCAGTAGAAACAGATAGATATCAAAGACTAGTTGGTAAGTTAATTTATCTATCACACACCAGACCTGACATCGCGTTTGCTGTAAGTGTGGTTAGTCAACACATGCACTCTCCGAAAGAGGCTCATCTAGAAGCGGTATACAAAATTCTCAGATATCTCAAAGGCACCTCGGGGAAAGGATTACTCTTCGAAAAGAATAAAATCAAAGGAATAGAAGTATTCACAGATGCAGACTGGGCTGGATCAGTCAATGATAGAAGATCTATCACTGGTTATTGCACATTTGTATGGGAAAATTTGGAAACTTGGAAAAGCAAAAAACAGAATGTTGTGGCTAGAAGCAGTGCTGAAGCTGAATTTAGAGCAGTTGCACAAGGAATATGTGAAGGTCTATCGTTAAAGAAACTACTGGAAGAACTGAAGGTCGAAGTAGAACTTCCAATCGAACTTTATTGTGATAATAAAGCAGCCATCAACATTTCTCTCAACTCAATACAACATGACCGAATTAAACATGTAGAGGTGGATAGACATTTCATCAAAGAGAAGGTGGATGATGGAATTATCTGTATGACATATGTCCCTACAAATGAACAAACTGCGGATATCTTCACCAAAGGGTTGTCTCGACACATCTTTGATAACCTCAACTGCAAGTTAAACATGATCAACATCTACAGTTCAACTTGAGGGGGAGTGTAGAAAACTCATTATGGAAATAGTATCAAAATAGTATCAATTTTATATATTGTAATTTTACGTTATTTGGTAGGATGAATTATTTCCTTAGTTAGAAGATATTATTCCTTCCTATGTATTATAAATAAGATGTATTGAGGTTGTAAATAATTATTGAGAAATAAATAAACTTCTTCTCATTCTATAGTTTAAAAGCATGTGTGTATATATATAGACTTGTGTGTATATCGATGTATCTGTACACATTTATGTGTCTATAGACATTTATATTAAATTTTCTTGAATTTTGTAGAAAAAAGGGATTTATTATTTTAATGGATTATTGAATTATTATTTTAATGGTTATTGAACTAATTAGTACCTATTTGAGTTGAGATATCTTTTAAAGTGGATTCCACTTTCAATTTTATGAACCTTAACACTTTTGTTTACACATACGGTTAACAATAATAATAAATAATTAATTTAATAGAGTAATGTTATGGGTTGATATTTTAAGAGGGATTTTGTCAAAATTTCTAAATAAATGGTAATGAGTTAAGATTTTGGCACGTTGACTTCGTAGGTAGCTAAGAACATCTCCACTTGCCATTCAAAAATTAAATTTCTAGGACTCAAGATAAATAAACATCATTGTTAACCGATTGCGGTACTACCGGTAGATTGAATTGGGTTCCAAATAACATCAGTCAAGTGCATTCTAATTGGCTAGACAATACACTAAATTGAGCTCAAAAATGTTAAATGTTAAGAGTGATTAAAGAAAAGAAAGAAAGGGATTACAAATTTGAAAAGTTATTTATTTTAAATTCACTGATTTTTTATTTATTGCAAAAATATATATATATATATATATATATAATTTTTCTGCATTTATCATTTAAATGATAATTGATGCTAGCAATGAGTTTAGGGATTCTGGACTTGTAGTGTTTGTCCCAATGGTTTCCGTTCTGCACTTATAGCATTTATAGCTCCGACTTTTTCTAGTCATTTCACTGCTCAACCTGCCCCTTTTTAGGTGCAGATTGTCCCAATGGTTTCCGTCCCCTAACAAAGAAATTGTTAAGTGGACATGAAAGACAAATTTATCTCCAAGCTTAAACAAGTATGTAAATAAAAACCATACAACAATCAATTAAGCCTTTTGGATCAATTGCATGAATTATTTTTACACTTTCGGTTCATTGCTAGATGGGGAGACAAACAAAATTCTTCTTCCTACTGCCCACCCAAAGCCCCCCCTCTCAAAGCCCAACACCAAGATTGAAATTTGGTATGTTGCATAGTAAGTAGAGACCAGATGTGTGGACTATGGGAGGCAAGGATGTAGTCTGGGGTTGAGGGCTAGCACGGCAGACCTCAGGTTCGGATTAGGGGAGCGTGGGAAAGAAGACTGTTTATTTCAATTATTTTTTCCTCCTTTTTATGTATACTTAAAAGGAAAAAGTTACTTGCAACAAAGTCACGTAAGGCAAATCAAACGATATAAGAAATTCTTCAAGTGACAAGGTGATGGACATTAATGGCCACATACTAAGTACCTCCATCAGGGCAGAGATAAGCTTTGTAGCTAGTCGATCACCCTCCTCAGAACAAACTAGCTGATGGAATGTTAACTGAACTACTGCTTCCTTTGAATTGGCATCAAAACCCTGAATCAAGCGTGCTACAAGGTGCTGTGAAAGCAGCTGAAGTAAAAATAGTGCTTCGCCACACCTGAGGAGCAACTGCCTGATACATTCCATTGCTCTCACCTGGAAGACAATCCAATTGGTTATATGTACTATATTTTGAATACAGAGAAATGCACAAATCTTCAAAGATATATTTACCTCCATTGCAGCCAGTTCTGCAGAACTATATGAAAGTCGCTGCTTTTTATTTGATGATCCAACTTCGCCTGACTCACCATTCCGGGAGGAGGAACCAAAGAGACTTCGCAGCATACTTCTGTCACCAGCACCAAGACCTGATCCAGTTCCAATCAAAATTGAACCAGTTAAGTTTCCAAAACCTGCAACACAGCCGTATAGCCCCCTCCTCTGATTTCTTCTAGAACTCAAGAACTTCTCCAGAGAGCGAATTTTGTCCTCAAGGACATTCATCGCCCCAACAGAGAGTCTGCATACAATTATCAGACTTTCATAGGTAGAATCTGAAGAACCTGGGCCACCTTTTGTGACAAAAACAGGAAGCTCCCACAGAGGTAGAAGTAACCTTGATGAGCACAAGCAAAGGCCTTCATGAGCAGCTGAAAACACAGGCTCGGCCTCTTGAACAACCTGCCCCATGCTAAATCCTGCAGCTGCAGTTCTAGTATTTGACAATGCACCACTGCCTCCTAGTTGTGGTATTCCAACAACTTGAGGGTTCTCAAAAGCTTCAGCTGCCTTCTCCGCAACAACATTGCTTATCACGGTCTCAGTATATACTATCCTTGAAGCCAGCAGCAAACACATTGCAGCTGCCTCCCCAGCACCAAACCGGTTGAAGAAGTCCTCTAATAGTGATCTTGGTGAATTGGATTCTAACAACCTTCTCAGGATATCAACTGGTCTGTTAAAAACTACTTCCATCATTCCCATGGTACTGAATATAACAATTTTCCTTCTTGGTATAATATGCTGTGTTGAAATATCACCTCTAGCCCAAAGTTTAAAGCATGCCTTTTCACAGGATTCCAATGAGTTATTCAACCCATATAGTTCTAATTGTGAATATAGTGACTGCACAATGGCAGCTGCATCAGGCAGGGGTAACACATCTGCTACAAAAAGCATCCTGCCCTCAACACGTAGCGATGACACCAATTCCCGGAGTGCGCGAGAGCTTGTTGCACCTGATCCCAAGCTAGAAGATGATGAAGACTGTGTGCTTGGATCCCTATTCACGATAAGAAGCGAAGAAACGGCAGTCGGAGATGTATCAGAAAGGGCAAGAGTTCCGGAAGAATAATATGCTGCTTCAATCTTCAGTGACAAATCTTCACTCTGAGATCTTCCAGCAAGAGACAGAGCTCCAAAGGCTAGCCCACTGCCCACCCCGATAGGAGGAGGAGGCCTGGTTGTTACAACTTTTAAGCAGCTTGGTCTCTGATGAACAGTACCAATCTTGCCTAGACCTCCAACAGCACCATTGTTTCCACCAGATGGAGAAGTTGAAAGGTACATCCTCCTGCCATCTGATAAAACAGCAACAAGATGCAACCACTTCGACTCTAAGGTAGATAACGGTGAAATGCAGACTATAGACAATTTAGTTGATCGAGATGGGGCCCTCGGCCCTGCTGGTTGTCGACCACCATAGTGAGGATCCCTTTGATTGATCAAATTTCTTTCTTCAGCCACCTTCTTGAGTGGGCCATTTCCATTTAGTCCAAAAGAGAACACTTGTATTTTCATCTCTTCAGTGCGTGCATATAAAATATGTCTCTCATTATCAAAAACCATTTCGACAATGGGGTCAACAGCTCCAAATTTAAATACATTGGGTACAACCCACCTGTAGGGAAAGGAAAGAATAGATATTACAGTTAGATGCAAGCAAATGATTACACATAAAGTAAGATTAGAACACGCAGAAGAAGATATAGCCCTTGTATGAGCCCCATATTTTCCAAAACTCAATTTAACACGTTCTCCCATAAAATAATTTTACATATCAACCCAAAAATTTTCTCTATTTTTTTAACCACGCATTCTCCAAATAATAAATATTTCAAAACACATTTCCCTCAAACAAAATTGCTTAAACGGGGCATAATCACATTACCGAAATACGATCTATAAGGTTAGAAGACCAGCTCTAATCTAAACAGAACAATTATAGACAATCTTCCAGGAACGTTAAGATCTGAATACAGAATATGGCACAATATAACACTAATGAACTCTGCACATGAAAGGAGAACAACCTTGAAATGACACTTCCCAGACCAGCTGTTAGACAGACTTTACGGCACCGTTTGTGCCAACCTGAACCAGTTGTATATTGCATTTCATAAACGTGACCATCACGCCCTGCTAGAAATATATGACCTCTATCGGTGCAAGTGATGCATGTCATAGTCACTCCATCCGATGGAATCGTGTACTCTGGTAATGGTTGAAGGGAGAGCTGTTCGTATGGATCAGTTCCATCACCCCTTCCAGAACAACATACTCCAACAAGGATCAGCTGATTGCAAAATATATCCATAAGATAGAAGGGAAATAGAAATTTCAGAATATAAATGGGGAGAGAGAGAGAGAGAGAGAAACTGTCATCAGCAAATGAAAAAGATTAGTAGGAACCCATCATCAAGAAAAATTGAAGTTGAAATACAATTTCTAATCAGATAAAAACTCCCAAAAAATGCAAATATAAAATTATAAGAAAACATTAACGTTTACATTCTTAATAAAGAGTTTGTAATGCTCTACACAGAAGAAAACATGTGGAAGGGGAGATACGAGAGTACATGAACAAGAAAACTAGAAATGAAAGAAATAGCATAACCTTGAGATGCAGCATAAAACAGGGTACATTATATTCCCAATAAGTGACATAGTTTGATGCACCGTAACCAGTTTATTTTACAAAGGTGGACTAAACATTTTAGGGTGTGGACATAAAAGAGTCAATTGGAACGGATGCTAAGAATCATTACCTGGATACTGGAAACTTAAAGAAAAATAAATATAAATTCAAATATATAATGCAGCAGATTGGATATGTTCGGAATGACAGGAAACATCTTAACATCATCCACTCTTAAATTAGTAATAAAAACAACAGCAAACTAACCTTATTTCTAATAATTTTGGGCAAGGTGCATGAATTCATACTTTTTTGGGGCCAATCTGTTCGATTCATTGCTAAAATTTACGAGAATTACCAATGCAATCAAATCCTGCACATCGATTTCTGATTTTGGTCAAGCTCTCCTTTCAACATTTTCCATAGAGATTGCATCACTTTTGTGAATGGAATCTTCTTTGAATCTACACAAGACATACCCCAACCATGCCATTCCCTTAATTTATTTGCAATTGGTATCACCTCCAATTGTAGGCATAGATTCTCATTCCTTCTTATAATTATACATTCTAAAAAGGTCACTCATCCATCCTAACATCTTCATTTACAATATGTTCATCTTATGGACATTTTGTCCTTTAAAATAGCATTGTTCAGTATCATGAAGCATAGCTACTTTAAAGTTTTGTCAAAATTGTCTTTTTAACCATATTTCTTCCTATCACATAGAATCCCTGTAGCACTTCTGCATTTGATCCAATTCTATGCTACATCCTCTTCAAGTCCTCCCTGTCAATAGCTGGACCTTTATTCTTATGCAATTCTCTTTGGAACAACATGATCTTCTATAATGACTATTTTTATCAATATATCTATTATAGCTAAAAAAAAAAGTACCTCTCAGTACCACAAAACAAGTTAATCTAATAGCTTATGAAACCTTATGGACATCTCCTATCATATTGAATCCCCATAGCAGTTCTCCATTTCATCTAATCCAGTCTTAATTTTATGCATTCCATTTTCTTTGAATCCTCCTTTCTTGCCAATAATTGAACCAAATACTTCAAACAGTCGCTATTATCATCAACATGAATACAGTGCTGGCTTCGTGGTTTTTAAGTCCTTGTCTTGAGTCAAAGATTATTAGAGTAGCATATGTCCCACAAAAGTAGTCATTTAAACAGCATAGGCAATGTCTGGTTGTGTAAAGGATTAATCTAGGCTGACATAAGTGCTGGTCCATCAACTTCGTGATATGAGAATCGCATCCGAATTCAAGATATATATAAGGTATTAAGCACTTCCATAGGACATGGGCACGTCGATTAAAATAATACAAATTAATTATTTTTATTTTTTTCTACATTGTTTGATAAATGTAGTTCCTACAGTTATTCGAGGTCCTAAAATATGATATTTTACTATTCTTGGGATAAAATACTACCTCAGTTGTGTTATATTGCATCTTGTAGGTAAAACTCAATATTTAATGAAAAAAAATTTAAGAAAAGAATACGGAAATAGTAAAAAAAAAAATGGCAAAATCCAAAATTCGGGGACTAAATTGCAAACAATTCATAGATGAGACGAACGACAAAATGAAGATTGAAGATGACAAGGATTTAATTGGATATAATTGGAAGATAAAGAAACAAGATTACAAGAGAATATGGTTGAAATCAAGCAAATCCAAAGTTCAAAGACTAAAGTGCAGATATTCAAAGGTTGTGTCGAACATCACGATAAAGATTCGAGAGTGCTAGGGGTCAATTGCATGAGGAAAGAAGTCAAATGGATGAAACATAGTCAAAGTATTATCATTTATTACATATCAACTTTCAAACAAAAAAGTTATATTTTAGATTTCCAATCTCAGTTTGAGACCAATTTTCAGCATAGAAAACGTTCGAATTGAAAAACTGATATCTCTAGAAGAATTGTATCTCTTTGAGCTAGCTTTCCAACGCACTTTGAATCACTTTATTCGGATATCGGCTGCTTCCATTAATACTATGCGGCTATAATTTCTTCTATGCGGCTGCTTCCATTAATACTATGTGACCGCATAGTACTTTTTCGAGGCGATATTTTGTTTCCTTTTCCAATTGAAAATCTACTTTGATAACTATCTTTTGGACATTCTGTAAATACCATAATTTGTCCAAAATGTGGGAGACCTTCCTAGACCTAAAAATTCATAGGTTCAACATATTTTGGAGGCGAAGAACGAGACTAGATCATCAACATCAATGGAATTGTACAAGATTCTTGAAGATTATTCATCCAAAATCAATATTTCAGTCAAAAAATTGGATTTCTCTATTTTCTTCCATATTTCTTCAATTTGGGTGGTCTTTTCATTATTTCTTGTATAATTTAATAATTAGAATTGTTGACTAAATTTTTTCATTATATTGGATGAATGATGAACCCTATTATTTGTTTATTTTAATTCAAGACAATTTGTTTAATATTTTTTCATTCTCAGTTAACTATTTGATTACTTGATTACCAATTAGATAGTAAGTTGTTTCTTGTAGTGTAGAAATACTCACAGCATGTCTAGAACGCAACAAAATCAACACATGGACAATATGTATTAGAAATAATATCTATGGCATATGAAATCATGTGTGATTTATCCTATGAATCAATGCATGTTTTTCATATTAATTCAGACTAGGAATAGGATCGGTCATTTTAAACATAGATTTAATATATTTTGGAAAAAGAATATTGAATAAAAGTGGATTATCGATTGTCTTGAATGCATGAATTTACTAGATTAAGAATTGAAATAAATGGTAATAGGGGGATTCAAGATTCTAATACAAACATTCGCATTAGATTTAATAACTTTTTATCGCTTTTTAAAGTAGAATTAGAAAAAATAACAAACATATCACAACTCTTTTGAAAAAGAAAAATATATTTTGAAATAAAATGGATCCCAAACAAGGGCTTAATAATCTGTAACAAAATTAGATGGTAAGCAGCAAAGAAAATGGAACTTCACCATCATATATGGTATCCATGTATGATTATCGTATAACTGGTCCTCCGGTAAACACAATATTCCATGAGAAATTATAGAAAAAAGTACTAAAAGGTAAGGGAAGTTAACAACCTCAACAGGAGTTGCCAAGACTAAAAGATATTGAATAGCTTCAATAAACACACCAGGCTTGGCTTTGACCAGACCAACAGCAAAAATAGCTTGTTCATCCCCGCTATATTCAGGACATTGACCATCCCTAAATGACAGTAACGGTAAAAATTTAGAAATATTGGTTAATATAATAATTATTTTCAACAAAAAAAAAAAAAAAAAAAAAAAGAAAGTAGATATGCTGATTCTTAGATATAAAGCTTGCAAAAAAATTCCAATGGAAGCTAGAAGACACAAAAAACTTGTCAATGTTTTAAATAAATTATAAAGGAAATCTGAAGACTTTTGAGTTCCAATTGAATGCTTTCAGGTTATAAAAGACACTCTGTCAAGTGCTCATACTTGAAAAACGACCATGAAAAGCTCAATAAACTAAATAACTGTTTTGGGCCCTGATATCTTACAGCAAACCAAAAAAATAGCCAACTTGCATAAATAAATAGGTGCCTAATTCAAAAACTTACTATATCAATGAGGCAACTCATATTTCTGTTAAAGAGTAATCAAGCATCCATGTAGGAAGGAAATCCAACTATATTATAGAATATGTACGACTATTTCATTTAGTAGAAAAAGTGACTTCCTTCTTATATTTCTAGTTAGCTCCTGTTACATTTGGAAATACATAGAAAATCCCAGCAGTTTCATTCCATAGTTTTGGTATTTTTTTATTTATTTTTTTCATTTTTACTCAATAACTCGCAAAAGATTTCATTCCCTCACAGCCTTCAATGCTTATTCATGCATAAAGTTGCATAAAACAAGTATAGAAACATAAAAACATGTGAGAGAGGGAGGGAAGGCGCTCTACGACTAACATAACAGCTAGCTGAAGTTTAGTAGCTAGGCTGTAAAATTTAATATCGTGTGATATATATATATAAATAATGCTACATGTACATTATGGTGTCCATAAGGGTGTCCATAATGTACATGTGGCATAACAATACTGGAGGGTTGACAAAACTATTTTCCAACCCTCCAATGATATTATGCTATGTGTACATTATGGACACTCTTATGGACATCATAATGTACATGTAGCATAACCCTATATATAATACCGGGCATTTACATTTTTTCAAAACAGGAGTTGATTTGGTCCTGTAAAATTTATTATTCCTTTCAATTGATGATCCCAATGATAAATGCCATAACTAAATTATTCCAACCAACCACCACCATACAATTATACACTCTGAACAAAATGACTTTTTTGTCTCGTATTTCAATTGCAAGGTATTTACACACTTCTTTACTTTAGAGTAATGCAATCTCTTATACTTCATATCTGTGTGTTTCATGCCTATAGAAAACGTACGCATTTTTACATGTGACGCCACCGTAAACATTATGCATGAATCATAAATGAGCATTTGGCACCATCCACTTCCTACATCTATGCCATCATCATACCATCCACACCGCCACACTCAACCACAAGCCCATTGTCACTTTCTCCAATATGTGTGATCAGCTGAAATTGATTGAGTTCATACAATCAAATCAAAGATTTATTTTTCTTTTTTCCTTTTTTCAATGGATAATCAAGTAATTTTATTAATCAAAAGATAATACACAAGAAGTACATTATCAATTTAAACAAGATAGAATCACCATGAAATTAGGCAGTCTTTTATCGGATTAATAGCTGCAGCAATAAGCCAAGTATACAAAGTCAGATAAATTAATTTTCTAAACTACTCTGTCATTCGTGTTTCATCTTCGTAATAACGGCGGCTCCTCTCTCTCCATACACAACATACAATGCATCCTGAAATAAGATCTCAAACAAACTTGTTATTTGTATCTTAAAGTTTTCTCCTCCATGCCTGCACCACATCATACGTCTTGGCAACACCTAATTCATATATTGAGAAGCCAGAATATCGTTTTACAGCCAACAAACACCATTACAATGAATGAACAAGTGGTCAATCGTCTCCTCATTCGTGTTACACTTATAGCACTACACAGTAACATAACCTTTTTTTCGAAAATTATCCACCGTCAACATCAGTCCCCTTACAACCGTCCACAGTAAAAGGCCACCCGTGGAAGCAATTTACATTGTCATACTCTCTTCCAAGGGGATGAACTCTCCACAGGTTCCAATAAGGACCTAAAATAAGTGCGAACAGAGAAAACACCATTTCGTGCGGCCTACGGAATTTTAACAAGTAGAATTTGATGTAAAATGGAAATGCCTTAGTACTCATAAAAGCCGTGGATGGTTTAGAAGTAATGAAAAATTACAATGCCATGAGAACTTATATATTTGAATCCTTGCCGTTAGTCTAATTATAACCATAAAAATTAACAATACAATAAAAGATAGTTGGCTGCAATAAACTCTAAGCAGAGTTAATGTCCAACCAATGTTGGTATTTTATGTACGATCTAAAAAACAACTGATCTGTGGTTTTAATCTCATCAGATCTGAGCAAGGCTGCAAGTGATAGCAGCAGTCACAATACTGATGCTACAGATATCACACTTCTATGGCAGCCCACTCACAAAATCTTGCAGACAAAGCCTTCCGAACAATAACAATTGGCCCTCTATAAATTCGAGTAAATATTCAGATATTTGATAACAGAGATGTCAATTTTCCAACTAAACTCGTCCAAAGCTACCTTATAGATGAATTTCCAGCTCATAAAATCATGGACATGTAGCTTTTAGTTTGGGTCACCGCAGCTAGCCACTTCCAGATAGTTCTTTGTTAAAAAATCTGATGTTATTTCCAACTCAGATTTTAGATCTAAAAGTCCTATTACAAGTAAAGAGAATATGGGGAGGCAGGTGTTATTCAATTATTAGTGGGAAATAAAGAATAAAAAATAAATGATATAATCATTCCATCAATCTACATTACCATTAGTACTTCTCCACATAATAAGCCTGCCTTAGCACACAACGAGGTAGGAAAGACTGGAACTTTATTAACCATTAAATTGGAAAATTATGGTTTTTGAATTAAATTGAGATATCTAGAACATAACTGGACCTAAAAGAATCTTTATACAAGAAAGGTTGACCAAATCCCCTACTCCAGCAAGTCCAACTCGACTAAGTCTTAACGCATACTGTTCCTTTTCCTTTCAGCTAAAGATCTAGCAAAGCACCTATTTCTCTAAGTTCAAATAGAATGACATATTTAAGAACTTGCGTAGTCCCATGGTATTTTAGACTTCCTCTTCCTCTATTTTCAGCATTATTATAATTTTATTACTCAACCTAACTGGACACTCTTAGTTTATCCCAATTGGATCCATTGCTGCAATGCAATGACTTCACGGATAAGTTAATACTCCACAAAATTCACAATTAAGAGCATATGCATGTAAAACATATATATTCATTAGCCTTAATATGTCACAAAATGAATGCTAAGCATTAGCTGTCGATAACATTTCATATCAGCATTTTAGTTTTCAAGATTCTGTACAACATAACAAACATTTATAATTCTTAAGTGAAGGTGTTCATCTACCAAGAAATGTAATCAAGATTTTTTACAACATGACAGAACATTTATAATTCTTCAGTGAAGGTGTTCGTCTATCAAGAAATGTAATCAATATCACAACTCTCACCACTTATCGAACCGCCATAGGAATAAAGAGTTATCCACTGACGCCCAAGCCCTGTGTATTTCGGGAAATATCCCACATAAAGCTGTTCCCTCCCCACCAGCTTTATTGTATCTTTCAATCAACACGGGAGGCAACTCCCAAGTGTCCACAACCTCAACAAAAGGAGGCCACTGCAATCAAAAAGTGAAAAGATCCAATTCAATAGCTTTCAAAGCAGGTTCTTACCCATTTGTCAAAATATATCAATAATGATATTTTTATCTAATCATGAGCAAATACAACAGTAATGCATTAAGCCATCGGTCTCAATAGTTACAAACATAGCCACATTCATATCAACTCTGACAAACAGAAGCTATAAGGAAAAAGTATGTGAAGGTCCATACTTAGTTTTTAGCATCCATGTGAATTTCTATGAATAAGGAGTTCAAGGGCACTCCTTTCTCTCTAAATTATTCTTAGTTCAAAAAATATATTGCAATGTTGACTTTATTTTATTTTGCTTAATTTTAGAGGTCTTTATCCTCTTAACTACTGAAGTAACGCTTCTAAATTAATAAAATCATGTTTCTTATCAAAAGAAAAATTAGTGCATAATAAAAACAAGCATATAAGATGTTGCTCAAACAATAGGGAAGTCATGTAAACTAATGATACCCAGTGATATTACTAAATTCAACTCGGCTAAACCAAACTTTATCTGAGTTCTATATACGGCCATGTCACTCTAACCTAGACAATGTGTAACGACCAAGGCCTCGTGATCGACCGTTCTCTTACGTGGTGTCCGCTTTGGGAGGGCATCTATCTTTTACCCCTCACTATTTTTTGTCGTGTTCCCCAATATTCGAACCCATGATATTTCCCTCAAGTAAGGCTTAAGTTGAATCCTGGTACCAATTGGGCGACAGAAAATCACGAGGGGTAAAAGGGCAGATGTCTTCCCAATGTGGACAGTACGTAAGAAAATGGTTGAGCACAAAGCCTAGGTCATTACAAAAAATCCGCGTCTTTTGCAATGACCTGGCCTCTATGCCCAAACCATTATATTATATATACTGTCCATTTTAGATTGGCATCTGCCCACTACCGCCTCAGGGCTTTCTATCATGTTCCCCAGATTTGAACCCAAGATAGATATCTAATGAGACTTAAGTTGTACTTTTCCTTTATGCACTGTTACAATAGTGTGAGCACCCAAAATCAACTCACCTATATTACACCAACAAATGCAAAAACAACTCCAAACTACTAACTTTACAGATTCATATGCAGTCCTTCCCTTTATTTTGTTCATTTCCAGTCATTAACTAATTAAGGCCCGATTGACTCAAAAGAGAAAATCGGCATGAGACTAAATTGTATGATTCTAATAGTTTAAAGATCAAATTGCATGATTCAAATAGTTATTAGACCCAATTACGTGATTGTAATGATGATGGACGAAATTCCATGATTCTAATAGTTTGAGTACCCAATTGCAGAAAATGAATAGATGAAGGATCAAAATGAAGTACTCAAATAGATGAAGGACCAAATTTTATGCTTAAGTCTCTCATTAAGTAGAGGTCTAGGATTCGAATTCTAGGGGACGCGATAAAAAGTTGTGAAAAGGCAAGTGGGCAAATGCCCAACAAAAAGGGACAATACGTATGATATAACTTAGGCCCGGGTCGTTACGCAATGTTTCTTTAATGTTAAAATGCATCATTGGAAATGTGTTCGAAGCCTGGGAACACGACAGAAAACCGTAATGGGTAAGATGGACTCAAATTCACCCAACGCAAACAATACATAAGTTAACGGCTTGGACACAAGGCCCAGGTCGTTACACCAATAGTCTTTTCCTCGTGTCATCTTTATTTACATGAAAGGAAAGAAACTAGAGAATGAAAAGAAAAGGAACAATTCCTAGTTAAACTAGTAAAAAGGGAAAATAATAAATAAGGTTCCTAATCCTAATTGGACTTTTATTCCACTCTCCCTCTTAAGTTGATGCATTAATGCATGCACAACTTGGATGATGATATATAGAATGGCCTACTACTTGAAAACCATTGCTTGATTTGGATTACAACTCCAAGTAGTGAAACCACCCCCTCTCTACTAGTTATCGTCGTCATCTTGGGTAGATTGTCATGTACGAAGGGATACTTGAGATACGTGAGCAACAGAAGACGAAGATGCATTAATAATATTATTCTACTCAGCTAATCTTACTTCTATTTGGCTTACTTATTTTTGAACTACTCAGGCGTAGTTTCCAACAAACACCTTGTATGTAGCACCGAGGGAATGGGTACACCCCGTAGAAAGGACTAAAATAACCAACCGTAAATTATTCTTGTGGATAGCCAAAGTTGCAGCCTCAGAGACGGCCTTCGTCCCCATAGCAACTTGCATCTGTACTTCACGACATACTAGTGAGTGGATCTCTTCCAACTTCCTAGAAAAGAGGTACCCAAAGCACGACTACTAGCTTGATCCAAGCTATGGTCAAAACTTGCAAAAAACATATATACCCTATTCTCAACAATACGCTTTCTCTATTTATCAATATTAGCAACAAAAGTCATATAGTTAGGCCTCCAATGACTTAAGTTCCATAAATATGGAGTCAAGTTCAATGTAGGAGTTCGTTGGCTATGGAACAGTATTCTAGCCTCCAAAAATATGGATTGGGTGTTACCCAGACGTGTAGAGGATGTGCTGCAGGCATGGAGGAGAAAACTTCGTGATAAAGGTAGCACGCTTTTATGAAATCTTATCCCGGGATACATTATATGGTGTGCATGGAGAGAAAGGAATAACCACTGCTTTGAAAACCAAACATAGACAACAGAGCAGATAAGAGAAATGTTTTATTTGACTTTGTATATTTAGTTTAATGTTGCGGCTATTAATCCTGTAGAGGGACTGCCTAATTTCATGTTGTTTCTGTCTTGCTTAAAGTGATTATACACTTCCTGTGTATTCTCTTTTATTAATAAAATTATTGGATTATCTATCAAAAAAAAAGTTCAATGTAGCATTCAGCATGAGGCAAACCATCTTAATAAATTGGAACTTCTTCATCAATTCATATACTTGTGAGGAGTCAAAAACAAAATGGCACCCCTTTTACTGCCTCTCATAGCCGTGCCATATTAAACAAATGCAACACCAGGTTGTTAGCCATGGAATTTATGAGCTAAGACCTGAATAGCAACACAACGGAAAAGCTCGAAATAAGCAAACAAAGATTTCTAAATTTGAAAAATGTCAACCAAGGAAGATCTACGATATGGCGACCTCTAGGGCTTACTACAAGGCTCGGTCAACCAAGATCGAAAGTTACACAACACTAAAAAAGATCATTAAAAGGTATCTACAATAGTAAAAATATTAAAAGCAATCAAATTAAACTGTAAAAGGTACCAAAAGGGGCTCACTCCAATCTGAAAATTTAGGGACTAATATGCAACATTCAAAAAGTCATGAACTAACTTGCACAATCTGAATATTACTAAAAATTGCATCCCAAATTTAGGGGCTCACCACCAAACGTTCTCGTCTCACCACCAAACTAGGATTTTCGCACCCAAGAGAGGAGTCGTGCCCACAATAGAGGCCTTCCTACCAAGCAACTAGGTTCCAACTAGGAAGGGTTCATGAACACCAAGTAGCCTAGGTTTGGGTTGCATATAGAAGACACTACTTGGTAAAGCAAGGAATACGGAGTTACAACTGCTAGGAATACTAGGTTCCAACTAGGAAGGGGTGCACATCAGTACAGAGCATGCAACACTAAAAAATCACTAAAATTGTCAAATATACTAAATAATACTCAATAAGACTCGATGTCCCCTCGATGTGAGAGGTTCTCTAATTATATAGAACCAAGTTAAAACTAAATATTGTAACTATCAATTACAATATTAACTAATGGTAACTATAATTAAAATATGGTAAAAACAATCTATCTATATATAATAATAATATAAACATCAGCTGTAATCTTCGACGATCTCCATAATTTTATTCAATCTCATTAACAAAAATGTCGTCGAAAAGTTTGGCAAGTTAAGGTTATTTCGCAATTAGCCTGGAATTACATGCTTCACAAATCAGAGCTCGATAGTAAAATAGAGGTTGCTACAGCTTCGAGTAGTCGTCGAAAGTCTTAGGCCTATGGTCTAGACCACCGAAATTTGGAATGATGAAGTCGAGGTTAAGATTCTTGATGGAATTGAATTTCAGGGTTGCAATTTAAAACAAAGCCAAATATTCAGCTCCCCAATTTTCGAAAGCCTAATTTTCAATGTGGTAGAGAGTCATCGAAACAATGAGATAGGTTGCTCGAGGATTTATCATAGTTTTTTTTTTATGACCTGAATGTTCGGACCAACTTACGCACACCTTGACTAATCCCACGGGGTCCTAAAATTTACAGCCGGATACTCACCTCAATGGCCCTAAGGGGACTCGAACTAGTGACCATTGGGGATTAATCATAGGTTTTAGAGATACTGGGACAACCAAAGCATTGATACCAACTTGAAATATAGAATGATTTTATTCATTGAAAATCACCTCTATTTATAATAATACAAACCAGTACATGAAAGGAAAGAAAAATATTTCCTAATTAGAGAAGGAAAAAGAAGGAAACAATACCTAGTTAAACTAGAAATATAAAAAAGGAAAATAGAAAATAAATTTCCTAATCCTAATTGGACTTCTATTCCCACTTCTTTCATTCATAGAGCAAGTTCAAAAGTGTGCACTAAAAGCCCTATAGGAATCTCTAATAATTTTTTGTGCACAGATAACATTATTTTGGCTAGTAGAAGATATGGAACCTTTACCTGGCCTGTAGATAATTTAGTATACTAATTAGTATGTCCACAATCCAGAGTTCAAAAAGATTTAAATATAAACCAGATTAAAATGACCCCATGCTTTACTACATTTTGTCGGTTCAACTTCCACCATAGATTCTTTTATGGAATTTGGATTTAATAGGAACTACAGGTATTGGAGACATCGACGAAAGGGAATTGAAAAGTTAATATATATGATCTTGATCTTTTCCGAACAGGGAAAAAATGGTTGACATTTGAAAATTCAAATATCTTTAAATCTGACAATTCTCAGGATTGCAAAGGGCTTGAATTTTCATGTCAAATCCCACTAAATTGGTTCTGATTTGTCTTTGATTGAGTAAAGAAAGCTTTATCCGGCTCCAATTAAAATATACAAATCACGTTCTGAATTACTAAGCTTCCATACGAGTGGAATACATATAAATCATATTCACAATCATAAATCTAGTCAAATCCATCAAAACAAGATGCCTATTATTACCTCTTCAAAACCCAAACTATCGTACCATTATCATAGCAAAGTTGACTACACTTATTAAAATTGTATCAGTATTTTATTTTTTCTGTTAATTTCAATTATGATAATTAACAAATTTTAAATTAAACTCACTTTGTAGAGCTAGCCATTCTCATTACTCGACTTAAGTAATCATATAATTTCAAGTAAAATCACATTTTTTTTTCTATTCTTGCAGTTTTATATTAAAAAATCCAGATAAAAATGGAAAAATGCCAAACTCCAATGAGATCAAAAATACACTTTTAAGTGTATTTGTTAGCAAATACAGCCGTTTTTCACTTTGCAGTTCTTAAACACCAGCCCCACACAAACAAAAAAGAAGACAATAAAGACGAAGAAAACTCTAAAGATTCAGACCAATTATCATGCACTGCAGCTAACAAATGCAACTTTTATTTCTTTCGTTTCTCAGCACTATAACCCCAGATAAACAAATAAAAAACAATTGTAAACATTCACTCCCACAATCAGACAAATCCTATTAAAAACATACTCATTAATAACCTAAAAATAAAATAGTAAATAAGAACAAAAACTTTTAACCAAATGCTCCAATTATCACATAATGCAGGCATCCAAATAGATTTTTCAAATTCAACACAAACATTATCAATTTTGTTATTCAGTACTAAATCCTAAGATTCATCATACATTAAAAACAAAGACCAAAACCCCACACAATTATCACATTTTGCAGCTACCAGATACATGCAAGTAACTAAAAAAATAAATGTTCAAACCATTCAGAGTACAATGCAGCTGCCCAAATACACGAGTATTCAGGGGCACTGGGCACTCCAGGCACACATAAAGTAGAAAACAAAGATAGAAAATGTTCCCTATAATGCAGGCATCCAAGTAAATTATAAAAAAATCAACAAAAATTTTATATTATTTGCTATCCAATACTAATTCCTCAGAATCATCATAAACTAAAAATAATAGATTGAAACAGAAACCCAAAATCCAAAATAATTATCACATTAAGCAGCTACCTGAGTATATCTGTACATGCTAGTTACATAGCTGAAATATACGACCCCTCTATAATTATATAATTTAATAAACACGTGTCCAAACCACTGATCATATAATGCAGCTACCTAAAGACACAGGAATCCGTGGGCACTGGGCACTTAATTGATTACTGATAAATAAAGAATTCTCATTATAATATAAGTAGCTGAAATATATATATATATATATATATATATATTGCGCCGAAGATGAATGGCGCTAAGCGATTTGCCGAAGCTGTGGGATGTAAAAATACATCGGTAAGGGAGCTTTCTGCCTTAGAAGGAAGCCTCATGCAAGCAGTGGTGAATATATATATATTCTTAGAATCATCATAAATTAAAATCAAAGGATTAAAACAAAGAATAAATATCCAATACAATTATCCCACGATGCAGCTACTTATATTATAATGGGAAGTCTTTATTTATCAGTAATCAATTAATGTCAGACCATTTTACGTACAATTCAGCTACCAAAAGAATATTCATGGGTACCGGGCGCTTAATCCACAGACGAATTTAAAAATAATAATAATAATGAAAAAAAAACACACACACACCAATAGACATAGTACCTCGCGGGGGTGAGTGGAATAAGGATGACTGGCGTATCTAGAAGCTTCCAAGGATTCTTCGAGGTCGAGCTTGGCGGCCATTTCCCTGCCAATGCGGTCGCTGACGACAATTCCAGCATTGACTACGTCACGCATCAATATTTCGTTTTGCCAAGCCATCACAAATTAATTGATTCGATCTTTATTACTTCATAACCCCTGGATTTAGTAATTCTGCAGAGGAAATACCTCAAGGGAATTAACAGCGGAGTGCACAATTGAATAGGTAAAAGAAGTGAAATTTTGGACAATTTTCCCTCGAGGTAAATTGGAGGGGTTTGGGAGGAGGGGTTTATAGGCGAAGGTTGAAGGGGTATTTTTTTCTAAAAAGTCAAGCCATTCAAAACTTAGCCCTTCGAGCTCCATTCTTATCCAAAAAAAAATATTTTTGAATAGTATATTAATAGAAAATATGTGATTATAAAATAAAATAAAAAATTTAGATTTACGTGTAATATATTTTATTAAAAAATATGTGATTGAAGTAAATCAAATTACTATTAAAAAATTTACTTTGATGAAAAAAGGGGCTCAAACAAGGGCTTATAGAAAAGTTTTTGAGGTTTTTTCAGGTTAAAATTTCTAAATTATGTTTCGACATATTGTTAAAATATCTCAAATGTCCTATAATGACCATAATACCTGTTTCTTATAGTTTCACCTTTTTGTTCCTCTTTGGAATTCCATCTTTTATTCTTCTTTTTTAGTTTATTCTATAATCTTCTACTTCTTTATTTTTCTTTCTTCTTTTTATCTAGGTTTACTCAAAGTATAAAGAAGCACACAAAGAACAAACCCTTATTTTTCTACATTTTATATTGGTAAAATATTCCTCTCACTTTTAATTTTTTTTTAATATTGGATTTTTGTTTGTACATACATTCATTGTCATTTCTATATTATTTAAATGTGTGAAAGTATTTTTTGATCTTAAGTAGCTTTGAAAAACATAATCTCATATATTTTAGTTACAGATTCACATTTTAAACAACTATACTAGATACGAGTGTGGTCATGTAACACCACCGCATTCATTTAAAACGGCCATAAAAACGATTGTAGTCACTTGAAATTAGAATGATTGATTATTAACTAACATTCTAAAATCTTACTATTCTAACTACAGATATGAACTCAACAAAATAGATTACTTTTTTTTTTGTGATTTTGTTAATGATGATCAAGGAAAATGTACATGGAAATGAAGTAGGAATGATGAAATGGTGGAAGGAGTGCGGGTATCGAGGAATAGATGTTAACGTTTGGCACTTATCACACTTCCTTGCAAAGTTCATTGCGTCATTTCTTATATTAGGCCAATAATATCCTTGTTTTAAGGCTTTATGCGCTAAGAAGTATCCATTAGCGTGATTACCATATACACAAGCTTCATATTCGTTTTATGCACCTAAGCAACAGGAGTGTATAACCTCGTTTGAATAAGATGTCACCTTGCACTGTGTATCTAGCATCTCTTATTCGCAATTTTTCTACTACATTTTTATTCTCATGAAGTACTTCATCTTTTAAATAGGAAATAATGTCTTTCATTCATGAAGTTTTATCCTATATCCACAAGATTTCCTTCCTTTTTAGCCAACTGATGATTTTGGTAGCAATTTTACAATAATTATTTTAAATAGAATCGCGTCTTTTGAGCTTACTAGTTTTGATAAGGCATCTACATGCTCATTTTTCTCCCTACGGATTTGGACAAGTTCAAACTTGTCAAAGCCCCGAGGGAGATTTACTGCTTCTGTAAGTTATACAGCCAATCATTTTTCATTAGCTGTGAATGTCCTTTTTATTTGGTTCACCAACAACTACAAGTCATTTTTTATTTCAATCTAAACCTACATTTCTTTTGTCAACTGTAACATGCCAATAGTGCTTCGTATTCGCCACATTGTTGGTTGCTTTAAATGTGAACCTCAGTATGCAATTCAATTTGTGCAATTTTAGGCTTCTTAATATTATGTCTACCCCAGAGCCAATATCTCCTAATTTATCTATCCATAGGCAACTTTCACATTGTCTGCTCGGGTTTTTCCTCAAGAATTGGAACATCTGAATAAAATCATTTAATGTATGTATTTTGATCACATATCGTCCTTTATATCTTATTTCAAATTGTCCCAGTTCCACTACCCATTTCATTAGCTTCCTTAGCGCATCAGACTCTTGCAGTATTTGTTTGAGTGAGAAATTTGTTAATACTTTAATACTATGACTCTGAAAATAGAGTAGCAATTTTCAGGACATGTGACTAAGGCAAAGGCCAGCTTTTCCATATCCAAATACCTCAACTCTACTCCTTGCAGAGCTTTACTTATATAGTAAACTGGTAATTGTTGCTACCCTTCTTCTTTTACCGGTACGTGTTCTTCCTGGTGGTCTTTTAGGGTTTGGAATGTCTGTTCACATTTGCTACTCCATTCGAACTTTTTTCCTCACTTCAACACATGGAAGAAAGGGAAACATTTGTCCTTTGCTCGAGATATAAATCTACTTAATGCAGTAACTCTTCCTATCAGGCTTTGCACCATCTATTGAGTTAGATGGGACATCATTTTTATCCAGGCCCGAATTGTGTCTGGGTTTACTTCGATACCTCATTGGTTGACCATATAATCGAGGAACTTTCCAGATTTTACTTTAAATGTGCATTTTAGCAAATTGAGTTTTTATTCTGTATTTTCTTAATACATTGAAAGCCTCCTCCAAGTATTTCAAATGGTCTCCAGCCTGATGGCTTCTTACAAGCATATCATTG
This sequence comes from Osmanthus fragrans, assembly GCA_019395295.1. Classification (NCBI taxonomy): domain Eukaryota; kingdom Viridiplantae; phylum Streptophyta; class Magnoliopsida; order Lamiales; family Oleaceae; genus Osmanthus; species Osmanthus fragrans. Next base: position 12,967,088 of record CM033353.1, on the reverse strand, counting down.
ATATATATATATATATATATATATATATATATATATATATATATATATATATATATATATATATATACTTCCATCTTTTTCCCAATTTAGTCCACAAACATTTTATTGACTAACCTCGAATAGGTTGTCCCCGCATTTTCAGCACAAACGACATTACTTTGTAATAGTGTAGTCCCAATCTATCACAAATGTGGTATGTTCCTCGTCAAGTCAATACAAAGGAATTTGGTTATATCCTGAATATGCATCCATAAAATTTAGTACCTCATGTCTCGTAGAAACATCCACCATCTGATCAATTTTGAGGAGCAAGAAGTTATGTTTTGGACAATTTTTATTCAAGTTCGTAAAGTCTTGACAGGTTTGCCATTTTTTGTTGCTCTTTTGGTACTAAAATTGGATTGTATACCCAAACTGGATAGTGAGCTTGGCAAATAAAGCAATTTTCCAATAGTTTATCTACCCGCTTTTTAGTGCCTCTTATTTTTTGACACTCATTGGTCAATGCCTCTATATTTTAGGCTTGATCTTATGATCGAGTTTCAAGGCATGATAGGCAATTTTGGGATCGATCTCTATCATTTGCATGTTTCCAAGCATACCATTTCCTATCTTCACTAATATAGTGGCTTTTCAATGAAGGACAAGGCCTCCTCTGGTGAAAGTGCGTATCCGTCGCAAGAATTCGAGGGTTACTTTTCATATCCAATCGAATGCTTTTTGACATTCACATTTTCTGTACTCTTATTGTCTCAGAGTGACATTTAGCCGTTATCATTGCACGGATCATGACTACCTTATCTTCAGCACCTGAAATTTCAATTCTAGGTTCAATAGATGTAATTGACAAGGTTAAGATTGTGCTTTACCTATAAATTTACCTTTTTTGATTCACCTACCTTCCAGGTTCTATATCTTTGTATATAGATCAACACATTCCATCATTAGTGCTTTTGAATCATCGACCATCGTACGAATGTTCTCTGTTGTGCAAAAAGTGCAAGCCGCAAGTGCACGGGTCGCGTTCAAGTAATAAAGTGGATCTTTTAAATCCGAACTGTTGATCCCTCGAGGAACGTATACTTTCAAGTATTCGACTCTAATCAATTTTAATTTCAACAACAAAAACAAACAAACACACAATAAAACATATGATATGAAACAAGGAAAATTAACTAAAATCTACAAAATAGGAAAAACACAAATGCTTGGAAATTTTGGAGGGAAAACATGGTTGGGATTCTTAGTTTCGTTTAACCGTCGCCTAATTAATTTTTCTACATGCCAATTAACGAATTACTCAATTTCGATGTTAAACCCGATCTTCCAATTTTAGTTAATTATCTTTCTCGGGTGAAACTAACCCTAATTTGATTAGTTTAACCTACTATATCTCTATGTCGATTACAATCAAACAATCGCATTCAATCTTTGTGAAAATAGCTCATTGGATCACCTAGGGCTAGTGGTATATCTCTATCTACTGCATAAACATAGCGTTTCTACTATTTGATCTAAAATGCACAATCTTCTCTCGAATGATGTACAAATCACTAAATACAATCATCTATTGGCCACATAAATAAAAATGCAATAATTATAATAATAGAAACACGTGAAAGTAAATAACATAACATTAAAGAACAAATATTGAAATTAATTAAAAGCAAGGTTAAACTAATACCACGAATCCGAACACAATAAATTTAGCTCATTTTATACATATGATAAAAAAAAAAGAATATTTATATAAATACATTACAAATTTGACAAAACAATTGAGAAAAATCAACGTTTAAAGATAAAAACCTTTTTGTAAAGCTTATACTTGATTTCTCCAAATCCTTGTCAAAGTCCTTGATGTATCTCCTTTGAATGCTCTTGATTTCACTCCCAAAATATACTAAGCAAAAATTAAAAGAAAAAGAAGAGAAAAAGAAAATAAACCAAGGAAGACGTCCTAGCAGAGAAGAAAAACTGAGAAATGAAAATATCTCAGTTACAGGTTTTAAATCAAAACCTAGGAAAATTGCACCCTTGGACCCTAAAGCTTCAAAAGGCGAGCAAAAAGGTCCCTCAACTTTGAACTTGTACATTTTGGTCCTCGAATTTTGACTTTCATTTCACTTTTGCCCTCCATAAATTGCATCTCAAATCCTCCAATTTCAGTACTTGAACTTTGGTCCCCAACTTCACAATTTTTGTACGCTTTTAGTCATTTTTTCATTCTTTTGCCTTGTTCTATTTCCTTTGGGTGATTTTTGCCTACAAAAGCATAAATTATACAATTGTGAGTAGAAATCCAAACATTTTAATCAATAATAAGTTAGTTTAAGTATTAAATAAGTGTGCAAATCATACTTATCATTCTCTGCCTCCGAATTTACACGTATATCTACTATAGCAATGCTACTCTCTAGATACTTATTCCTCGATGTTGCAGCTGATGGTTGATTTATCCTTGATCATTTCATTTCGTTTGATTTTAGGTGTCCTTCAGCTGGAGGGTGAAAATTCGTGGTCTACCCTATTCAAGTTTTCCACAAGCAGCACCAATTTGTTAACAGTACAAATTGAATCAAACGAATTTATTGATAAAACGGTTACAATCGAATATCAGTGTAAACACAATCAACAAATCATCTCATCTAACTATGACTTTCACCTCCTAAACACACTAATCTTGATGCTTCAACTAGAATAAGAAGAGAAATAGCTATTGAGGTGTAAATATTTGAATTGCATGCCTTTTTCCTTCAAGTGAAGGGATATTTGTAATTTTCTCTTCAAATGTTGGGATAGTTTGATCATTTTCAAGTTGTGCCAGATGGCGGCTCCTTATTGGTTATCTTGTAACTGATTTAGTTAGAGTCAAGCTTTATTCATTTTTCCATGTGTTTCTTATTGACAACATATAGTTAGTCCCTTTATGAAAAATAGTTGGTGACTTTTAGGCAAGCCTTTTGCATCTTTGTACCCTTCGCGTGTTGCTTTCCACCTTGCTAATAAGTAAATCTTGCGAGGTGTATTCCCTGATTCAACATTGATGAAAGTGTTATAGACCACTACTCTTATGTCTATTGTGTTGGGAATTTATTTAAACATGCACAGCGAAAAATAAAATAAATTTCAATTCCCACCAAGGATCTGCTTTGTATTTAGATAGAAATTGTATATTTCTTTAGATCTGCGAACTCTTTTGCTATTCCTGTAATTTCAGCAATCTTGATCTGTCTCCCACAGCTGTCCAATTGTCCAACCTCTAATGGAATCCACATAGGGAACAAGATTGAGAATGAACTAGGATTTACTTTTCTTATGCTAGCAAGAATAATGAAAATTCATTACTGTTTTTAAAACTCTAGCAACTTATTTATATATGCCCAAACGGGCTCGGCCAATCTTACAACTTAACCCGGTCCATTATTTAATTAATCCAATTAATTAAATTTGTTCAATGAATATTATTAATTAATTCGGGTTTATTAATAAGAAGCTCAATTAATTAATTATCAGCGCTTGTCAATTAATTAATTAGTAACTCTCATTCTTCTAGTTCATATTTTGTGTGTGACCCATTAGGTTCTCAATCACAACTAGTTGGCACGCAGGCCTAAATGAAATTGGACTCGCACGCCAATAATAATAATAATGACAATAACGGACTCACAGATCCAAAACAATTAAAAACTCGCATGCCCCATAATAATAACAATAATAACGGACTCCCAGATCCAATACAATTAAGAGCTCGCATGCCCATAAAATAACATGAATTAAATCAATCATTCAATACATCCATATGGTCGAGTCCATAATCATCCACTAATAAACATTCATCATATAAATATTTTTCTATATAATATCTAATATCATATGCAAACATGTTTCAAGAATTTAGCAATTAATGTCGTCTAAACTATTTAGAAAAATGGATCGATATAACTAAATAATTAATTAATCATAGTAATTTCATTGGTGGGTTTATTTAATTAAAATCAAATTTAAATTAAATACCGAAATAGAGTCCAACTCTAATTTCACAATTATAGGGTGGAAATATTTAATTAAAATCAAATTTTAATTAAATAGCAAAATTAGAGTCCAACTCTAATTCCACGATTTAGGGAAAATTTATTTAATTAAAATCAAATTTTAATTAACTACCAAATTAGTGTCCAACTTTAATTCTAAGAAATTTTTTGGGGGGAGACAATTTAATTAAAATCTAATTCTAATTAAATGTCAAATTAGAATCCAATTTCAAGAACATATTAGGGCGAATTATTTAATTAAAATAAAATTTTAATTAAATACTAAATTATAGTTCAACTCTAATTTAAATTGTATTAACATTTTTATTTAAGATAAAACTCCTAAATAAAATAAAATTCAATTTATGGTCAAAGTTTAATATTTAAGTTAAAATCTAATTTTAACGAAAATATAAAAGTCATCAATTTTAAATAAAATTTTAATATTGGGTCAAAATTAAAATATAGGTGAAACCCATTTAAAATCAAATTTAAAACCCTTTTAAAATTCAAAACCTCATTTTGAAAATTGCATTTTAATCCAAGTTTAAAATTATAATCAGGACCTCTCAATTTCGTAAATTGCAAGAAGACCCTTTATTAAAATAATTACAAACTAACCCTTGAAATAAAATTGCAGGAACGGACTCGCAATTTCATAAATTGCAAAAGAAGCCCCGCCTCCAAAACGCTAGACACGTTTGCTGAAAACCCTAAAAATTCCACCCCCTATTCTCCTTCTTGCCGGCGGCGGCGAATTTGAAAACCCTTAACATAGGGCAAGCCGATGCCGTCCCAACCCATGTGCGGCGGGACGCTGCCGCTGTCATGCACCGGCGGCGTCCACAGTGATTGCAGCATTTCGCGTTGCAGTTTCTTAGGCAGCAATAGCAGCGACAGTCGTTGTTGCTCGCGCTGTCATACAATGGTGGCGTTCACCGTTACTGGTGCGTTTCGCTGCAGTTTCTTGGGCAGCAGCGACGACAACCATTTTTGCTCGCGCACTACCTTGCCGGTCATGACCGGTGATTCCGCCAATCATCGCCGCCTCATTCAACCCTTCCTTTTTATATTTATTTTTTATCCAAAAATTATTTTATTTTCAAAATTAGATTCTGAATATAAAAAAATAATTTTAAAAATTGCTATATTCAAGAAATAAATATAAACAATCAACTTTTGAATGTTCAATCATGCTAAACAATTTCTAATAAACACAAAGTAGGCTCTGATACGATTGTAGCGAATTTACTTAAACATGCACAGTAGAAAATAAAATAAATTTCAATTCCCATCAAAGATCTGTTTTGTGTTTAGATAGAAACTGTACATTTTTTAAGATCTGCAAACTCTTTTGTTATTCCTATAGTTTCAGCAATCCTGATCTGTCTCCCACAACTGTCTAATTGTCCAGCCTCTAATGGAATCCTCACAGGTAATAAGATTGAGAAGGAACTAGGATTTACTTTTTTTATGCTAGCAAGAATAATGAAAATCCATTACTATTTTAAAACTCTAGCAGCTTATTTATATATGGTGGAAATTACACAATACCCTACTTTAAGTATTCAACATTCTAAAATCAGACCCCAAGTTTCACAATTCAAAAATCAAAAGTTTTATTTTAATTAATATTTTATAAAATAAATATTTATACTCCAAACCCTAATTTTAGATTCTCACTCTCCTCTCTCTCTCTCTCTCTCTCTCTCTCCATTCCCACAACCAACCGTCTCTCTCTCTCTCTCTCTCTTCTCAATTCTCTCTCTCTTTGCCGGTAGGCAGTAGCAACCGTCAGCGTGAATCGCCGGCCAGAAGAAGCACGCCGTCGTCGCTGGAGAGAAGTGAAGCACGCCACCGTCGTTGGAGAGAAGTGAATCGCCGAAGTGAATAGCAGGCTAGAAGTAGGCCTTCGAGACAGCGGTGGCTTCGCTCGATGATCGAGAACACCAAACCGCCGCTGCAGCTTACAGATCGATGGGGTTTTTTTTTTAGCAAATGGTTGTTACATATGGTTCTGGCGTGTTGTGTTGGCAGTGGTGATTGTAGCGGCGATTGTGATACGGTGGTGGGTTTGGGGTGACGAGGTGGTGATGTTAATGCGATAGATCTAGGTAGGACGATGGTGGTTGTGATAGTCGCGGCGGTGCTTGTGTTGGCAGTGGTGATTTGGGTGGTGTTGGGAGGTCTTGGTTGCTGAGGCGGTGGGCGGCGTCGCGGAGTCGATGGTGCAGTGCTTTTTAGTGGTGGGATGGGGCGTGCGTGTTGTTGGTGTTGTAGTGATGGTATGTCGTCTATGGTGGCAGTGGCGACGCCACGGTGGTGGTTGGTGGTGGTGCTGTGACGTTGGTTGTGAAGAAAAATGTGATTGTGACTTCCACTTGTGACTCCAAATTGGATATGTGACCTGAATATTGTGATCGTGACTTTTAATTGTGACCAAAAATTTGATAAGTTGTGACTAAAAATTAAGCTGTGATTTGTTGTGATCTATAAATAAATTGTGACGAGTAAAATTTTGATATGTGACTAATGGAATAAATTGTAACCCGTAAAATTTTTGAATTGTGACTTCAGAAATGATTTGTGACCTAGTAAAAGTTCGATTCGTGACTTTGGAAATGATTTGTGACTTATAAATTTTTCATCTGTGACCAAGAAAAAAATTGTGACCTTTAAAATTTTTGAATTGTGACCGTAAAAAAATCTGTGACATTTAAAAATTTTGATTTGTGATCGAAAAAAAATATGTGACTAATTAAATTGTGAATCTGTGACCGATGAACAAATTGTGACCTATAAAATTTTTGAATTGTGACGTAAAATAATTTTTGACATTTGAAAATTCTGATTTGTGATCGAAAATAATATGTGACTAGTTAAATTGTGAATCTGTGACCAAATTATATAGATCTGTGACCTTAATATATTTAACTAATTAAATATATAATTAATTAATTAATTAATAAATAATAAAAATCTGATTTTTAAAAGTTGAAACTTATTTTCTTATTATTGAAATTGGCCAAAGTTATACTCTTACTTATGAAAATTACCCTTATATATGCCCAAACGGGCTCGACCCGTCTTACAACTAAACTCGTCCAATATTTAATTAATTAAATTTGATCAATGAATTAATTAATTCATGCCTATTAATAAGTAACCCAATTAATTAATTATCCAATGCTTATCAATTAATTAATTGGTAACTCTCATTCTTCTAGTTCACCACTTGTGTGTGACCCATTAGATTCTCAATCACGATGCATAGCGACGTGAATTATTATTTTGATCTAATCAAAATCGATAAACCAAAATACCCTTTTGATTTATCACTAATTCATATTCGTCGTCCCAAATTGACATTTAGCAATGTGTGACAATACATGTGACGGAAAATGTCACGTTGTATGACAAAATCAAATTTATTCGTTTACTGTGAAATTATAATCTTTTCGTCAATATGGTTTGACCAATAATGAGATATGGATATGTGTCAATCTCAATTATCGATCATATCTTTCATTCCACTATTAAGTCAATTTAAGTTGAAAACTCATTTTCGACTTATGGGTACACCTTAGCCAATGATTTCGTTATCAACTTAATTAGATGAAATGTAGATCATAATCTCTTACTATCTAAGAGTAACAAATTCGCTATTGACCACTCACAACCTTAATATGATTTTTGACATACTCGAACAATGTCGTATTAGCGGCCCTTGGCAGAGCAACATCCAACATTATCAAAGTATGACTGTCCTCATATAAAACACTATGATGACCTCAAGTCGAAGGACCAATTACACTACCGAATGTTAGAGGTTAACCATTGACACTCAGATAGTTATCCATGTGGAATCTCCCAACGGGTCTCAAATGTTTTGTTCTAAACAAAATATTCACGTGTTCATTTAAATGTCACTTCACTTTACCTTGTGAGATCAGCTGCTTATTTCACAAGTAAGGAATGTCACACGTGCTGGTCTCTCCGTATCTCGTTATTATTTACGACTACGGATGATTTAAGATTCAATCATATGTAATTTGTATCTCACAATCACAACTCCTTGTGATTAGCAAATTATTAAGATTTGAATATACGGACTTTATTATTTAATTTAATTGAATATCAATTAAACAATAGATCTGTCATATAATTATATCAATTATATATTAAAAGTGTTCACCCAAAGTTGATTGGACTTAAGATATATAACATCGATTTTGCTACTAGTACATCAAGGTGTACCTAACGGTGTACATCCTCCTCACATGGAAAGGGAGGCCACTTGAATAAAATAATCGAGTGGGTCCCCCATGTGAGAAGGTGGACACCATTATGTACAAATCTTGATATACAAATAGCATTTTTGATATAACACTTACATACTGCATAAGCTCCGAGCTTTTAGCTTTTTTACATTTCAATATAGTACGAACCATCTATGTCAATAGATTTGGCACCGATCAGAATTTGACTATCCAACTGAAAATCAATAAACAATTATCCTGGAGTATTTGCCTCGTTAGAAAGTAGATGGAACAGCAAGTATTATGATTCGTTGGTAAACTTCAAGAATAATATGAAGTTATTAGCGTTGAGATTTTGGTTTTAAAAAAAGTACACGACTAATTTATCTCTGTGATTGTAAATATCATAAGATGGTCACTTTCTACCAATATTATAAAAAGGATAACTGCATCATACTATATAATTAAAATAAATGTCTTCTTGCTTTTTCACTTGTATTCTCAACTTGTTTGATCGTAGTCATATCTTCAACGTTCAATTAATTAGTACAATTCTGATTTTTTTGCCATAATCAAAGATAAGATCTGCAAATTAATAGGAGGTTGACGATAATAATACGACGAAAGAAATTGAGGACATAAATACGAAAATGAACAAAAGATGAGGAACTTCAGTGCAATCAAAATTTGATGTAGTTAACAAAAAATGTGGGATAAATGAATTGTCCTTCAGAAAATGCTCACTTTTAGATGAAATTACCAAACCTAATATCTAGTAGGCAAATTTGAAGTCTTTTCCATTTTTTTTTTTTTTTAAAAAATTCACGTCAAATTTAACATGACGCATTTAACAATTGTTCAAAAACCAATTACTCTTTTCTCTATTCTCTATTCTCTATTCTCTCTTCTCTCTTCCTAATTTCTTTTAAGCAAAAAAGCTACCCAACACAAGTTGTTCGAGATAGTTCAAAATGTCTAGCTCACTCTTAAATTGTCGACAAAATCTCTATCTTATACGAACTTATGCAAGATATCAAAATCTCAAAACAATTCGTTTATTCGCAACAATTACAATTGTCTAACAATCTCAAATTGTCGAAAAAACGTTCATCTTGTGCGAACTTTTGCACAGTGCCACATCTTTCATGACAATTCGTTTACACGTCTAATACCTAATAATCGGAACATTGTGCAAGTATGCAATAATCAATGTGTCCAGGAAGGAACTAGCAATCAAGATTTTTCTTTCATCCTTGACGATCCATTAGTTTATGTAAAATTGCCCGTAGAAACAAAATCTATGTAAAAAAAAGCTTTGAATATTTACTAAATCCTCTCAAAAATGAAGAATTAGACAACGGAATGCATGTTATAAATGATCATGATATTGAAGAAACTAACTTTTATTTCAAAATGGCACGCACACACGTTAGAATGTTGGGCTAAAAAGAAGTAACCGGACAAGAGAGATATGATTTGAGTCCTTGATATAATTCAGGGCATGAGTAGACTGCCCGTGCCCTCTATTGTCCTCAAAGGAGATGAGTTCACGTTGCAAAAGATACTCAAATCCCTGCAAGCAACTTAAAAATTTTAAACTAAACACGAGATTAAGATCAAGATCCACTAATAGTTGTAAGCATGCATTTTGTGTATAATAATCAGATGTTTGGAACGTATCGTGTATGTGTTGAAGTATTGGTGACACTTTAGTTGTCAACCAAACATGTATTTCGATTTTTACTTAGTTGTAGTTTTTAGTTGAAGTCTAACTATTTGTGATGTAAAAGATAGACTAAGTATAGCCTATTACAAGTGGAGTATGCTGTCAAATGTCTAAGAAATGTATTGTCAAGGTATGGTAGTGTAAGAGTAGGTAGTGTAGTTGATAGAAAGTCTTGTAAAAGGCTCTATATATGCAGCCTTTGATATACTCAAAATTAAGAAGTTAATACATTAAAAATGTAGCCCTAAAGTTCTCTCTTCTCCTCTGGTTTTATTATCAGAAAACTAGAGTTTATATCTTTGTTTTTGCCTAAATCCGGTCACTGCCATAACCGGTTGCTTTAACATTTTGTTCCACTTTTTGATGCTAATCTTACAATGTTTTATAGCTTTATTTGTAAAGCTTTAGATCCATAATTCCAACAGTGGCATCAGAGCTTATATGTTCTTAAGGGGCCTAAAAAAATGCCAGGAAAAAGAAGGAAAAAGGGGCCACAAAGAAGCTGAGATGGAACCAGAAGAAGTTATAAAAAAATGGCAGCCAAAAATGCTGAAAAATTGAAATCCGGTTTGATGCCAAAGTTTCAATAGCAGCGCTGAGAGTCAAATTTGATCCTTGATGGTGTTGAAAGTGGCTGAAAACAGAAGCAAATGCCGAAAAGAAGTTGCAGTGAAAAGGAGCTGCAAAAATGGTGAAAGGGGTTGTTGAAGTGCCGAAAGAAATGAGAAAAATTTGGTACTGATAAAATGAAAAATCTAGTATGCTGGCATTATTTAGAGTTGAAAAATTGATCTATGAAGATCAGAGCTGAAAAATTAAACCTTGGCCATGAAAAAATTGAAGAAAACAGCAATTGAAGGAACAGTAAATGCCAGAAAAACTAGAAAAAGAAATGCTATTTTTAAGTGCTGTAAAAGGGCTGAAAAATGAGTGAATCCAGTTAGCGAAGAAGGAGTGAATCTGGTAGAAGACAGTAAGCTCGAAACTTGGTAAGCTCGAAACCAGCAGCAGCCCTGGAAAATGAAGCTCTCAGATGGTGCTGGAAATGGCAGAAAAGTGGAGTGAATCTGGTAGAAGCCAATAAGCTCAACCAAGCCAAAAATCAGCAGCAGCCCTGGGAAAATCTGATGGTGAAGAAAATGGCTGAAAACCCGAAATCCAGCAAGCTTTAGCAGCATCCCTGTTTCAGCTTTCAAAAATCAGAAGGTAAGATGCAAGTTGAATGTTCTTTGTAGATGATTGATCCAAGGCTAAAAAAAAGTTGATCAACTACGAAAGAGAAGTTGCAACCATGGGAGCTTGGATCAAATGGAAAACAAAGATACTTTAAACTTGTAGTCATAAAAACAGAAAAATGAAGAAAACAGCCCTGACCAAAACAACAGCAGCAACTTCAACATGAAATCTGAGGAAAGATGCAAGAATGAAAGTTCTTTGGGTGAGGTTGATTCAAATGCAATAGATGTTGATCAACTACGAAAAAAGTTGCAACCAAGGTATTTCGATCAAATAAAAAACAAAGATACTTCAAAACTTGTAGTCACCAAAATCTGATATGATCAGCAGCAGCTCAAAAACAAAAAGAATGGTTCAAAAACATGAAAAATGGTTTTATGGTTTCCAACCAAAGTGTCAAGGAAGAGTGTTGAAGTATTGGTGACACTTTAGTTGTCAACCAAACATGTATTTCGATTTTTACGTAGTTGTAGTTTTTAATTGAAGTTTAACTATTTTGTGATGTAAAAGATAGACCAAGTATAGCCTGCTACAAGTAGAGTATGCTGTCAAATGTCTAAGAAATGTATTGTCAATGTATGATAGTATAAGAGTAGGTAGTGTAGTTGATAGAAAGTTTTGTAAAAGGCTCTATATATGCAACCTTTGATATACTCGAAATTAAGAAGTTAATACATTAAAAATGTAGCCCTAAAGTTCTCTTTTCTCCTCTAGTTTTCTGATAGAGTTTATATTTTTGTTTTTGCCTAAATCCGGTCATTGCCATAACCGGTTGCTTCAACATTTTGTTCCGCTTTTTATGTTAATCTTACAATATTTTAGAACTTTATTTGTAAAGGTTTAGATTCATAATTCCAACAGTATGCTCTTGTGACCTTGTCATATTACTCTGTGATGGTTAATGATAGACAGGTCAAGGAATATTCATACATTTCATTATTGATTAATTAAAGTTACATAATTCCTATTGCTCTTTAGCTTCCAACATTTTCATGCAAACCAAAATGTAAAGCTATAGAATGGAGCAATCTGCATAAATAAGTTGAAATTTGCACTTAGATTCCATGAAAAACAGATTTTGGGTTACAAATTCAGTGTTTTCAATCCAAAGCGAAACCATCATCCTAGGGGTACAAATTTTTTTTTTTTTTTTTTTTTTTTTTTTTTTTATGTTGTGGGGTCAAAAATTAAAGTGTGATTTTTAAAAAAAAATATATAATATTAATGAAAATAAGTTAATATGTATTGTGATACTTTGAAAACGTTTTATAATTATATGATTATCAATATTGTTAAATAAATTTTGTTACTTGTATAGTTTTGTTTATCATTTCGTTGATAAATGTTGAGCTGACAACAAGTAAATCAAATTGAATGTATGAAGTAAATGAATTGAAATAAAATTTACATTTAATCTAGAAAGTAAATGAAATTTAAATTTAATGCAAAAGTAATTCAAATTACATTTAATCCGTAACAATCTTAAAATTTTCGACGTCATATTCCATGTAAAATTTCCTAATAAAATAATATAAAATATATTGAAAAATTTATCTTGCTAAAATAATAAAAGTTAATGAAATAATTGAGATTTTTTTTTTAAAAAAAAAAAGACGAGTTAGACGCCTCTTTTAAGATGTATGTTGGATGTATATTTAATTATTTTCGATATCCATTTGGACCGTTTCAATATGACTACGATGTAATTCTTGAAACTAACTTCTAGATGACATAGGCAATTTGTGAATTCAAATAGTATATGATCATCAACAAATTTTGAAACATAGTCAATTATCGAAATCCTCTAAATACTAGTTTGGAACGACTTATTTCCATGCATCGTAACTTTTGTTACGGTTAGCCATTTTGCACTCCATTAACTAGTAAAAAACTAGATCATAAGCACTTCGAAATAATATTAAGAATGCAATGTTTCGACTTCATTTGACATCCCATGATGAGTAGGTCATAAATGGATCAAAATAACTATTTTCTAGGGAAAAAAAAACCATAAAATTTGTAGGGTCATTTGACCCCATGTGGGTCTGCCCATGCATCATCCAAATAGTACGATAAAATTTGTTTTGTTGAATATTAGTACATTTCACATGCAAAATGATTGAGAAAGAGAAAGGGGAGCAAAGAAGAGAACAAATTAGGACAAAAGAAACCAATTTATTCATATATTCAAGGGTACATATTACACTGATTAAGCCCTCTTTATATAGAGCAACTAAGCTAAAATAAAAAGAACTTCTAATAAATTAGATTTTTGTCAATATATCGAAACTAACATATTCTAATTGAGATAAAAATTTTGAATTTAAAATTATATTTAAACTCTATCTCTACTTCCATCATTTCTCCTCAGTTGAGAAACTCGACCCCTACAAGGTGGAATGCAACTTCATAACAAAAAAGGACGATCTTTCTTTATAACCAAATAATGTAATTGATCACTCAATCTGTAAATCATCCCCAATAATATGATCTAACCAAAGAAATGATCTTTCTTTTTCATTGGTGGATATTTGGATCTTAACATTTGAATTTAATTTGCTATATATCAATGGATTAATATGACATATTATCAATGTTTAGCATAAGATGAGCATCAATGCTCATAGATCATTCATCTATGTATATAATTCTTCAACAAAGAACGTCCAGCATCTTCTAAATCTCATTTCAATAATTTTATATTCAAAGCTATCATTCTAAACCTTATTATTTAATCATATCTTAATATTGAGGTAAGTTACCTTTTTATTTCTTATTTTATAATATTTTGTTTTAGTATAACATTAGCAATGTGTAAGCATATCACTATTTGTTGTTTAAGTTTATATTAATTATTCTTCATGCATATAATTTATTGGATAAATTACAATATAATCCATCAATTTATTATTCCAAAAATGCATTATTAGCCAAAAAAAAAAAAAAATGGGGCTAAAAATAGGCTGTTAATATACAGTGTAGATTGAAGTAGGAGATTAACGATTTATTAGAATACCTAAGCATATTTAATTTACAGCATAATCAATCTTGTTTGCTTTCTTATATATACATACATTTGTAGATTTCTAATTCAAGGACACATTCCCTGGAATTTATATCTTTACACACACACATAGGTAGATATCAATTTAAGTTTATATTTAATGATATGATAATTAACTCTGGCTTAAAAATAAGTTGAATATGGAGTCACAATTATTCTAAGAGAACTTTTCTCTCAAAAAAACACTAGCGGTCGTCGCCTCTCTAAGATGGATGTTCTGCCTCCATGGCTGAGCCGCCCGACCATGGAAAAACCACTAATAATTATGTACCTTCTCATCCAATATCATATGCAGTCGCTGTATCTTCTTCTCTTATACGCCATGACCTCTCCTCTATACTTGTCATGGACATCCCTGTTTCGTTAAGACAACCACAATGGAAGGAAGGGAAACATGCTGTGATATTTTCCCTACTTGAATTACAGCGATCAGAAACACCGCTCCAATATTCTCTTATTGCGAAATTCTCAAATTCTCGCCCTCGAATGGATGTTATTCGTGACCATATCAGCACCAAATGGGGGGTTATCAACCGTTCCAATTGTGAGTCTCATTGATAGGCGCCATGTTCTGATTAAAATTCAAAACGTAGAGGACTTTTCCAAAGCCTGGACACGTGACTCACACTCTATTGAAGGTTCACTGTTCAAGCTATTTAAATGGTCAAGGAATTTTAACGCAAAGGAGGAGTCCCCTGTCACTCCGATTTGAATTAGACTACATCTTCTTCTATTGAATTTCTACATACCATCTTATTTGCAAGCTATTGTGAGACCACTTGGCAAATATTTGGACACCGACCTACCAACAATCACTTTTACGAGACCTAGTTATGCCAGGGTATGCGTAGAAATTGATCTTTCGGTTGCAAGGGAAGATGTCATCTGGATTGGCTCAGATAATGGTGAAGGATTCTGGCAAGAGGTGGTATACGAGAGATCTCCTAAGTACTGTGTTAATTGCCGACTAAATGGTCATGAGAAAATTGATTGTAATTGGTTAAACAAATGACATAATAATGTCTCCAAGCAGAATGGTTCTATGAAGTATTGATAAAGTTTTGATTCAAAGAGAATGAAAAATATGTTGTTACCGGATTCAATTTTCACTTAACGAATTTGATAACCTTACCAGATTCGTTCTTACCATATTTGAGGAATGCTTACCGGATTTGGTGAGCTTACCGTATTTCAACTTACCGGTTTTGAGAACTTACCGTATTTTGTTTAAACTTACCGGTTTTGTTCAAACTTACCGGTTTTGAGCAAATTAAATGAGAAAGAAGAAGAGAGGTTTCTTTCAAGCAAAAAGAACATTGATTAGCTTTATTTCTTGCTGAATATATAGACTCACAAGACCATACTCAACAACAACTTCCTACCTACTCCAATCTAATAAATTGACAACAAAATATGAGACCATACTTGGTCAATATTACAAAGATTAAGCTACCAACTAAGGTACATAAATCACATCACCTTAGATACAAAAATAAATAACCATACATCAGCAAAAGTGTCAATCAATTTTCAACATTCCTCTTTGGCACTTTTGCTGAAAACACCGAGATTGTTTCTTAATGTTTCGAACCTTGCCTTAGCTAAAGGCTTCGTTAAGATGTCTGCAAGTTGATCATCTGATTTGCAGTGCACTAGCTTTATTTCATTTTGTTCATGAGCTTCTCTGATTGAATGGTATCTGATTTTGATGTGCTTGGTTCTACCATGGAAGACCAGATTTTTCACCATTGCAATTGTAGACTGATTATCACAATAGATAACTATGGCCTCATCTTGCTTGAATTTCAAATCTTCTAACACATTCCTTAGCCAAATTGCTTGATTTGTAGCTTTTGAAGCAGCTATGTATTCAGCTTCAGTTGTTGATTGGGCTACCGTTTTTTGTTTCATTGAATTCCAGCAAATGATACTTGATCCAATATAAAATATGTAACCAGAAGTGCTTTTCATGTCCTCAAAACTCCCAGCCCAATCACTATCAGTGTAGCCAGTTAACTTGTACAATTCTGACTTCCTGAACCAGATTCCCATTTCATCAGTTCCTTTGATATATCTTAGGACTCTTTTGGCCGCTTGGAAATGCAATTCACTAGACTCATGTCTGAACCTTGATAGAAGATTTGCAGCATAAGTTATAGGAGGCCTGGTTGCTATTAAATACAATAGACAACCAATCAAACTTCTGTAAATCTTTGCATCAACCTTCTTTGTACCGTCTTCCTTTAACAATTTTTCATTTTGAACTAATGGTGTGTTAACAGACTTACAATTTTCCAAGTTAAACCTTTTTAAAACATCATCTGCAAATTTCCTTTGACTGATGAAAATACCTTGCTGATTCTGATAAATCTCCATTCCTAGGAAATAATGCATCTCTCCCAAATCAGTCATTTCAAAGGCTTTCTTTAATTCATCTATCACTTCTTTAATTTCTTTGTTGCTGCTACCGGTGATCAAGAGATCATCAACATAGAGTGATATGATGACCATTCTTCTTCCACTTGTTTTACATATAAAGTTTGTTCATTTATACTTTTTGTAAAACCAAGATAACCAAGATGGCTATCAATTCGACTGTACCATACTCTTGGAGCCTGTGTTAAACCATACAAGGCTTTCCTTAATAGATACACTTTATCCTGATTTTCATCCACCAGAAAACCTTCAGGTTGCTTTATGAAAATCTTCTCATTCAAGTATCCATTAAGAAAGGCTAATTTGACATCAAGTTGATAAATTTTCCAACCACTTTGAACTACAATTGCCATTAGCAATATGATAGTCTCATATCTTGCAACAGGAGCAAATGTATCAGTGAAATCAATACAAAACTGCTGAGCATATCCCTTGATTACCAACTTTGCTTTCAACTTGTTAACTGGTCTATCTGGATTCAATTTTGTTTTGTACACCCACTTAACCCCAATCACATGCTTATTCTGAGGTCTATCAGTCAATTCCCAGGTGTCGTTCTTTTTTATCATCTTGATTTCTTCCTTCATTGCAGCCATCTAATTAGGTGATTTCGATGCTTCATCAAAGTTTGCAGGTTCAACTATAGCAGTATTACAACTTGCATAAATGTCTGCAAGTGGTCTTATTTTCACTCTGCCATTGTCTATATCTGGATCATCATCTGATTCCAACTCATCTTCAATGAATCCTCCTTTTCTGTTTTGTGAAATCAATTCACTTGTTTTTTATTTCTCAACGGAACTTGCCTCCCAATTCCATATAGTTTCTTCATCTACCTTGAGATCCCTGTTGGAGATTATCTTTTTTGACTTAAGATTAAACACCCTATATCCTTTTGTGTTGCTGCAATAACCAACCAGTATTCCAACCTCGGCCTTTTCACTTAACTTATCTATCTTTGCATCAGGAATGTGAGTGTAACAAACGCTCCCAAACACCTTTAAATGAGAGATATCTAGTTTGACATCATACCAGGCCTTATAAGGTGTCTTTTTCTTCTCAACTGATATTGTAGGCAAACGATTGAGAAGATAAACAACAGTGTTAACTGTCTCAGCCCAGAACTCCTTAGATACTTTTTTCTCAATCAACAAGCACCTAGCCATTCCCATTACAGTCCTATTCTTCCTTTCATTTACTCCATTTTGTTGAGGAGAACAGGGAATAGTTAACTGATGTTTGATACCTTCAGCATTGCAGAAACTATCAAATTTTTCACAACTGTACTCAGTTCCATTATCAGTTTTGATTGTCATCATATTGCATCCACTTTCATTCTCCACCATGTGTTTGAACTTTTGAAATACAGCTGCAACCTCTAATTTGGCTATCAGAAAATACACCAAACACATCCTTGTCAAGTCATCAATAAAGATGATGAAATATCTACTGCCATTCTGTGTGGTAGTTTTCATTGGACCACAGACATCTGAATGTACCAACTCAAGCTTTTTGACAGCAATTTTGGACTGATTCTTTGGGAAAGGCAACCTCGTTTGTTTTCCAAATTGACAAACATTATAGACACAAGCATGTTCTATGATTTTAGGCAAGTTTTCAACTAGATTAAGGTCATGCAGTTGCCTAAGTGAAGTGTGGCTAGCATGACCAAATCATCTATGCCATAAAAAGGTTTCATTTTCTTCAGCTAAACATGCTTAAGTATTAATTTTTTTCCAATCTATAGGAAAACTTCTATTCTTCATTTCAACTGTCATTAACTCCTTTTCAGATTCATCTAATATAGTGCAGGCTTTTTCCTTAAACATCAAAATATTATTTTTCTCCAACAATTGTCCTACACTAATAAGATTTTGGTCTATTTTGGGCACATATAAAACATCAGGAATATGTTTAATACTTGTAGAAGTTTGTACAACAATCACTCCAATGCCTTTTACTCCAACAAAATCACCATTTCCAACTTTAACTCTAGATCTGTAAGCTTCATTCAGTTCCACGAAAATGTTGAAGTATGCTGTCATATGGTGAGTGCAACCACTATCCAATAGCCAAGTTTCAACCTTGCTATAAGTCTTGATGGCACTGAAGAGATGTTCTTCAAACAACTCATCCTGATTTTCTACCATTTTTGCTAGCTGTGGTTGTTTTCCCTTCTTGTTTTTGCATACCTTTTCCATATGACCAAATTGTTTGCAGCCTCTACACTGAACTTTAGGTCTATATCAACACCATTTGGGTGAATGGCCTTTTCTTTTACAATGATGACAAGGTGCAAACTTATCTTCTTTGTTTCCTGACCTGAATCTATCTTCAACAACTTTTTTTTCAGCCTGAGGTTTCTTCATACCAAAGCTCATTTGAGCTTTATGCTTCCCTTTAACAAACAAAGCTCCTTCTATTTTTTCTTCCTACCTCATTAGCCTTCTTTGTTAAGTTGCTTGCAGTGCATTAACTAATTCAACCAAAGTCATATACGACAGATCTCTAGAATCCTCCAATGAAGATATCTTTGCTTCGAATTTTTCAGGTAGACTTATTAGAAATTTCTCCACCACTTTTTTATTAGGTAGATCATCTTCCAGTAGTCTGATTTGATTCACAATCTTCATCATCCTACCTGAAAAATCTTTCATAGCCTCTATGTCCTTCATCTTCAAAGTCTTAAACTCTCTTCTAAGATTGAGTACTTGCATCTGCCTAGTCCTTTCATTTCCCTGAGATTCTTCTTTCAGAACATCCCAGGCCTCTTTTGCAGTATCACAAGTCATGATTCTTGTGAAGATAACATCTTCACTATGCTGCTTTATCGGAGCTACGGTTGGATTTGCTCTCAACGGTGGAGGCTCAACTCCAGTCTCTATTGTCTCCCACAAATCATAGGCTTTAAGATAGGCCTTCATCTTTGCAGCCCAGAAGGTGTAGTTTTCTCCTATGAAGGTAGATGTCAATGGTGTTGAGAAACCATTCGAAGCCATTTATTTTCTGTCAAACTGAATACCCCTTTTTTGATGATCTCTTTATTTGCTGCTCGTGCTCTCCTTTTTTCACTTCTTACAGTTCATTTTCTATGATCATTATACCATGATAAAGTTTTGATTCAAAGAGAATGAAAAATATGCTGTTACCGGATTCAATTTTCTCTTACCGAATTTGATAACCTTACTAGATTCGTTATTACCGTATTTGAGGAATGCTTACCGGATTTGGTGAGCTTACCATATTTCAACTTACCAGTTTTGAGAACTTACCGTATTTTAGCTTAAACTTACCGTATTTTGTTTAAGCTTACCATTTTTGTTCAAACTTACCGTTTTTGAGCAAATTAAACGAGAACGAGGAAGAGAGGTTTCTTTCAAGCAAAAAGAACATCGATTAGCTTCATTTCTTGCTGAATATATAGACTTACAAGACCATACTCAACAACAACTTCTGACCTACTCCAATCTAACAAATTGACAACAAAATATAAGACCATACTTGGTCAATATTACAAAGATTAAGCTACGAACTAAAGTACATAAATCACATCACCTTAGATACAAAAAATAAGTAACCATACATCAGCAAAAGTGTCAATCAATTTTCAAAAAGTATACACCTATTCTACCTGATAATATGAGTGAGTTGAAGGAGGATACTCTAGCAGAGGAGAAAAAGAAAAAGAGTTTGGAAGCTCCAAATGAGAAGGGAGAAGATGTTACAGTATCAGTGAGCTATAAAAATCCAGTTCCTACATCTGTTAATAACGAAAAGTTGGCTTACAGTCACAAGCCAGAGGAGTTAGGTACATATGAAAGACGGAAAAACACTTCAGAGGATGCTCTAAATAATCAAGAACAAAATCATATGGAGGGTGACATGAGTTTTAATAAAACCTCAAGAGAGGAAGTAGTTTCAGAAACTTTTCCAGATAAAGAACTTAATCCTGTGAAAATGAGTTCTTTGACTTCACCGCAGAACATGATCGCCATTCGAGAAATTGATGGCATTCCAATAGGTAACTCATTTGACTCATTAGTTGATACTTTGAATTTGGAGGCCCCATGGTGAACTGGTGATGATCAAAATCTACGACCCGAGAGGGATGATGGTTATCACTCTGATTCAGATGTACATGATATTAGAGCCAATAATAGATGCAATAGGAAGCTGGCTTTGATCTCTGATTTGCTAGTCAGAGATCCTCTTCAAACCTCTTCTTGATGAGTGCATTCCTTGTTTGGAATGCGAAGGGGTGGGTAATCCAAAAACAACCCGCCACCTTAAATTAATTTTTCGAAAGTACAGCATAGCTTTTCTGGCCATCCTTGAACCTATGATACCTTTTGATCAAGATTCTCGTTTTACGAAAAAGCTCGGCCTCTCATAGGTTTGTTCTAATGAAAGAGAAGGAGGAAAGATTTGGTTGTGTTTACACAATGACCACTGTTTTACACTATTAGGTGCTGCAGATCAATTTCTAGCAGTCATGTTGGATTGGAAGGGAGTCACTATAGTAATGGTGGTGGTTTATGCTAAATGTGAATATTTGATGTGGTGATCTCTTTGGTCCTTCCTTAAGCAAATTTTAACTACTAATTTACCTATCATGCTAGTAGGGGCTTTTAATATTGTAAAAGTTGATGAAGAGAAACTTGAGGGTGGTCCCGTTATTCGTGTTGCTAAGCAAAACTTTGTGCAATTTATAGATGTGAACTAGCTGTATGTTGTTCCTTTCATGAGCTCTCGATTTACATGGCATTGTAATAGGAATGGCGTATTACTATGGGAAAGAATTGATAGGGTTCTTGTTAATCATAACTAGATGGCTGCTTTTCCAAACTCTATGATTGTTCACCTTGAGCGCAACCACTCTGATCACGCACCTCTTCTTGTTCGCACAGAAGAAGAAAATACCACGGGGCCTAAAAGTTTTCGATTCCAAAAGATGTGACTTCAACACTACTCTTTTATACCCATGACTAGAGAATATTGGACAAGACCTTGCTCTCTTTCTGGTATGGCTCGGGTTTCTTATAAATTGAAGAGATCAAAAGCTGATTTAAAATTCTGGAACAAAGTTGTCTTTGGGAATATTTTTCAGAAAATTAGTGAAACTCGTGATAAAATTCTTATGCTAGAGAACAAAGTACAAACTAAAACTTTGGAGGCTAGTCTCACAGCTTTGGAGATTTAGATAGACTTTTGCGACAAGAGGAGATCTATAAGAGTCAACAATCACTGGTTAAATGGTTGTCTAGCGGGGACAAAAACACAACCTTCTTTCATGCTTCTGCTAGATTAAAAAAAGAAGAAGAAAAGCTATGCTTAAGAGTATTACTACGATGACTAGTGTTCTCACTAACCAAGAAAAAATTAAAGAAGCTGCTATAAATTTTTTTAAAAACCATCTGAAAGCTGAATCTACTACTATAACAAAATATAGGGAGATGACATCCCTTATACCAAGGCTAGTTACAGATGCTAACAATGAAATGCTTTTGCAGGAGGTTTCTGAGGAGGAAGTTCTTACTGCAGTTAAAGTTGTACCTAAAGATTCTGCTCCGAGACATGATGGTTTTACTTCATCTATTTTTATCCATACGTGGTCTATTGTAGCTGAGGATGTGGTGGTAGGGGTCCGAGATTATTTTATGGGGAAGTGCTAAATGATGCTTCTATCATTGCTTTGGTGCCAAAATTAGATGATCCCAAAACTTTTCAGGATTATAGGCCCACAAGTTTATGTCAAGTTTTTTACAAAATCATATCCAAAGTGGTTGCTAACCGTTTGAAGTTGATTTTACCTAAATTAATTTCTATAAATCAAGGTGGCTTTGTTACTGGGAGGCTAATATATGAGAATGTTGCACTAGCTCAGGAGTTAGTTCAAAATTTGAATAAACGTTCCTGAGGTGCCAATGTAATAATGAAAGTGGACATGGTAAAGGCTTTTGATAGGGCATCTTGGGACTACTTATTAGAAGTGTTGAGGGTGTTTGGATTTTCAGATACCCAAGTTATTAAGAGTGTTATTACTTCTCCACGTTTTTCAGTTAAAATTAACGGTGCATTAGTTGGGTTTTTCACTCCATCTCGTGGACTTAGACAAGGCGATCCATTATCACGATTGTTATTTATTCTCAGTGAAGAACCACTTAGTAGGGGTCTTACGAAACTTCTTCCAGAGGACATAATCGTTCCTTATCAGGTTCCTTCTACATGTTCTCCTATAGCTCACATTCTTTATGCTAATGATTTCTTGGTGTTTACTAATGGCACTAGACGCATCCTTAATAATTTAATGGGATTTCTTTGATGTTATGAAGCTATTTCTGGACAGTTAATCAATGTGGCCAAGAGTTCTTTTACAATCCACAAAAGAGTTGCAACTTCTAGAAAACATATCATTGCCTCTATAACAGGTTTCAAAGAAAATTCCCTTCCTTTTACTTATCTCGGATCACCTCTACATTATGGCAAACTCGTTTCCTCGATGTTCACCCCGTGCTTGACAAAATCAGGAAAAATTTGGCGGGATGGAAATGAAATCTTTTATCCATGGGAGGGAACCTCACTTTAATCAAGTTAGTCTTAAGCTACATCCCTATGTATTTATTTGTTGTGGTCACTCCTTCCATAAAAGTCGTTAAAGAAATTCATTATGTTTTTGCCAACCTTTTCTGGGGAGAATCAAAAGAGGGTTTCAAACGCCATTGGGTTTCCCGGAAAAACAACTATTTTCGATAGAAGGAAAGAGGTTTGGGAATCCGTAGTCTATTTGATGTGATACAGTCGCTACAATGCAAAATGGCATGGTGAATAATTACATCTCAATCACTCTGGGCAGATTTCATGAGACAAAAGTACCTCAGTCAGCCTGTAGACTTGGCCAACTTTTCTGCGGGTATTAAGGATTCGCCTTATTGGAAACATATCTCACAACTATTTCCATTTATTTCTAAGCATAGCAGATGGTTGATCCGCGATGGTAGTGCTCTTTTTTGGTATGACAATTGGAGGGGATCAAGTACTTTAGCTTCTCTTGGTTGGACAATCAACTCCCCAAATTTACGACTCCATGAGGTAGTTTTAAATGGAAAATGGAATCTGGAAAAGCTTTTCTCATTAGGTGGCTCGCAGTTAGTGGAGGAAATACAAAATTCCCAAGTCCCGCTTTGGAGCGGCATCGATGAATTAATTTGGTGCCCTTGTAGCGATGATTTATTTTCTGCCAACTCAGCTTGGTCACTTCTTAAAAGTACTAGAACTTCATCTCTACCTTACAAGATTATTTGGAACTCCACCTTACCATTAAAAATTTCTATTTTTTTGGTGTCTTTGGCATAATGTGGTTCTAGTGGATGGAGTGGTTAGGTTAAGCTTGAGTAAATCAGGTTAGAACGTTACCAACAAGAAGATGGCTTCAGGTAGTTTTTCAGCACCTCTTCATTCATTGTTTATGGGTGAGAACTACGATTTTTGGGCTACGAAGATGAAGGCTTATTTGAAAGCCTATGATCTGTGGGAAATCACAAAATTTAGAGCAGAGTCACAACCAGTTAGAGCAAATCCTTCCATAGCTCAGCTGAAGTAACATAGTGAGGAGGTTGTAAAGAAGTTTAAGGCTTTGTCTTGCATTCAATCAGCCGTCTCTGATACAAAAATAGCACTGTACATTTTTGAGTATTTAATACATAAATTTTTATTTTGATATCCGATTGAAGCGATTCGAAATGCATTGAAAAGATAACTCAGAGCTAACAACTTTACTTCAGTGGATTTTTCCAATTTGAACATTTACTATGTCAAAAATGGGTCTCAATTTTTATCTAAAAATCTGGAACATACTTGTGCATTAAAAAATTAATTTGTGATTGATCATACTTCTCTCATTTTTTGCCTTCAAATTGCATTTCATTGACTCCTAACACTCTTCAATTATCATTTTGTGGTCCAAATCAGCTATTGAAAAGTTCCAATTGAGTCCTCAAACTTTAGATTTCACCATTTTTCGTCGCTATTCTTTTCTTTCTTTCAATTTAACCCTCAATCATCAAGTTTCACTAAATCAGCTTCAAGTTTTCATTGATTCATGCCAAAATCACTATTTTTTCCAAGTTTCACATCATTCAAATAAATTTACCGAAACTCTAAAACAACGTGAAAATACAAATCAAAATGTTCTATAACTCTAAAAATCAAACGAAATACCAAGATTAAGTAGCATTAATATGATGAGTGAAACATGCTCATCAAATACCCCTAAACTTAATACTTCACTAGTCTTCAAGCAAATACACAAGAAAAGAAAAAGAAACTAACGAAAACCAATAAACGAACTCACATAAAACAAGTTTAGTTAGATAGCTTGCTTTTATGGCTCAGAATTGAAAATATTATATCAAATTCATGAACTACTTCAAAGTTATAATGAAAAAGCTAAATTCTCACATATTCAATGCAAAACATGTGTGTGTCTGTGTGTGTTGATAATTAAGTACAACATTGTACACACAAGTTTATCTAATTCCCGACCTTAAAAGTCAAGTATTTTCCTTCTTCGCTCGTGCGATTCGCATACACCCAAACTTGTTTTCTTTTTATTAACTTCCCATGGGTGTATTTTAAGGTTGATTTACAAATCACTACTCTTTACTCTCTCCAGTTTAGTTAAATTTTATTAATTGTAGTTCAACATATCAACAAGTAAGGATTCTTTTTATTTTTGACTACTTCAACCTTCAAGAATCAACCAAGTTACTAACCCCTTATCAAAGGTTAGTCCTTTAAAACAATTTCTTGGAGCTTAATCAGGACATGTAATTCATCTTCTAATCCATACTTATGCTTTTTCATACATACATGTGTGTGTGTGTGTAACTTTCTAATTGACCCATGTAGCAAGCTTTAGGCCGATGATTCCCAAGTCAGATTACTTTAGAAAATCAGGATTTAAACCTTTGTAAGCTTTAATCGCTCGAGTCATAAAGGTTATGAATGGATATTTTACAATGAGATTGTTATAGTTATCCTCATTGGAATCTTTTAGGGTAGTTTTACAACAATGTAGGTTTTTTTTCCCATTTTATACAGTGATTAGTGCAATGTCCTATATTAAACACTCATTCTCGAAAATCGATTCCTAACTTAAAGTTTTTACCCAATTTTCATCATATTGATTCAGACAGTCCACAAAATTTAGCATACATGAAATCCACATTTATCTCCAAGTTTCCCTGCAACAGCTAAACCAACCAAACATTCTAGATTTAGTTTAAGGATATAATAATGCTTAGTGGATGTTTGGATTTAGTATCTAAGTTCTCTATTTCAACCTATAAATATGGATCAAATTATTCATGTACAATGTTACAATTAATTCGCGTGCATAGGTATCTCACATTTTACATGAATAAGCAAAAAATAACTAAAACACATAACTTATCCACAATTCATAAACCAACACGTGTTCTCAATTATATACAGCAATGCCATCTAACTTACACTAGCATGCAAAAATAACTATTTTTTTTAAACAGCACACAAATCACACAAAAAAAACTAAGGCAGTTAGACAATTTATATTTCACCCCCACAAACATAAACTAAACATTGTCCCCAATATGAAATTAAAGGAAATAGAGAAGAACTTCCTTGAATTTTTTTGTATTGCCAATGATGTGCGATGCTAGGTTTGATGGATTCTTCTTCTATCTTCTCCCCAAACATGAGATTTCCTACATAAAAAAATAAACTCATTACTAACCAAAATTTGAAACTAATATAAAAAAGTAAGAGTTAGAGAGATAAAAACCTTGGTTGCCTCCCAAGAAGCCTTTTTTTAATATCATTAGCTTGACATAATCAAAGTGCCTAAGTTGGGTCTTCAGGTGGCTCTCCTCTCATGTTTCCAAACTTGTTCCTTGGCTTTAAACTCTTCTTCAATATGGTATGACCACTAGGATTAGGAGACAACTTCAACTCCAATATAGCCTTCAAAACTTCTTTTGATTTGATAATGTTGAGAGGTTTCAAAGGTTCTACAATGTAGTTCTTCTTTTTTGGTCAGGTGGATTGACTTTTTGAGCTAAGATGAAATCCGCCACTTCTTTGGTCCATGTGTAGCTTTTAATAGCACCCGTATCATTCTTTAAGTAACTGGTTGCCATGTTCCGCTCTCGAGGTTCGTTGTAAAATTAATTTTTGTACCCTCCATTGCATCAATTGTAAGTGTTGACTTTTTTAGGGGTTTCTTTGCTTGTTAGATGTTGAATATTACTTTCTCTTCATTAACCCACAATGTCAATGTTTTTCCTTGTACATCAATCAATGCTATTCCAGTTGTCAAGAAAGGCCGACCAAGAATAAATGATAATTCTTGACCTTCTTCCATATCTAACACTACAAAGTCCACCGAAAAAGATGAATTTGTATTCACCAATATATCTTCAATAATACCTCTTGGGTATGGGATGGATTTGTCACCTAGTTGCAAGGTGATGGTAGTCTGCCTCACTTCTCCAAATCCCAATTTCTTTAATAAGGAGAGGGGCAATAAATGGATGCTAGCCCCTAGATCACATAATGCCTCATCAATGGTAGACTGGCCAATTTACATGGATTTATAAAGTTGTCTGGGTCCTTCAATTTTTGAGAAAGCTTTTTTTCGAGAATTGCGCTTCACTCATTTGTCAATTTTACCGTCTTAAATTCCCGCAACTTCTTTTTCATTGACGTCACTTACTTCAAGAACTTAGCAAAATTTGGCATTTGTGCTAAGGCATCTGCAAATGGAATGTTGATGCAAATCTTTTTGAAGACTTCTAGAAATTTTGTAAACTACTCATTAAATTTCTTCTTCAAAAAACTCTGTGGATATGGCAGTTGTGGCTTCAAGATGGGTGGATTATCTAGGAATAAAATTGAGTTAGGCTTATAGTCTGATATGATCAGGGATTCGCTACAATTTAGCAAGAACCCGAAACTTGTTGGAAAGAGACTAGAGCCAAGTGGGAGACTTCAAAGAGCTAATAAAGTTGGTCATTTACATGTTCAAGCAACGGAGTCCATAATGTTGAAGACGACAAGCCAAAGAACAAGTTTTATGTTTGGGTCGAGGCCGGAAAAGAATTGGATCAATGTGTTAGAAGCAGCTGAATGAGGAAGCCAAACGGACTTCTAAGCGACCGCTTAGAAAAAACAGGCAAGCGGTCGCCCAATCCCATATCGAGAATTCAAGGCAGCAAAACTGAAAATCAAGCGACCGCTTGAAAAATAACTAAGCGACCGCTCAGAACAAAACTGAAGTTGAATTTCCTATTTTTGGCGAGATTGTTTATTTTGACTATAATTATTATTTTCGGTAATTTCTATATTCTAGGACTCTTAAAATTAGTTATTTCCATATTTTCTAGATTTAGTATAAATAGGAAATTTATTCTCATTGTATTAACAATCTTTTGATATGAATTAAATTAAAACTTTGCTTTTCTCCTTGTGATGGACAAATCGAACTTATCAAATATTTAATTATATTTGGGTGTTCAAATATCGGATCGTGGGTTCTTCATTGTGTAATCAAGGGGTTCAACGTATTTTTGTTATCGTTGGGTTGTTTGGTTCATCTCGTTAGGTTCAAGTCCAAAACTTAGAACTTATCAAAGGATTAGACACCCTTTACGGCGTTGGCAAATTGAGGTTAGTTGGTTTTGTAATCAAGAGGTCTTTTAAGCTTCGTTCTTATTTGGTTACTTGGTTCAATAATTTTCGGGTCGAAATCCTATCGTCTACAACCTGAATTTGGGCTTTCCCAGCGTTTTCAAATCAATTCCGCGAGTTCCAAGAGATCCCCCAACCGGGATCGCATCATAGTCCTTCTTTATGGTCTCTGCCTCAATCTTCTGCTCTTCGACCATCTTATCTTCAATATGTTTTAGATCCAAAGTAGGCATCACAACCTCTTTAGGCTTGCTCTCTTCAACTTCTTGTCCATTCCTCAATGTGATCGCATTGTAATGCTCCATTGGGTTGAACTCGATGTCACTAGGAATCTTCTCTTACTGTTGAGAATTTATTGTAGTTGTTAGCTAACCAATCTATACCTCTAGATTCTTTATTGTAGCCCCCATGTTGGTCATGTGAGTTTCGATGTTGTCAAGTCCTGACTCGTCCTTGTTGTACCTCGCCCTAGTCTCTAAAATAAAAGTTCCTAAATATCCTCCAATGATGGCTTTTCCTTCAGAAGTTTGATTATTGAACCCAGGTGGAGGTTGCAACACATTCTTAGTGTACCTTGGATGATAGTTATTTGCTGAGTAGTTTCCTCTTCGATTGAAGTTTCGGCCATTCACAAACTGAACTTGCTCATTCTCCATGTTAGTTTCCTGGTATGAAGTAGTAGCAACCATAATAGAATTTACTTTCTGCTTAATCCCCTGTGAAGTTAATGCAGCTATTTGGTTTGTGAGTGAAGACATCTGACCTGCAAGAGCTTTAATAGGATCCACTTCATAAAAGCCGAGAACTTTTTTTGCAATTGAATGCTCACTTGGCCATTGGTAGCTGTTGGTGGCTATGTCATCCAACAAGGAGTAAACAACATCAGCGGTCCTAATAATCAAAGTACCTCCCACGGCAGCATCATCTAGTGTCTTTGTCTGACCATTCAACCCATTCTAGAAGTTTCAATTTACGTCCAGTTCTGATAACCATGCTGAGGATATCTTCTAAGAAGATCTTTGAATCTCTCATAAGCCTCATAGAATGGTTTTAAGTTTGTTTGTCTGAATTGGTCAATTTCACTCCACAATTGAGCCACCTTAGAATGGTGAAAATTTAGTGAGGAATTTTTGAGTAAACCCGTCCTAAGTTGTCATGGATCTATATGACAATGATTAAAAACATGCTTTAGCTTTATACCTGAAGGAGAAGGAAAATAGACGTAGTCTGATAACATTTTCAGGAACGTTGTTCATCTTCACGGTATTGCAGAACTTGAGAAAAGAACCAAGATGATCATTTGGATCATCTGTTGAAGATTTCCAAATTGATTCTGTTACACCATGTGTATCAATCCTGGCTTCAGTTTGAAGTAATTTGTAGCCACTGCCTGGGGTGTAATCCCGGAGTAGTTGTTATTAACAACTTGTCTGACATAATCCCTTATAGCCCGCTGTTGATTAAATGTCTGTGTTTCCTATTTTGCCATTGTGTCACGTTCGTTTCTTTGTAGCTTGTCTTAGAAAATGGAAAGTACATTCTAGTTTAGGATTAAGTGAGTAGTAGTTCAAGATTTCTCGATCTTCGCATAAACCTGAAACAAAAACTAAGCAAACTATTTAAATGTATTACAAATTAAAACAAAAGCAACTTGGTAATAATATCAGTAAAAATAAAATATATCAATCCCCGGCAACGCACCCCAAAACTTGCTACGCATTTTCTACAACGTAAATATACCGCAAGTGTACGATGTCAAGTTTTGTAATAAAATATCAAGAACGGACGTCGAACCCACATGGATTAAATATCAATTTTATACTAAGTACTATAAATGAATAGCTCTTATTTTCTCTGGAAAATTGAATTATAAGATCAATGGTTTTAAACTAATCTTATGATGAATATGATGACGAACAAATAAATGCAAGTTTGAGGAATAATTAAGATGAGAAAGCCTGAGGTTATAATTTCACTTAACTATCGAATATTGATTTCAAAAACCTTATTATCTCTAATAAATTTTCTATATTTACAAGTAAGAACCATAAAGTAATTCTACCCCCTCTATCGAGTGTCGGGTAAAAATTAATCCTATAAATTAATTTCAATATCTCTATCAAAATTAAAATCAAGATTTATCAAGATTGTGGTTCTTAGATGGAATAACTTCATAAATTCTCCACTTTCTCTCGAAACATATAAAATCTTGGTTGTGTTATTGTTGTTATCGCATCTAAATTCCCCACTTTCGAGTGCCTGGATTAACTAGCGTATAATCATTCAATTAGTGGACAATGAATTGAAAGCATTAAATCAACAACACAAATAAATGGAATTGAAAATTTTCATAGAAATAACTAAAACAAAATCAAATCATATCCTCAAATTTTGGCTAACCAAACCATAGAACAATTATTTAGTTCATGATACAAGATATAAAATCTATACAATTCATAAAGAATAAAATGAAGAAAAGAAAGATAAAATTATTTTTTTGGATGGTTGAATCAATCTTCTTTGCCAAGTTTCCTTTGCCTCCTTCTTGATTTCTTTAATCTTGCCCGCTGCAATTCTCCACAAAAATGGTCTTTAGGTTCATAGTTATGTTATCTTGAAGTCTTGGAAGAGTTAGGATCGGATTGGGCCAAGAAATGAGTAAAAAAATAATACTCTTTTTCTTGTCTTGCGGCGCCTCGGCGTCGCGATGCTGTAGAAATTCAACAACGGTGGCATTGCGATGTCCACTTTCGGGTGAAAAATAGCTCTACGCATCTTTCAATATTTTTAACATAATTTTTTCTCCTAATATTCGATTAAAGCGATTCAAAATGCGCTAGAAAGATAATTCAAAGAGCTACAACTTTACTCTATATAACTCTTTTCCAATTCGAACGTTTACTATGTCAAAATGGGTCTCAATCTATAGCTAAAAATCTCTAACATACTTATGCGTTTGAAAATTGATTTGTGAAAATATTTTGATCATACTTCACTCATTTTTACTTCAAATTGCATTCTATTAACGCCTAGCACTATTCAATTATCATTTTATGGTCCGAATCAACAATTAAAAAGTTGCAATTGAGTCCTCAAAATTGGAATTTCATCATTTTTCATTGTTATTCACTTCTTTCTTTCAATTTAGCCTCCAATCATCAAGTTTCACCAAATCGACATCAATTTCTCCTTGATTCATGTCAAAATCACTATTTTCTCTAAGTTTTGCATCATTCACATCTGTTTACCTAACCTATAAAATAACACGAAAACACAAATCAAAATATTCTAAAACTCTATTAATTAAACGAAATATCAAGATTAAGTAGTATTAATATAACGGGTGAAACACACTCATCAATTATAATATGGAAGAAACCCTATATTTATTAATTTTTCTCGTTTTTACCCTCCAAGTTCAACATAGTTTGAGAATGAATTTTAGGTTTTAATGTTTTTGGAAAAAAAATGAAAATATCATTCATATCTGGATATGATGTTTGAAGATCATTTATGAAGATGAATGTTTTTTTTTTTCCAATAACTAAAAGTTTGAGTTGAAGTTGAAAATTTGATGACTTGTTAAAACTAAGTAGCATGTCATTAAATCTGTTATTTTGTTTGACGGCGTTCAAATTGAGTGTTTGATTGTTGTTAAATCGAATTGAATGACTTAATTATTATGGATTGAAGTTGACCAAAGGGTGCGTTTGATTGTAAGGGTAGAATTTGGGTGGAAAGAAAATGAATTGTAGGGAATTGAATTGCATAAAATTTATTTTAGAGAGAATTGTAATTAATGATTTTTTATTGATATAATTTTTCACTTAATCCGTTTGACTTTATTTTTCATGCAAACTGTTACTTTTTGGGATAATTTTTTTACAATTTGTATTAAAATTTATTTGGATTGCCAAAAATTAAAAATTAAAAAAAAAATTGAATTTTTTTTGTTCGTTTGGCTTTATTTTTCATGCAAATTGTCAATTAAATGGATAAATTTTTTTACCATTAGATTTAGAATATGTTTTCATTGCCAAAAAGTTTTTTTTTAAAAAAAAAGAAAATAAAAGGTGAAAAATGTGCTTTAAATGGTTGTACCTAGAAAATCGGTGAAAATGAATTTCATAGAAAAATTATGCAATCAAACACCAAAATTAAGCATGGAAGAGGAAAACATTTTTCTTCTCCACCCTTTTCAAGCGGACCCTAATTATACTTGGGATGAAAGTTAGGTAATTGTGGTTATGTACACATTATTTTTAAGAGAAAATTACACCAAGTGTCACTTTCTTCTTTTATAATTACAAAAATGTCATATTTTAAAAGTCATTTCAAAAGTATCACTTTTGAACATTTTTGTCATTCTAAAAATTTTCAATACCTTACAAGTCTTGTACTTTGCTGTGTACAATGTCAGATGAATTGACTGAAATGGAGAAAAAAAGAGAGGTTAAACGACAAAGCAAAAGAAAGAAAAAATAAATCACTCTTCATAAACCCTAAACTCCCTCCCTCCCTCACTTTCCCCAAAAATCGGCCAACTTTCTCCAAAAAAATCAGTGAAGACATAGCCAAGGAAACCGCCAATGGAAGTGCCTCCGCGTAACAGTCAAGCTCACCGTCCAGAATCGCCAAGCCAAGGTCACCGTCGTTCCTTTTGCCGCCGCCCTCGTAATGAAGGCCCTCAAGAAGCTCGAGCGAGATCACAAGAAGACTAAGAACATTAAACACAATGGCAATATCTCGCTCGATGATGTCATTGAAATCGCCAACGTAATGAATCTGCGCTCCATGACCAAGGATTTGAGTAGCACTAAGACGGGGATTCTTATCACTTGTCTCTCTGTAGAGTGAACTGTTGATGGGAAGCATCCTAAGGACTTGCAGCAGGAGATTACTGATGGGGATTTGAAAATTCCCCTCGACTGAGGTGATTACTTTGGAATTTTCATTTAATCGAGAATTCTTATTTTTGTATTTATAATATGTTTTTTTATTTTGTGTTGATCATGAGTGATTTTGAGGGGAAAAAACCTTCAAAATTTGATTATTCTCCAACTGCTCCTCCATCTTCTTCTGGATTCTGAAGAAAAAAATCTGTCAAAATTTGATTTTCTTAGCCATTATTTTCTTTTTAGATATCTTTTGATTTCTACATGCGCTTGGACTATTTTACTATTCCAAGAGCATATATTTATATGTCATTCACACCATGAAGTCGAATGAATACCTCTCTGCCTTTTATCAGTTGAAGTTTAAAACGCTAATTCATCCTTCAGTATCTACCCTTTGTTAGCTTTATGGATTATTACTCCAATTTGGTAAGTGAAAATGCATTTGCTAATTGCTTGTTATTATGCCGTATGGTTGTGTAGTTGATATATACAATTAATCATGGACTAACTATGGGGAATCATGGAGTTTGGAGAATTATGGAAAACACATCATATCTGTTGGGCCATGGGGAGGTCAAGATGGAGTGATCTGGGAGTTTACTCCACAGTAAAGCAATTGGAGATAGCGCATGGACTTGAATTAGTTTCAATTAGGATTGATTATGATAGGAGTGGGGCCTCAGTCTGGTCAGAAAAGCATGGTGGCAATACAGGGCCCAAAATTGACAAGGTGAGTTTATAGTCTTGAGAACAACTGATCCATCTCATTCCATCCTTTCAAGGTTCAAGTTTCTTCTGTAAGTTTTCCGAGTGATTCAGTAGTGATGATCATCTAATTGAAACTTACAACTCTTGTCCCATATCTCAACTACCTTCTTTGGAGGACCTCTATTGTTCTAACTTCGGTTTACATGGAATGAAGTTTCTTATTTATTGGCCGAGAGAATTTTGTTCAGATTATGGGATTTTTTTTTCCAAATTTTAGTAAGTGGGAGTCGTAGTCTAATTCACCCGTTTTAAATACCTGTCGTCTTTATGATCTTAGAAATTGTTTGATATTTACATGCCCTTGTACATGGCTAAGCAACAATTTATTGGACATCAAAATACATAGTTGGAATTAACTTGGATCTTTCTTGGCGGCTATCACTGTAATGTAGGATAAATACACGGAATCGCCTGAAAAATACTTGAAAAAGTTATAGGGATAAATTGTTGTCCCCTAAAAGCCAAAAAAATTTAAATAAAAAAGCAACTTTGAGTAGGGATGGCAATGGAGCAAGTTCGAGGTCATGAATAGATTTTTCGATAGTTCAGGCCACTAGAGGAACAAACGTGGTTAACTGTCGTTCCCGACAGTTAGCCTCAGTAGTTCTCGACAGTTGGGTGGATCCCGACAGATAAAATGTCGTTCCCGACAATTAGTCTCAGTAGTTCTCGACAGACGGAGCATCCTATTGAATTTTTGTTTGTTATTGTAGTTTGTAGTTACATATTGTTTCTTTCAAGTGCACGATGTTCGTATTATGTGTTCTTCGTAAGGTTTCTTTATCGATCTTCATAATACTTCGTTATATGATCTTCACATATGTTGTATTACGATCTAACATTATTTATGTTGTCGATATGAGCCTTGCAAAAATTATGAAATTTGAATTCTTTGTTCCGGAGAATGCACGCTTGTGGGCCCACATCTCGCAGCGGAGCAACCTAAAGTATGTCAAAACAGTGATGGACCACTTCGACGACTGCCAACGGGATGACTTCATAGAGCGTGAATATTAGTTATATTGTACAGTATGTAGTTTTTACAACATTTTGTAGAGAAGAGCTATAGTATGAAAATATTGAAATATGTATTTACAAGAATTTTGTATAGAAGAGCTAGAGTATCAAAATATTGAAATAAATAGTACACATTCGAGATTTTCATTATATTAGATAAAACAATAATGAACAATATTAATGAAAAATATATTTTTCATTGCACAATGTATGCCTGGTACTGCCTACGAAATACGTTTTGAATTTTTTTTTATGCCACAATGATACTTCTCTATGTTAAGTAGTCTACAATTACTTATTTTAATTTTAATTTAACATACTGATTTAGTTTAAATATCTTCAATCTTAGAGAGGGGGCGTGTTGCTGCTTACATTTCTTATTCAGATGATTGCTCATACCTGAAATTTTGGGATTGCAACAATAAGAAATATGAACAATGAATATGTCAATAGGTAATAGCATGGAAGTGGAACTTTCAATATTCACATCAATGCAGTAGCAGAATGTGAAAGAAAAAATTGGGTCAATTGTTCAACTGTCGAATTCGACAGTTAAATTGTCTATCCCGACAGTTTAAAATGTCGGATTTTGACAGTTTAAATGTCGTTCCCGACTATTTCAAAATTTCTAGTTCGACATTTCAACTGTCAGGACTCGCCGGAGAAGATGACACATTGTCCAGTCGCCGAAAAGCCTGAAAACATGACACAATGTTCGGTACTTTGGAAGAATGTATTGAAAACATTAATAGTCATAATTAATTCTCAACTACAACATCTTGCCAAAAATTAATTATTCAATGTGCTTCATTATGGTTCATTATGTAATTTTTCACATTTGTTAAAATTTCTTTTTCAAAAATATTTCAAAAATCAAGCATACATTATCAATAGTATTTTAAAAAATTTCAAAAAAAATGTGATCATTTTCTATTTATCATTTATTAAATAGTAAGTTATTTTTAAAAAAAAATATGTAAACACTTAGTATGAAGTAACCTCTCAAAATTAATGGAGACTCCAATAGCACATCAAAGAATGAAAATGATGTAGGGAAAGTTAGGATTTCTTAATGGAGAAGGAAGATATTAGAGGAGTTAAAATAAAATTTCTTTTATCTTTTTCTTTTTTTGTATTAACAAAATTCATAGTTAACAATATAATATACAAATATCTAATATTTATAATATAAAAAAATCAATAATCACATCTAGCATTAATGGTAATGAAAAGTAGGAGCATTAAATAGCATTAAATGATCCTAAAATTGTGAGTTTGACGGTAATATGGACTATTCAAATCCAAAAGTGACATTTTTTTTATCAAATCATGTGTCAATAAAATTTTTTTGTGCATTTTTAAAAAAATTGACATTTTTTAAAATTTCCCCATTTTCCTATCTGAGCAAGTTTTTTTTTTTTTTTTATCGGTAAATGTGAATATATAGATCAAAATCCTGTATAATGTACAAATACTACAAGTATACCCAAGTAATCAAAGAACAAGAACAAAAGACAATTACAACAGGCAAACACGTGCAATCAAAGGACATGTGAAAACAACTACTCCAGACATACCCGAGCCAAACAAAAGAAATAAAGAAAAGACATCAATTAGCAACAAGTTAGAGACTCGAAGTGGATTAAAACATATGGATACAAAGTGAAGATGGCTTTGTATATGCTATCTGTGGATTAAACCGAGCAAGTTCTTTTATGCTATCTGATCTGACATCGCACAAAGGGAATGGTGTAATTACTGTTGGAGGGAAAGCTTGGTGATCACGTGTATAATTAAAACCCTGAAAATATCAAACCATCTCAACTCCCGAAATGCGCACTCTAGTAGATCTTAACCATGTTCAGCTAAAGTGAGCTAAAATCTGCTTAAGTTAGCTGTTCTATACAAATATCATTCCGGGGAACTTGCCAAGACCATTCAATCAAGGCACAAGGCCACGCTTCATTCTCCATAGACGTCACTCGTCACTCGTCACTCGATACACTTTATTTTCTATAGGGATTAGGGAAAGCAGCTCCCTGCCATACATAGAGAACAGATATGGGAAGCACAAGTGCCTTAATCTACACACCGAATTTCAACAATAACACCCATTACTGCTTCAAATGCTTAGGCCCAGTTCCAGTTCCATTTACCGTTCCCGTATTTTCTTTTCACGTCAATTGCAGGAAATCCAAGTTTTTGAGCTTGTCAAACAGAAAAAGGTTCAAGAAATTTAGCACCCTTGTTTTCTCGGCCACGGAGAAGCAACAAGAATTGAGTAGCGGCGGTTTAAATGGTGCTGGCCCAGCTATTGAAGATAGGCCTGGTAAATGTAGTCTGATTGGATTTTATATTTAGTTCCGATTAAATTTTAAGGGTTTTTTTTTTTTTTGGGTTTTTCTATGCATTCCCTATTTGAGAGTGTTTTTGTTGGGTTTGATTAAATCAATTGGTTTCACTTGCTCATATTGATTGTACTCTTGCATTGCTTGCATTTCTCATTCATTGGTTTGATGTTATTTGTTGTTCCTGTAATAATCAGAGCATATACTAAATAGACTTCCAACTTTTATTGTTCCTTGCTTAACTAATTCACGTTATCTTCTTAAGACATACGGTGCTGATGGTATTGAGAGTTGTCTTTTAGGATTTTCGTTTCGAAGGGAAGTAGTGTCACAATTACAATGGCAATGGAATATGGATACAATCGAATACAATGATGTTTAATTGAACCGAACTTCTTGAAATAAAGAAAAGATTATTGTGACAGAATTTCAGATAAATATTTGATCAAGTTCCAAGGGAGTAGAATACTGATTTTTTTTTTTTAAAAAAAAAAATCTGTGGATTAAAATGGTCACTAGCCTTTATATAGCTAGGAAGCAGCTATTCACCCGACGACCATGGCCTTTCCCAAGTGTTGAAAATTTTGAATAGGAAGGGTGGGAAAATTAGATGAAAGGTTACGAAAAGGATTATTAAAAATGCACCTTCTTTCTCAAATATAAAATAATCTTCTTATGTTTCCTGTATTTGTTATCATGAAAGGTATTCTGCTGAAACAATTACTTATGATCTATTAGCAGTATTCTTTTGTTGTTAATGGCAAAAGGCAAAGATCCCTTTATTGTTATCATGGTCAGTAACAATAACATCAGGGACCACCACAGGTGTTGTGGCCTGTGGTGTGGCATGATTAGATTTTCTTACAAATAAATCTTACCATATTTATTGGAACTCTTAAAAGGGATGTTAGATGATTCGTGAGAACTAAAATAAACATTGTCTTTTATAAATGATTTCATTGCATAAATTCCTAAATATCTACCAGGTTCACCTTTAGTAGACAAGTCAAAAATAAGATTAGCCATGCCATCCTGAGTTGGGGTCTCCTAACATCCCATGTTGCAAGAGGGATGATGTTTGCATGGTGAAAGAATGATGTATAGGATTTAGTTGTCACATTACACTATCCTCCCACTTACTGCAAAAGTCAAGATTTAGAATTTCATTCAGCATATTATTGCGGTGTCTACTTCCAACAGCTGTTTTGAATTTAATTTTGTGGAAATTTGAGTGACGAAATTTACATGCATAAATAGTCTGCAGCTTTTATTTGTAGACCCATATTGATGGATCAGCATAAAGTATGTTTTAGGACCTTGAAGGGAGCCATGCATTTGTCCAGTGCGTCCTCCGCACCAAAAAAAACAAAAATAAAAAATAAAGAAACATAGTGCTTTTGTGTTATATTTGTGTCCAATTTCTATGTGCTGATTTCCATCTGTCAAATTATATGTGGAATAGGTAGCATGTTTATTGGGTCCCGATATTTACATCCATGCTGCATTGTTGAACACTTACCATATCTTCTTTTTTGATGTTGGATCTTTTGAATTGTTAATTGCTATTTTATTTTAGTTAAAAGTACTATACCAAGTAGTCAAGATTCTAAAATACAGGTGTTATGGCATCCTAGATTCTAGTGCTGGTGCAGGAGAAAATATATTTCAAAATGATCGGCCAGATAATGGAGGAAATGCTATTTATGATTTCCTTTACCCTAGCCAAGAGCTCCTTCCAGACGATAAAGAAATGACTATATTTGATCATTTAGAGGAGTTGCGGCAAAGAATCTTTGTCTCAGTTTTGGCTGTTGGAGCTGCTATCATGGGATGTTTTGCTTTTTCCAAGGAACTCATTATATTTCTCGAATCTCCAGTTAGAGAACAAGGTGTTCGCTTTTTACAACTAGCTCCTGGCGAGTTTTTCTTTACAACTCTAAAGGTTAACCTTATGCTTTATCTTTAATATCTCTCCTTTCCATTCTTATCCACCATTACCAAGTAATGTTGGATTATTCACATATTGGGAAGTCTCGTGAAGTTCTGGTCAGACACTATATAAACTTAAAAATTTTCGAACAAAAGGCAATTAGATCATCTTAAACTCGTAAAGCTATTCAATTCAAAATATTATATAATTTAGTTTTTCCTTATAATATTACGAGCTGTATAATGTGTGATATATGTGCATTTGTTACAAACAAATATCAGTGTCACACAACTAGGTTTGTTATATGAAAATTCAAGTTTATTTCACAGCAAGAATGGACAATTATTTCTGAACTTTCAGACCCCACTCATTTATGAAGAATGGTTTTCTTACTATTATTTATCTAAAAAATTAAAAAACAAAATGTATCATTATTCTTTTTCTTCATAAATCAAGCTATGCACATAGGATTCTGGACAGTCTAAAGTAGTCATCATTCTTTTCAGTTTTGATAAGGAACATTTACCGTATTTATGAATTGCCCTTCTTAAGCTGGTTGTAGCTTGTATTTTCTTCTTCATTGAATGGGTTCAGGTGGTGAGGCTTTGTGATCTGAACTATATAACTCGAAGACGTAACACAAAAAAACTAATAATGGTTCACATTTGATGCAGGTATCAGGATATTGTGGCCTTCTATTAGGAAGTCCTGTGATTCTTTATGAAATCATAGCCTTTGTTGTTCCTGGTTTAACAAAGGCAGAGAGAAGATTCCTGGGGCCTATTGTCTTTGGATCGTCGATACTTTTTTATGCTGGCATCGTATTTTCTTACTATGTTCTGACTCCTGCGGCCTTGACATTTTTTGTCAGTTATGCTGAAGGGGTAGTTGAATCATTGTGGTCTATTGATCAGTACTTTGAGTTTGTCCTTGTGCTCATGTTTAGCACTGGATTGTCTTTCCAGGTAAAGTTTATTCTTTACATGTTTTTCCTTTCCACATGGATAATGTGTGTATTCTATTTTTGAACTGATCTTCTTTCCTTCAGTCAGAAAAATCTAGTTTACTAAGGCCCCGTTTGACCCACATTTTTATTTTCATTCACATTCTTCTACTTATTTTCAACCATACATTTTTCAATAAAATAATATTTTCCATCACATCAATAACTTTTCCTTCTTTTTCAACCACACATTTCCCATCATATCACTATTTCAAAATTCATTTTTCCCAAATAATCTCTATCAAACACACTCTAATATTATCCATTTCCTAGTGGATGAGGTTTAGGTAAAAGTAATAGGGTGAATGCGAATTAACAACCCCCCTGCCCCCTCCTTATTTGCTGATTACTTCATTTTGGTTTGGCAATTACCTACTAAGCTCTTGATAGTTTCTGAAACCATGTTACTTGCCCACCTTTAGTGTAAGTTTGTTCAGCCCGTGTTACATGATTACTTAGCCCATGTTTGGTTTGGATAAAAATTTGATTTTTATTAGATTTTGGAAAAAGTTGATAAAATATGTTGTTAAAAAATCAATAAAAGTTGTGTGTTCCGTTAAATGCTTGGTTGAAAATGAGTTTTAAAAATGGGGGTCTAACAGGGACTTAATTCATTTTCGTTGAATGACTTTTCTAGTAAATTATTATTTTTCCACTGTTAGCTTTTGCATTGGTTACACTGTTTTTGTTTGTAAGTCAGAATTGAGTGATTTCTTTAATGCAAAATAAACGCACTAAACCTACCAAAAACAGAATGGAAAACAAATGGAAAATTTAACAGTAACACTAAGGAATGAAATGCTAAGGACGATGTAAGAGTTGAACTCTTTGTCCTTAAGTCTAATTTGCCCTGCACAAGTACCTATGGATTATGGCAATCTACTCTCAAGATACAACGATCGACTTCTTGTGTTTGCAGCACTTCAAAACACAAGAACAACGAACCAAAATATTGCTTTTGTACTCCTCTTTGAATGAAAAAAAAAAAAAAGTTTTAATGCAGAATTTCGACAAGGAAATGATGTTTATATGTTATGCTATGATTGCATAAGATAGGAGTGAATGAAAACAACACCAAGGAGTCTTTATAGGTGTAGAATGGTTGCAAACCGGAGACACAACCCAAATTCCTACGAAAAGTTGCATAGGTTCACTACTGCTCACCTACCGCTCGAGCAGCGGTCTCACATGAGAAATTTGATTTTTCAAAGTTAAAAATCATGTTTACCAACCCCACTTCATTCGCTAATTTTGCATTCATCCAAAAATAGTTTTCAACGTCCAAATATACTAAATTCATCTACTTAACGAGTAGAACATGATTGAACCAACATGCACACGAAATGCAGACTCTAAACGAAAGAAGAGTACACAGGACAAGCTATAGCATTGTGACTTTTAGCTTTGAATCTTCTTTAGTTGAATACAATCGAATTTCCTAGTCTAATCAGTGAAAACGATATCTCTAACTGTTCTGTAGTTCGTGTGAATCAAAACAACTATACCAACACCATAACTTATCTAACAACTTCGGTTCTCATTGTTGTGTTCATTTTAGCCCTGGACAACTCTTGGTGTCATAAGTGCTTTAAGAGAATTTAAGCCTCAATTCTCGTAGAAAGGACCCCACTTCACACTTACACAGGTGATCTCCTATAGTATCGTATCATACTTCTCTTGGCTACTTCCAAGATATAGGAATCATTAAAAGTATAACTTATCCTTATACACTTAACAATTTAGAACTTTTAATTCTATAGGAATGGGAATGAGTGCTCTTTCGAATCGTTTATAACTTAGTTGTTCCATTAAACCAACATCTTGAAATTTCCAATCAGCAAAGTTGGGTTATCGCAATGGTGATTTTATTCAATAGGCTTGAGGCTCATTCCCCTCGAAAGATGGTACACTTGATCTCTCGGTAATCCTTTCATCAAAGGATCCGCTATGTTTTCATTCGATTTAACATAGTTAATTGAGATTATACCATCGATATTAGTTGTATAATGGTATTATGTCTCTGACGAATATGTCAAGATTTATCATTATACATACTATTTTGTGTCCTAGCAATAGTTGATTAACTACACAATGTATGTTAATAGCAGGTACCGACTTTTTCTAACATAGAATATTCTCGAGAAAATTATGAAGTCATTCTACTTCTCCAATTTTATCTAAAGCAATAAACTTAGATTCAATCGTGGATCGGACTATACAAGGTTGCTTAGAGGATTTTCAGGACACAGCTCCACCTCAATGGTAAAAACATGAGCACCTGTAGACTTTGAATCATTTGTATCAGCTATCCAATTTGCATAGGTGTATGCTTCTAATACCGCAGGATATTTAGAATAATGTAATCAATAATCTGCTGTGTCTTAAATATTTAAGAACCCTCATTAATGCCTTCAAAGGTCATTACCTAGATTATTTGTAAATCCTACTTGTTGACTACATATGCTATATCCTGACACGTACAGTTAGTGATATACATCAAGCCTATAACGCGTGAGTATTGGGTTCACTAGTAATTTTGACTTAAAGTGTAGACATCAACTGGTGTTTTAATCGGATTATCGTCATACGCTTTAATTTCTTAAGTATAGCCTCAACATATTGTGATTGAGACAATGACAATTTGTCTAGTCTCTTAGAGATTTTAATCCCTAGTATGACATTAGCAACTCCCATATCTTTCATATCGAAATATTTTATCAATATTTTCTTAGTAGAAGTAATAAATTTCAAGTTATTTTCCATAATTAGTATATCATCAACATACTGACACACAATTACATATTTAGTAGATGTATTCCTGATGTAGATACATTTGTTACATTCATTAATTTTGAAGTATTTGACAACATAGTTTTGTTAAATTTCTCATGCTATTGTTTCGGTGTTTGTTTCAATTCATACAACGATTTTACAAGCTTACACACCTTCTCCTGTTCAGGAGAAATAAACCCTTCAGGTTGTTCCATATACTTTTCTTCTTCTAATTCACTATTTAGAAATGCAGTCTTAACATTCAATATGATGTATTTCAAGATTATGCAATGTCTCAATTACAATCAATACTCAAATAGACGTGATTCTTGTAACAGGAAAATAGGTGCCGAAGAAATCTAGACATTCTCTTTGTCTATGTCTTTTAGCTACTAATCTAGCTTTGTACTTGTCTATTAATCCATCATATTTCAATATCTTTTTGACGATTCATTTTTAGCCTAAAGCTTTATTTTCTGGCAGAAGATCAACCAATTCCCAAGTATGATTTTGCATAATAGATTCTATTTCATTATTAACAGCTTTTTTCCAAAAATGAGTTTCGAGACTGAACATTGCTACGATAAATGTCCTTGGGATCATTTTCTAGCAAGTATGTTAGAAAATGTGGGCAAAATGTCTTAGAGAACCTTTGCCTCTTACTGTGCCTTGGTTCTTTATCTACTTATCTACTTGATGATTTCCATTCGTAATATCATAAGTTCATTTTTGTGAACTTACTTCTCTTTCTTTACAAGGAAACATGTCATCAAAGAATGCAACATTCTTAATTCGATGATAGTGCATAAATATGTTTCCAGTATTTTTTATTTATGAACCAGAAAATGATATGCACTACTATTGTTTGTGTATCCAATAAAGACACAATCTATTGTCTTTGATCCAATCCAAACATGTTTAGGCTAAGTATATGCACTTTCGCTAAAAAAAACCCCGCACTTCTAAATATATGTAGGAAGGTTTTCGACATGTCCATAACTTATAAGGTGTTTCAATTTTACTCTCGTATGGTATTTTATTGAGGATGTGATTTGTAGAAAGTATAGCTTCCCCTACAATTTTGAGGTAAGCCCGATCTTATCGACATTGCATTCATCATTTCCTCAAGTGTTTAGTTTTTGCGTTTAGCAACACCGTTAGATTGAGGTGAGTATGGTGTCGTTTGATGAAAA
Source organism: Osmanthus fragrans (assembly GCA_019395295.1). Taxonomy (NCBI): domain Eukaryota; kingdom Viridiplantae; phylum Streptophyta; class Magnoliopsida; order Lamiales; family Oleaceae; genus Osmanthus; species Osmanthus fragrans. Next base: position 12,922,680 of record CM033353.1, on the reverse strand, counting down.
TTTCAGATTCTGTGGTGCAACATTTCTCCCCCTTGATCACTACAAATTATTTTTATTCATTTTTCAAGTTATTTCAACTTCATTTTTATAGTGCTTAAACACTTTCGAAGTTTCATGTTTTTCAATAATTATATATAACCGTATCTTGTACAATCATGATGAAATATTTTTTACCACCTTTAGTTTGAACAAATTTTCAGTCACATATGTCGCTATAAGTTCCAAATGTGTGGCTTTTTTTTCAATTGAATGAACGGCATTTTGGTTAACTTAGCCTCTACACAAATCCTGCATTTACCATTTGCATTGACATGCATATTTGGTAGTAAACTTAAATTCATTAACTTGTACATAGAATTAGACGACTCAAAAATATAAGCAAAAAAAAGATATTTTATTCTTCGAATTATTCAATACAATTTTTTTTTTCTTTTTACCGAGGATGAGACCAATTTACATGCACCTCGACTAATCCTACGAGACCCTGAAGTTTACAGTCGGATACTCAAATTAGTAGCTTTGAGGGGACATTCATCTTGAATAGTCCATCGCTTACATAGTCTTTGCCTACATACATATTATTTTTGGTAAGTATAAACTTATATGATACAAAGACTAGTTTGAAACCATTCTTGCTAAGTAAAAAATCCGACACTAAAATCTTCCAAATATCCAGCCCATAAAGTACATTGTTAAAGTTACGTTCCTTGCTCGATGTCATTTTCAACACTACTTTGCATTGTTCTTCAACTTTTGAACTTGAAGAGTTCCCCATGAATAATTTATCACCATTAGTGAAAGTGTAGGATGAAAACATTCCTTTATAAGCACAAATGTGACGGGTAGCACCCGTATCAACCCACAACTCCATGGGATTCCCAATTTTGTTGCATTCTGAAACAACTAACTAGTTAATATCTGATATACCATCAGATAATGTATCAGATTTGGTGATATTTGCTTGGATTTGCTTCTTTGGTTTGTGATATTCATTTGAACGATGTTTGACATTTCTACAGTTGTAGCAATTTTCTTAAATTTTTTTGCATTTTTGTTATTTCCTTGCTTGAAAGAGTCGACGGAATGCTTTGTTCTTAACATTGGATTCTACCACATTAACCTTTGTTTGTTATGGCTTCCAATACGCTTGTTCGATTTTCTGTTGCCTTCTTCAATTCTCAATTGGACGATGAGTTCTTCAGTATTCATCTCCTTGCACTTGTGTTTGAGATAGTTCTTAAAGTCCTTCTACATGGGTGTAAATTTCTTGATAATTGTAGCCACTTGAAAAGATTCACTTATAGACATTTTTCATCATGAATGTCATGGAGAACTTGCAATTCTTTTATTTGACTGATTGCCGTTTTAGAATCTACCAACTAGAAGTCTAAGAATTTCCCGACAATAAACTTCCTTGTTCCCGTGTCTTCAGTTTTATATTTCTTCTCCAAGGATCCCTAAATTCCTTTGCAGATTTCATGGAACTATATTCGTTGTACAATGTGTTGTCCAAGCCATTTGGAATGCAATTCTTGCATAGAAAATATGAATATTTCCAAGCATCTAATGCTATCAAATATGCCCTATTGTTTCACCTTTTTACATGGCGGGAATATTCGCATTTAAGATTTTTGTCAAGTTTAGCATTGTAAGATTGAACATTTTCTGTTGTCATCTCTTAAAATCAACACCGCTAAACTTTTTCGGCTTTTCTCCATGCGGAACAGAGGTTAGATGAACGGTAGCAGAGGAAACTGCAACCAGAGGAATCACAAAAGAATGAGCCAAACTTGGAGGAACCATTTTCGAAGTACCAACATTCGAAGTAACCACATCCGAAATAACATCGGTATTGTTAACAGTAGTCATTTGTGTTTACACAAGCAGATGTTTAACCAAACCAAGATTAGAATCCAAGGAGTAGAAAAGTTAAGCTGAAACGAAATTAATTTAACCAAGTCAATAGAAACTCTGTAAAGATTCGCTCAACAATATAAAATTCGACTTAAGATTGTCGTTGATTTCCTTAACACAATATAAACTTACCAAACCTACCAAAAGCAAAATGGAAAGTAAATGGAAAATTGGATAGAATAATGCCAAGGAATGAAATGCAAATGATCGAGGTAAGAATTGAACTCTTTGTCCTCAAATCGAATTTGCCCTATACATGTGACTATGAATTATGACAATCAACTCCTAAGATACAACGATCGACTTCGTGTTTGTAGCACTTCAAAATACAAGAACAACAAGCCAAAATATTGATTTTGTACTCCTCTTCGAATGAAAATAAAACGAAAGTTTTGATGCAGAATTTTGACAGGGAAATAATGTTTATGTTATGCTATAATTGCATATGATAGAAGTGAATGAAAACAACACCAAGGGATCTTATTTATAGGTGTAGACTATGATGCTAGGAATTGGGTACGGTTATCGAATATGGATATGTATCTAAGTGTCGGATCTTTTATTTTTTAAAATGTAGGATACGGGAACAAAGCTAAAAAAAAGTCCTAATTTCGAATGCGGATTCGTGGATACGTCTTTCAAACTTCAAAAGGACTAAAATAAATTAATTTAGTAGTTCTAAATATAAAAAGAAAATATTTAATCCTTTAATAGACTGAGAAAATTCTAGAAACAAAAATAATAATAAAAAAATTAGCATTTGGAGCATAGTTTTCAGATCCCAAAATGAAACAAGGAAATAAAAATTCATATATTTTTAGAGATAATCAACAAAAAAATTATAACTTTTGTTTAAACCTACAAAATAAAATTGGGACTTCATAGTTAAAGTCGGCCTATCTGTCGGCCCATTTTACACAGAAGAGTGTGAAGTGGAAAATTGAAAACCCTAAATATATCTTAACAATCTTCACTTGAGTTAATATTCTTTTGGAAAATTACATAATTCCAGACCTTAGAAGATTAGAATTAAAAAATAAGAGACCAAGTTTCATTGTTCAAAAATGAAGTATGAATATAATACAAACCCTAAATAATTTTTTTCTCCCTCCTCTCCACCTCTCTCCCTTCTCTCTTCTTTTTTTCTTCACAAATGGACTGCCACAACGCCATCGTCAAAGATTCTCTCTTTACCATCTTTGCTGTGAGTGTCGCTGGTAGCGACGACTATTGCACAGAGAAGCTGAGCTACAGATTGCACCTTTAGCGGTCCTGATCGCGGCTGAAATGGTGCAGATCGCAATGGCGATGATGATTTTTTTCTGTTGGATGGATGTTGGTGGGTTCCATGTTTCCGTGTGGCCGTGGCGACGATAGCAGAGCAAATCGCAGCTGTAGCAGACACAAATAGTGGTGGTGAAGATAAATTGTTTTTGGTTGTTGGATGGGCGTTGGTAGTTTCCATGTTTTTGTAGTGTTAGAGGTTTTTTGGTGATGGTGGTAGTGGTGGTCTGTGGCCATGGCGACGACATTAGAGCAGATCACAATTGTAGCAAGCACAAATCGCAGTGTGAAGATGAATTGTTTTGGTTATTGGATTGGTATTGGTGGTTTTTTTGTGTTGGGGTTTTGGATGGTTTTGTTGTTTTTGAGTGGTGGTGTGGTGATGTGGTTGTGGTGGTTGTTTTGTGGTGGTGGCTGTAGTGCGGTGGAGGTGGCGGTGGCTCTGCCGGTGTGCATTCTATGGCGGTAGGTGGTGTTTGACGGTGGCAGTGTGCGGTGGTGGTGGGTTATTTTGTGGAGTTTGTTGGTTTTTGGAGTGGCGGTAGTGCTGTGACCAAGTATTGGATTTGGGGTCAAGGTCAGGGTGGTGTTGTTGGCGGCGGTGTTGGTGTTGTGGCGGGTGAAATAGTGTTTGTGGCCAAGTATTAGATCGGGATCGAGGTCGGGTTTGGTGAATGTGACCAACTATTTGGTTGGTTGTAACTAAGGCTGTCAATGGATTGGATTTTGATCCCAATCCGATGAAATTAATGGGAGATGGATTTAGAGTCTCAATCCGGTAATCCGATCAAAATCTGAATCCGATAATCCATTAACTAAATGGATCAAATATGGATATAGGTCAATCCGATCCGATTTTTTTATAATAATATAATATATTTTATAAAAGCATGCTTTTTTTATTTTTTATTTTATTTTTTACTTTTTTTAACTGTTAAATGATTTTTTTTTTTAAAATACAATGAGACGCTTTGAAAATAGTATAATATTATTAATTGGGATATTTATAGAGTTTTTGATTTTTTATTAATTAAAATAAGTTAGAAAAATAACTATTCTAATTAATAAAGTAAATAAAAAAATCAAGAAATAAGGGAATTATAATTTGACTAAACCAAAAAAGCTTTTTTAGTTTTATTTTGTCCCACATCAGATGTTTACTACATATATATGGGAATTGTAATGTATAAATAAGTGAGTCATTAGTTATTAGGTAGTTCAACCTTTTGTGCCTTTTAATTTATAAACAAGTCAAAAGGGTTTAAAAGGTTTATTAGTTTCTAATATTAAAATTTTAAAATTTAATCGGAAAATCCGGTTTTGGGTCATCCGATTTTTGGACAAACTGGTCATTTGGCTGATTTTTTACCCGTTTTTGATTAAGTGAGTTTTTAGTATTAATCAAACCAGATTTTGGCTCGGATCGAATTTTCGGATCGGATATTTGATAATATAGCAAATCAGATATGGATTTAACAATCAAATATCCGTCGGATTATCGGATCGGATCCGTGAATCATTCTTATCAGATCGGATATGGGTAGATTCGGTCCATATCCGATCTATTGACAGCCCTAGTTGTAACTAACTCTCAAATCGTGACCATAAAATTCGACTATTTGTGACTAAAAAAATAATATTTGACCAATAAATTTGAAAATATGTTATCGATAGATAAACTGTGACCTATAATTTTTTTGAATTTGTGACCAATGACATAATTTGTGACTTATAAAATTTTTGATTTGTGATCTCGATACAATCCGTGACCTATAAAATTTTTGATTTGTGACCTCAAAATAATCCGTGACCAATTAATTTGATAATATTTGATCAGTAAATTAGTTGTGACCTTTAATTATGTAACTGTGACCTTAAAATAATTAATTAATAAAATATTTTTAATTCATTAATGGACACCTGATTTTTGTATTTTAAAATCTTATGCCTGAAATTTGAATTGACCATACTTGAAATCTGGTTTATGAATTTTTCCCATATTCTTTCTCTTTGTTTAAATAAAAAGGCCCAAAATTTAAAAAAAAAAAAAAAAAAAAAGTCCAAGTCCACACTCTTTCCTCCTTCCCTAAACCTTCATCAAGTTCTTTCCGCGCTCCAACAAGTCCCGCCCCCTAGCCGTGTCTGATAGATTTTTGTTGTGTCCGCCTCATATACCATACCCATACCAGTGTTCCGACCAGAATTGAGAGTCCGAACATCACAAGGTGTAGAAGGGTTGCAAATCGGAGAGACAACCAAAATTAAACTTGTTTCACGAAAAGTTGTATAGGTTCACTGCCACTCGTCTACCGCTTGGGCGATGGTCTCACATGGGAAATTCGATTTTTCAAAATTTAAAATTGTGTTTTCCAACTCCACTTCGTTGACTAATTTCTCATTTATCCAAAAATAGTTTTCAACGTCCAAATATAAAACATGATTGACCCATTTCTCGCCAAATTCGAGATGCGGGACCCATCTAAATATTTGGTTAAGGTTTGATAAAAATCAACTTTTTATTACTATTTTCCAACAATTGTAACTAGTTGATAAAGAATAGATGTATTGAAGTAATAACATTAAGCCCCGTTTGGCCCTCATTATTAGAAATTTTAATGGTTGGTCTAGTGTTTTATTAATGAATGTGTGGTTTTGGGACTACGTGTAATATTATTTTAGTGGAAAATGTGTGGTTTATAAAAAGAGAGAGAAAATGAATTATAATTTTAATGTGGATCAAACAGGGGCTAAGTTAATTGGATTTTTAACAAGTTTCAAGAGAAGGGGGTGGAGTTAGAATGTTGTTTCTTGGCCCAGCGGAATTAAAAAACCACGAGATAGGGTGAGGTGTGTATAAATTGAAACTGCTTCCGAAAACTATGATCACTATGATTATTGCGTTCAAAAGACTGATCGGGCTTCTTTTCTTTCCCATGAAAAATGCTCTCACTCTATTGGATCTACGTCATAAGCTATAAGCCGTCTAATAGTATACTACTATGGGGAGACTGAGCTATATTTCAGAGATTGGACTCTCTAACTTTGATAATCTCCTGCTAGTAAGAAGCTGTCCCCGATCCAGGTTCCCTGGATCCAAGTCTTCTTAGTTGGGACTGAATGGCTGAATGCAGAAGCTTGCCCAGGAAAGTTGCTTGTGATGATGGAGTCTTCTTGTGCATGGTATTTTTCTTAATTGCTATTGGGTAAATTAATGGGAAAAAAAACTTGAATTTCAAATTGGTAATTTGAATGAAGTCTTCTTATGGGTGTACGGTCTTTCATCATGACGAGATTCTTAGTTACGAATGCTTGTCTATTACCATTGATTATGAGGTAGTGTTTTCTAGCTTAGAAAGCTAGAGTGTATTTGGACTCTGGAAAACATATACGTAAATTGTTTGAATGGCTCCAATGGAGATTTAGACCACTTTTGAATGTGCTTTACAGATGCATTTCTTTTCAACAGGTTCCGGTAGTACAGCTTCTTTTGGGACAAGTTGGTTTAGTGTCAGGAGACCAAATGTTGTCGATTTGGAGATACGTGGTGGTAGGGGCTGTAGTTGCAGCCGCTATACTCACACCTTCAACAGATCCTCTTACACAAGTACTCCTAGCTGGTCCCCTTCTCGGTCTCTACTTGGGTGGTGCGTGGTTGGTAAAGCTCACCGGTCAATGATTCATATTGGAATTCATATGAGCTAGAATATCGAAGTTCCCATGTAAGATGCCACGCGACCCCTAAAAAAGTATGTAAAAAAGAAATATAGTTAAGTTAAAGCGCACAATTATCTTTTGCTAGTGTGTACAGGATTGACATTTGCTGGTGTATAATGAGAGAGAGTTTCGGTTAGTTGTCCTTGGAGTTTTTCTTCTGTGAAGTACTTTGGTCACTAAGGAGGCCCCAATAATGGACGTATAAATCTTTTCTAGTATTCTCCAAACTCAGCTACACACGTTGGTGGGAACTTTCTAGAATGAGACCGAATGGAATCTAGGATAGGGTAAGTGTGCATAAATACCCGTACCTCTCTTATTTAAATGGAGTTATCCAAGAGACACAAAACCTTTATATTAACTTGGTAAATTCTAATATCTGTGTTTAAGTCACTAATTTTCAACCGGTCCTCTAAAGGTCAAAAATTGCAATAAAATCCATAAAAGAAGGTCGTTAGGCAAAAGAGCTAGCCCCTATTGGAAAGCTACCAATTTAGCCGCTGTGTGGTACAAATTAAAATCCAAATTTTAATTTTAATCAACGTCAACGACTAATTTTAATAACACATTTTATGGGGTACGCAATTTTATAATCATATATTTCAACAATTTTTATCAAAATTTATTAAAAATTTTATTTTAATACTCATCAAAGATGAGCTTATTTTCATTGGAGGTCTAAAATTAGAGTCATGTATAAAATGATTAGTGTCCCCATACAACTACATATTCCTCCCCAAGTTTTGGATGTAAAAAGGTTATAAGGGCTCGTTTGATATAATTTCTATTTTTACTTTTTGTAGAACAACTTTTAGAGGAAATTACCTCAAATTTTATTTGAAAACTAACTTCTAAAAGAGATTTTAATTTCGAAAGTCCTTTTGGAAGAAGTCATATTAGATCAACTTCTTCTAAAAGTTCTTTTTAGCTAGGCACTTTCATAAAATTAGTCAAATGGGTTCAAAAGCAACTTTCGAATCTTAAAAACTCATTTTTATTTTTCAAAAGTCATACCAAACGGGTATAAGTATTCTAGTGAGGAAATTACTTCCAGTTACACGATATTACTTAGTACATGATTTCTTGCTGGTGGAGCCTATATCGACGCATCCCTTTAATGAGCCAAGTTCACTACAATCCAACAACTGGATCCATTTAAAACTTCTAATACAACCATGGCTTCTAAATCGGCACCCATGCTATTTCTAAGTGATCATGTTTAAGATCTTGGGTCAACCTTTCACAATTAGGCCATTTGAGTAGGACCATTCACTCAGATTCATCATTCATGCACTCATTTGGGCAAATAGGCAGTTTCGATTCTATTTTTTAAGATCCTTCTATTTGAATATGGATCTCGACCACTCACCTCAACCTTACATTTTGATATAGGACAAGTGTAAGAATGGGAAATAACACATTTATCTAAATTTATTAATTTAATATAATAACAAAAAGAAATCACATATTGGAGAAAAATTCGATTTTTGGTATTAATTTATCAAAATAACCAATAAAATATTATCTTACAAAATATTCAAACGACAATTATATTCACACCACAATTTTTATTAGTTTATTACGTCTTTGCACTTAAAGTCCCGAATCTTCATTATAATCTTTTTGTCACGGAAACTTGCTTCAAGGTTCGTCAAAACGGTGTTTTTGGGACTTAATTCAACGTACTTTTATCTAACCAACAATCAATCCTACCGGTTCCAATCCGCAATCAATATATTCACCTCGGTTACTTCACAATCTGACCCATAAAGGAAGATATAACGGTGATGATTTATAGCCACAAAGGCAATGAGAAAATACCACAAATGAAGGCAACGAAAAAACACTACGACCACAAAGGAAGTCCACTGGTTTTTGGCACCAAGCTGGACGATTTTCTCTCTTCTCCAGCAGCCACGTTTTCCCTTTTTTTCCCACACAAATCACATTCCAAAATAGCTAAGGTTATTAATTTATAAGTAGGCGAGGTTAGGCTTTAAGTTGGACCTTAAAAAAAAAAAAGCTAAACGGGCCAAGATTCAAGTCATCCAAAAGAGAATACAATTGAGCCGGATAGAGCTATTGGATTTGGTTGTTGATAACTATTTCATTCATCAGCATAGGCTTATGAAATGTATATTCCAAACCGTTAACATCATTGCCCGGGATTTATTGGGTATCATGCCCAACAAATTTCCACCTTGATTCTCAATAAATCTGCAAGCAATCAAAACACACAGTTAATACTTACATAATCAAGGTAACCAATAAAATTGATATCACAGACCTTACCTCGTGTTTCCAACCTAAAACACATATCATGCCTACTTCATATACTCACCAGGGCTAAGGTCAAGAACACCCAAGTAGAAGCAAATATTCACAGTAATCAATCAAAAACAAATAAACTAGCGATGAAGATATAATTTAGGATAACACACAGATCTTTCCAAAAAAACATTCACATAGAACAATAGATTAACACCGAGTTAATCAAACACACGGCTAACATATATACAACAAATGCATAAATGACCCCCTGAAAAGATCTCACCACACTTATCATATCCCATTCTGTGTTGCTTACACCTCAAGAACACATATCTCTTCTCATCACCTAACATGCTCATTACATGATCACTAAACTCATGTCAATTGGTAAATCACAATAGATCCTAAGTCCTCAGGATAATCATTTATCACCACATCACTTCTTCCAACCTGGTGTGATTCGGGTTGCATCACAAACTCACAAAGGTTTGGCGAATGAGCGGAAGAGATCGAAGTTGGGTTCGGGTCTTCAAGGAATCAACAAAAGTTGCTTGTTCAAGTTACGGAGCACAACATGTTGGAGGCGACGTGCCAAAGACCAAGTTTCATGTTAGGGTCGAAAGTCGAAAAGACTTGGAGCAACGTGATAAAGCTGGCCGAAGACGTCCGGATGAAGCCGAAGATAGCAGCAAAAGTTCTACAAAACCGGATGTCCGGTAGAAACGTAATTTCCGGGTGTTCTTCATATTTTGACTACGATTCATTATTTTTGATAAGTTTTCTTAATTTTGGACTCTAAAATTCGGTATTTTCATATTTCCTTAGTTTAATATAAATAGGATTTTATTTTTCATTGTAAAACACCTTTGACATTATTATTGAGATATTCAACTTTTCTTGAGAGTTTTAATTCATCCATGTTCTTGGTGATTTAAAGTTCTAATTTCGAATTTATCAAAAGGTTTCGCAATCCTTTTGTGGCGTTCCACTTCACGGCTCTTGTTTCAGGTAATCAATGGGTCAGATTTCTTACATTGAATCTTGGTTCTTGATACGGATCGAACAATGGGTCGGGTTACTCTTTGCGCGGCGTGATTTCTAGTTTTCTTGGATTTTTTTCATGTTGTTCATGGGTTTCCAAGCATGTTTTTGGTCGGGTTCACATCAAATAGTATCAGAGCACTATTCTATTATTCAGGTCATCTATCATTTTACTTTTATTTATTAATTTTCATTTTTTTAGCCAAAAAAAAGTTACTATTCATCCGTACGGATTACTATTCATGCGTAAAAAAAATTCATTTTTTAATTGCCTCTAAGGGCCTGTTTGATTGGCCGTAATTTTCCGTGGAATGTGGAAAACGTTTTCCTACTTTTTACTATTCACCTGTTTGATTGCACTAATTTTCCAGGGAAAACGTTTTCTAACGTTTTTCAAGGTACAAGTGGTTGATGCACAAAAGCTAGAAAACGTTTTTTCACCATAGTGGTGGGAAAACGTTTTTCAACTTTTTGACAAGTTTTTTTGTTTTTTTTTTGTTTTTTAGCAATTGGGACATATTCCAAAGTCAATGGTAAAAAAAAATTATCCATTTAATTGACAATTTGCATAAAAAATAAAGCCAAACGAAAAATTTTCCAGGTGAAAAATTATACCAATCAAACACCATTAATTACAATTCCCTGTAAAAAGTTTTCTAGGCAATTCAATTTCCTGTCATTCATTTTCTTTCCACCCGTTTTCCACCCTTGCAATCAAACATGCCCTAAATTTATTAGTTAGTTGTTTATTGAATTCTATTAAAAAAAAAAAGACAAAAAAAAAAGGAGCCACTATATTGCTTGAACATTTAGAGGCAACAAAACAAAAAGAAAATAAAAATTTGAGAAGTTTATTTTTCTTCTTGAGTTGAGTCTGTTACTTTAGTCCATGCAAATTATGTTGATTATCCAAAATTTATATTTGTGGTGGTGGTCGCTATGGGAATTGCATTATATTTGATTGAGATCGGTTATTTTTCGAGACATTAAGAGAGGAAAACGAACGGTAAAAGGCAAGAGTGGTGAGCTCAATATCGGATAAAAGTCAAACTCAAGTGATACACGAGTGCAAACACGTGAGGTACTTATTTTGCTTTCTTGTTCTTCTTTTTTTTTTCTATTAATTTCTGAATTTTTAAGTAGTTGCAAACTATATATACATACATGGATGGAAATATAAATAAATATGAGGAAGAATCGGTGCCTAATGGATGTTGGAATGTATTTGTGACGATATAGCTAGGCATGAAACTTTGATTGATAGTCAATAGTGAGGGACACCCCGAAAGGTTCCTCAAGTGGATAGAGGAGATAGGCGATGGCGGAATCTTATGGCTGAACTTGATGAGGGATACGAGGTGATAAGTGTAAGGAGTGATGATTGTTATTTGGAAGGTGATATGGGATGAATGAGGAATAAAGAAAATAGGTCTGATTGAGGGGTTGATAGAAATCTAGGAAGTATCAAACTGAATATCCCAGCTTTCCAAGGTAGGAGTGATCCTGAGACTTATTTAGATTGGGAAAAGAAGGTGGAATTGCTGTTTGATTGTCATAATTGTTCGGAAGAGAATAAATGGAAGTTAACTGTAGTGGAGTTCACTGATTACGCCATTATCTGGTGGGATCAGTTGATGACTAGCCGTAAGAGAAATTTGGAAAAGCCGATTGAGACGTGAGGAAAGTTGAAGGTTTGTATGAGAAAGTGGTTTGTACTGGGACATTATTACCAGGACCTTCATCAAAAATTACAAACTCTTTCTCAGGGGTCTAGGAGTGTGGAGGATTATTATAAGGAAATTGAGGTGACAATGTTTAGAGCAAACATAGAGGAGGATCGGGAAGCAACCATGGCTAGGTTTCTGAATGGGTTGAATAGGGACATCGCCAACATAGTGGAGTTGTAACACTATGTTGAATTGGATGACTTAGTACATGTAGCTATGAAGGTGGAGAGACAACTTAGAAGAAAAAGGATAGCTAGGCTTACTGTAAAACCCAAATGGAGTGGTGGTGATAAAAATGATCGGGTGATGACTAGGGAGAAGGTTGAGATGTCTAAGGTTAAGGAGGAGGTGAATAAAAATAAATCAAACATCGAGTCTCAAACTGGTAGGTTAGGAGATATTAGATGTTTTAAGTGTTTGGGTGCGGGGCATATTGCTTCACAATATCCATATCGACGGGTGATGATCCTTAGGGAGAATGGAGAGATTGAGTCGAATGATGGGAGTGAGAGTGACAATATACCTGGGTTGGAGGATACTAAGGGTGAAACTTGTGTGGAGTGCCTAGTTGGAGAATCATTGGTAGTTTTGTGTGCTCTTACTACGCAAATGAAGGTAGACAGTGAAGAGCAGCAACGAGAGAATTTATTTTACACTAGGTATCATATTAAGGATAAGGTGTGCAGTTTGATTATAGATGGAGGGAGTTGTACAAATGTGGTTAGCACGACCTTTGTAGGAGAGTTGGGTTTACCTCTCATGAGGCATCTCCAACCCTATAAACTGAATGACTGAATAGTTGTGGAGAGGTTTGGGTTACTAGGAGGGTATTGGTGAACTTTAGCACTGGACGGTATAGCGATGAAGTGTTATGTGATGTGGTTCCAATGCATACGGGGCATCTCTTGTTGGGTAGGTCATGGAAATACGATATGAGGGTGGAACATGATGGATTTTCAAATAGGTACAACTTTGTGAATGGTGGAAAAACTATTACACTTGTTCCTTTGGCACCACAGCAGGTCCATGAGGACTAATTAAAACTGAAAAGTGAGCGAAAAAAAAAATAAGAGCGAAAAAATGAAAACATGAGAGAAGAAAGTAAGGGGCTAAGAATGAGAAAAAAATGAGTAGAGCCACAAAAGAGAGAAGCGAGAGAAAATTCCAAGGTGAGCTTCTATGCGAGAAAAGTCGAGCGTAAGAGGGTTTTAGTGAGAGCTAACAATCCCTCTCCCAATTTGGATGTTTCTCCTTTGCAGGAATTCAAGTGCGTGATACATGGCGGGATAATTTACAGGACGCCATACATTGACTATCCATTTAAGACTGGAAACATGGAGAAATTGGTGAGTGGTAGTGAAGATGGATGTGACCACGCCAAGTAACCTATCAAAATCTTGCACCTAGGCTAGAATTTGGAACAACTCATGGGATTGGTCTTGCACATCGGTTATGCGCTCTTAAAAGTGATAATGCATTTGATAATTCTATGAGTAGGGTCAGTCCGGTGTCACGTGCATTTATGAAAAATTTATTGCTTGTCTACGATATGCACTTGTTATATTACGAAATTCTAGCGTGCTACATCGAGGTAATCACTTGTGCTAGGAAATTAGGTTGCATTATTGGGAGTTGTATGCAAGTGTGTTTGAATTACTATCGTGATGTTATTACTTGTCCTAGGTTGGATTTATGGAATGTGTTAGGAATAAGTTTAATGTCTATTATTTTCATTCCACGTGTCCATTTAATGAGTGGTTTTACTCTACTAACCTTGTTCAATTTAATGTTTTCATCTATTGGTGTTAGTGTTGAGTTTTGTGAGATACAGGTGATTCTGTATAACACATATTGGCGTTGCCGATTGGGTCTTTCGGGATGTGTGATGTTTGATCCAAGCGATGTTGGGTGGATGATCGATAGATATTTCAATATCGTGGCTATGAGCAAGATCAATGGATATGGCTTGGTTCCTTGGGGTAAGTTGGTGTTCGTTGACATTTTTGAAATTTCTAATGTTGCTTCGTTTGATGCAGATTCAGATTCGAGGTCGAATCCTCAAATCCTTTCAAAAATGGAGGGGATGACGTGATCTGAGTTGCGTCACAAACTCACGAAGGTTTGGCGAATGAGCGGAAGAGATCTAAGTCGGGTTCGGGTCTTCAAGGAATCAACAAAAGTCGTACAATTGCTTGTTCAAGTTATGGGGCACGACATGTTGGAGACGATGCGCCAAAGACCAAGTTTCATGTCAGAGTCAAAAGCCGAAAAGATTTGGAGCAACGTGATAAACCTGACAGAAGACGGGAGCAAAGTTCTGCTAACCCGGACAATCGGACGCGTCTTACTAGACGTCCAAATAAAGCCGAAGACATGAGCAAAAGTTCTGTCAAACCTGACGTCCAGACACATAAACAGAACGTCCGGTAGGGTGGTCCGGTAGAAACGTAATTTTCGGGTTTTCTTCATATTTTGACTAAAATTCATTATTTTTGTCAAGTTTTCTTAATTTTGGACTCTGAAATTCAGTATTTTCCATATTTCCTTAGTTTAATATAAATAGGATTTTATTCTTCATTGTAAAACTCATTTGACATTATTATTGAGATATTCAACTTTTCTTGAGAGTTTTAATTCCTCTATGTTCTTGGTGGTTCAAAGTTCTAACTTCGAACTTATCAAAAGGTTTCACAGTCCTTTTGTGGCGTTTCCATTTCACGGTTCTTGTTCCAAGTAATCAACAGGTCAGATTTCTTGCGTGGAATCTTGGTTCTTGGTACGGGTCGAACAACGGGTCGGGTTGTTCTTTGCACGGCGTGATTTCTAGTTTTCTTGGGTTTCTTTCATCTTGTTCGTGAGTTCCCAAGCCTGGTCTTGGTCGGGTTCACATCACAACCTACGTGGATAATGAGTCTTCACCTAGCAAAAGTGATAGAAGTACATCTCTCACACTCCATCTGATCAGGGTCTCTTCACAGATAAAGGATTACAGACATTTAATCACATCTTCACTCGTGATTCAAATGTCGCACTCCACATCCCCTGTACCAAACCACAATGTATTCCTAAGCATCTATACTCCACATTATCAATAGAAATCCTCACTGTAAGTGCATCACAAACTCTCTATGGCAAATCAATACCTTTCAGCAACCACAAGGTTAGGGCTCAATTTAAATTGGACCATGCACCACAAGGTAACTCCAATCACCAATGCTCAAAAAATTCGCAAAGGAAAGGGTGAATGTGTCATTCACAAAGAGAATAGAAGAAAGAGTTGGTTACTTCACTACACTCATAAAAGAGGCTCACAAAGAGAGAGAGAAGATAACCCTACATGGCTGCCTCACACAATCTCACAAACCACACAGGCTCACAAAGATAAAGGAGAAAATGGCTGCCCCCTCTTCCTTCTCACTACCACTCTCTCACACCACTCACAGAGCAAACATAGTACACCACAAATCTCAACCCACTATGCATGTAAACATATTACATAAAGTAATAAGATCACTCTAATTCATGTAATTACACACATCAAACGCATATAATATTGCAACAGAATTAAGTAATCACACACATACAGAAATGATAACGCACAGATGCACATGCAGTAACTAGGTTTACTCTCAATAAACCTCACACAGGTCATCACTCGACCCAATGACAACATTCGCCTCACCTCTCATCCTTATCTTTCCATTTTATTATCATTCCTAGGACAGTCTATTTCTCTAGATCCAAATTTTATCACAATTAAAACATATCTTACTTTACACACTTGCCTTAGACCCACAAGCAAAGTACAGACATAATTCACACAAAATAGTCTAACAACTTTTCCAAATGTCACATGCAATTCTAACAATGTAGAAAATATTGTCAACAAATTCACAAAGAATTTAAGGCAAATAAATCCTGGGTCTAGCCAGAGACAAATCCGGCGTTTTGAGTCAGCACGAGCGGTTGTCGATCTTAGACTGCAATAAAATATTAAGAGTCCGTTTGATATCTATTTTTTGTATAAAAAAATGTATTTTGAAATAGTGATTTTGATGAAAAATGTGTAGCTAAAAATAATTAAAAGTTTTGAATTTGTGTGTAATATTATTTTATTGAAAGCATGTGATTGAAAAGAAGAGAGAAAAAATGTATTTTGAAAAAAATGGGAATCAAACAATGCCTAAAATTTCAATATAGCAGTTATTTTATTCAAATTAAACATATAAAATTCTATTATAAGATTTCACCGTACTCGTCAAATAACATTGTGGCCGAATTTTGTGTAATTAAAAGGAATAACGCGAGTTCTTTACAATTACAATTACATTAAAACAGCTAAAACCTAACCCATTGCTCAATATAAATGTCAATATAAATAGAGCATACACATATTACACGTAACCCATTGCTCACAACTTTTGAAAATCACAAAAATACAAAATACCTTCTCTTTGTCTGCTCATCCACTAAATCTCATTATTGCTCATCAATTTTTGACTAGCTGACAAATAGTAAGACAAACTTTCAACAAATTCAACAAAAAACAGATAATCTGATCAGTGATAGAGAAGGATGGACTCGCTACCGCCCGCCAGAGAAAGCCAACCACCACCGTCGTCATCATCGTCAAAGGCGGTAGAATTGGATGCTCCACTGCACGCAATCGGCTTCGAAATTGACGATCTTTCACCTCATAAAGTCACTGGCCACCTTCTAGTTACCCCAAAGTGTTGTCAGGTAGTAGTCACTCTCATCTCTAAATTCTGATCTTAGTAATTAGGCTTAATTTTATATGTGGGGCAGCCGTTCAAGGTGTTACACGGAGGGGTTTTCGTTCTGATAGCGAAGGCCCTAGCGACAGTATTGGTGTGGGTGGGGGTAATTAAAATGAATGGATTTGGACATGTGATTTTTAATTCAAAATCGAGCCTAATTTCTTTAAAAAGCAACAGCCTAATAGGAGGCCCAAAATTAAAAAAGAAAAAAGAAAAGAAACATATGACCTGTCTTCTTCCCCAGCCTCCATGGACGACTTCTCTGCAACTGAAAACCTTCTCCCTTAGCCCTCAACGACAAGTGCAACTACCGGCGGATCCAGCACGCGCAGCCGCGCCTCCTCGCCGGGTGCTGGATCCGCCACTGGGTCTAGCAACAGGCAATATTACCCCTCCACGGAAATCCTAAACCTAACATCATCCCCACATGATGATTTCTAATGCGAAAAATAAATTATTACTCTACACAATAATATTTAACTACAATAATAAAAGGCATAGAATACCAAGCGGACCAATCTGAGTCCGTAAATTATGAGAGATATGAATTTATTACTTTAGGACCACTATTATTCGTCCTAAAGTCCCCAGCAATCGCAAGAACTAATTAACCACGATCGAATCCCGAACATGCGAAGAATAAAATCGTCCATCCTTTACTGTATAACCTGAAATAGAAAAATAACAACACAAAAATGTCAGAAAAGATGTTAGGAACAAACTGCCTGAAGAAAACTCCGCCTACAGACGCTGCACGCACCTCCGAAGTCGAACACACACCGAACCTCCTGGACCACCTCCACCTGCACGTCACGCTAGTGGTCTCCATTTCACCACCAGGTCTCTGGATTGTCCGAAAATCAAGAAAACAACCTTGAATTTTGGGTTGTTTTCGAACAATTTTTTTTATCTATATTTCTGCCTTGTTTCTGCTGATTTTCTAGACGATTCTTGGTCAGTTTCACAAGCTAAATCCACCACCTTGAAGCTCTGATACTATTTGTCGCGAAAGCTTGCTCCAATTATCGTCAAAAAAGTGTTTTCCGGGCTCAGTTCAACATACCATTTCATACCAACAACCAATCATACTGACTCCGATCGGCAACCAATATATTCAATTCGGTTGTTTCACAATCTCACCCACAAAGGAAGAGATGATGTTGATGATCTGTAGCCACAAAGGCAATGAGAAAATACCACAAAGGAAGGCAAGAAAGAGACACAATGACCATAAAGGAAGTCCACCAATTTTTGGCACCAAGCTAGCTAGTTTTTTCTCTACTCCAGCAGCACGTTTTTTTCTCTCTTTTCCTACACAAATCACACTACTAAATAGATAGGGTTATTACCGTGTAAATAAGCTAGGTTAGGCTTCAAGTTGGATCTAAAGAAAAGGCTAAACGGGTCAATATTCAAGTCATCCAAAAGAGAATACAATTGGATCGAATAGAGTCATTGGACTTGGTTGTTGATAACTATTTCATTCATCGGCATAGGTCTATGAAATATATAATATAAACCATTTGACATCATTGCTCGAAATTTATTAGGTATCAAAATCCAACACCTTTCGTTCCTAACTTTTATCCATAACGCATTCTTATCATAAACCTTCCATTAATTGGCATATTTCATATTTGATAACAATTCTCATCCAAAAAAATTCTATTGAGAGGGCGTAAATCGACTTTCTTAATCATTATATTCTTATTTCTTCTTCATTTTATACAATATTTTGACTTAAATCATTATCAAGGATGGAGTGTCAAAAACTCAACCAAAAAAATTAGGAACATAAATGTTATCGCCATAGAATATATGGTAGCTAATTATGGAGTAAATATAAATATTATCAAAACCAACCTAGCCCATCAATTCAACTAGCAAAATCGAGAACCGAATTATCCAAGCCGGTTACATAGGAAAAACCTTCTATTCAAAACCGTTATGGGCCAACTTATCCAAGCCAATTACACAAGAAAAACCTTCTATTAAAAACCCGTTAAAAAAACCAACCACCTTGTTGGTTTAAAGGGACCCGTTGAGCCAATCCCAAGTTTGGACAGTTTTTTAAAAGGTAAATTTTAATATAAAAATATTATTTATACAACTCAGATTATATAATGGCAAAATTGACACACTCAACCATTTCATAGACTTTCTCATCTCTCATGCTTGTTGAGATCTTCGATGTGGGATATAATGCTATTGTCAATTAATATGGATGTCAACGAATCGAGTCGAGTCGGCTCGCAAGTCAAAATTCGAGGCTCGAATTCGACTCGAGTAAAATGGTGCAAGCTTTTTCTGGCCCGAGCCAAGTCGGGCCGAGTTCGACCAAACAATCTAGGCTCGACTCGAACTTTCAGCTCGGGCCTTATCGAACTGAACCGAGCCGGCTCACATTTTTTTTATAAATAAAACAAAACACAGGCAACTTAGACAGTGTGATGCCTATTACAGGCTATGTGACAAGCAGTACACAGCTACCTGATTTTAGCAGGCAACGTGTTGCTGCCTTTTTTTTATATAAGCCTGCTCGGACTGGCTTGGATTGGGGCTTGGCCTGAGCCTTAACTCGATTCTATTGAGCCTCAAGCCAACAAATCAAATTGACACCCCTACCAATTAGTCACTTTTAAGGGAGAAACCACAATACTCTGCGTGGCCTACTTTGCTATTAATTTTAATAAAATTAATATATTTATCAAATAAGTAGTGATGTATAAAATAACTATAAAACATTAGTATTTTATATACTCTTAAATATATATTTGTAGTTATTTATTTAATAACTATTAAAATTTAATAAATATAAAACAATCATATCTAAAAAAAATAAGTAAATCATTTTACATTTTATATACTCGTATATTTATTTTTGTGTTTATTCAATAATTTCTTACCATCGGCTCAATCCAAGTTGATTCCAGATGAACCACTTGACCTTGACCCTTTAACTCTTTTGGGTCAATGTTCGGGCCATGTTTTATAACATTGGTAAATGAATGAGGAAATTACATCTATGCCTGTTTTTAAAGTTTACATTTCATTAATCAAATTTTATGTTTAACATTTCATAAATCAAGTTATAGTTATTTATTTACTATTACTAATTAAATTAATTACAACACATTCTCTCTCTCTCTCTCTCTCTCTCCCCCCCCCCCCCCCTCTTGTATCTATCACCATCCACATAAATGGCTGAGGAATGCAAGTGTAGTTGTTGAGGAGCTACTCTACGACAACGTCATCTTCCTCTCTAGAACTGTCGTCGTCACCTTCCTCTTCGACTGTACACATATCTATCTATTTACAAGAAAATCCAAACTTTGCCTTGTTGATATGGGCTTGATTGGAAGCAACAAAGTGAAGAAAATTTTGGTAAGTCTGTTTTGGAGATAGAAATGTGAAGAAATCGACTAGCGATTATGGGGAAGATGGTGGTCCGACACTGCAGTTGGCTATTTTGTTGTGGATCTATAATGAATGTAGGGGTGGTGGTTTCGATTTTGGATTTGATGTAGATGTGGTGGTGGTTGTATTAGCGACGACGTTGATGGTTGTGGAGGTTGTGGATTGGTGGTGGCTCTATTGAATCAACCAAGTTGTGCAGACAATGTTGTAGCGGTGGTGATTTTTGGCAGTGGGAGTTGGTTGGCAGTGTTGTTACTCATTGTCATAAAATGGTGGTGGTTCTAGCGACAGTGATGTGGGCAACAATGATACTAGAGGCAGCGGTGAGGTGGTAGTTACAAAGTATGATTGATTGTGACCAATAATTTGTTAATATGTGATAAATAAACGATATGTGACCAATGGAATTGATAAATTGTGACCCAAAAATAATGTGTGACATAAAAATTTGTTAGTTTGTGGCCAATAATTTGTGACCGTGAAATAAATTGTAATTTATAAATTTTGTGATTTATGACCGATAAATAAATTACGACCTATAAATTTTTTGATCCGTGACGATGAAATAATTTGAGATCTATAAAATTTTTGATTTGAGATGTCAATTAATTTGATAATCTGTGACCAAATCATATATAATTGACCTTAATATATTTAATTCATAAATTATATTTTTAATAAATTATTCCATAAATAAATTTAATAACATCTAATTTTTGAAATTTTAAATCTTCTTACTTAATTTTGAAATATGTTATACTTTAGTAGATATGAAATTTTTTTTCCTAAATATATTTACAATTGAACCATTTGACCCTTTAACTTTTACGGGTTATTGTTTGGGCCGAATTTTAAAACATTGATAAATATATTTGAGGAAATTACATGGAGCCAAGTTTTTAAAGATCCTAATTGAAAAATCAAGTTTGAGGTTTCATTATACATAAATCAGTATCAATATAATAATTATATATTAAACATTTTCCCTAATTAGTTCAAACCCTAATCATTTTCTTTTCTCTCTCTGCCGACTCCTGTCTCTCCCTTCTCTCAAAGTCTCTTCCTCCTCTCTACCAGTATGATTTCGCATGACCAGATGTCGACTTTTGCACCGTCGTAACCCTTCTTTGCAAGTATTTCTGGCGCCACGTAGGCGGGGGTTCTGCAAATTGTGTGGAGGAGGTCGTCGGGTTGGATCTGATCCGACACAACGGAGATTCTGAAATCCGTGATTTTGAGTACCCATTCCTCGTCAAGTAATAGGCTTTCAGCTTCGAATCGCGGTCAAAAACGCCGCGGGAGTGGCAGTAATCCACGGCGGAGATTAATTGCTGGAAATATTTGTGGCTGAGGTCCTCGCTGAATCGACCTTTTGTCATGTAAGGTGTGATGTATATAGTGTCTCTGGCCGGCGACCAACTCTTCACAAAAATTGGTATTTTATGTGCTGGTATGGTGTTTGTGTGGTGGCCTTTTTAGGTGGTGGTGGATCTACCGATTTGGGGTGGGTTTTACTGAATTTGGCGGTGGCAGTTGGCGGTGGTGGTGTGTTTGTATGGTGTCGGAGTGGTGATGGTGGATACTGTGATGGTGGATACTGTGACGGTGGCCTTTGGTGGATACTGTCAGTGTGGTGTCAAAGTATTGGTGGATTGGATTGGGAAAGGAAGTGTTGGTGTGGTGGTGGTATGAGCGGTGGTTATTGTTGGTGGTGGTTGTGGCGACAACCATGGATGTGTGTGATCAACTATTTGATCAATCTGTGACCAAGTATTAGTGAAATGGGGTTTGCGTTTGGGTGTGTAATTAATTATTTATTTATCCGTGATCAAACAATCAACTGTGACATAAAAATTGTGATCAAGTTTTCATTTGTGATCTAAAAAATTGGTAATGTGTAATTGAAAATTTTCTGTAATCAACTAATTGAAAAATTGTGATCAACAAATAAATTATAACCTATAATTTGTGACTTCGAAATCAATTGTGATCTGTAAAATTTTTCTTGAAAATATTCGTGATTTGATAATTTGATAATATGTGATTAATAAATAATTTGTGATCTTAATTATAAATTTGTGATTAATAATTGTATAATTGTGATTTTATTATATTTAATTAATAAATATATTTAATTAATTATATATAAATTTGATATTTGAATTAGTATAAATTATACACCTTAATTATGAATTTTTCAAAAAATATTTACACGTCTTACAAATACAAATACAACAACTAGGTTACCCTTTTACTAAATAATAATTGAAATATTAATAAGGGCGCGTTTGATATGCGATATTTGCCATGGAACTAGGAAAATATTTTTCTAGTTCCTATTTTTGGCTGTTTGATACGCGAAATTTGCCCTGAAAAATGTTTGCCACCAATTTCTAATGTACAATCCCTTGAAGCACAAAAGTATGAAAATATTTTCCTATGATTTTTGTGGAAAATTATTTTCCACCTTGTTGGGTGCTTTTTTCCTTTTTTTTTTTTTTTTTTTTTTTTTTGGTAATGGAAACATATTCTAAATTCAATGGTAAAAAAAATTTATCCATTTAATTGACAATTTACATGAAAAACGAAGTCAAACAAACATAAAAATTTTATGAAAATATTTTTTTTTTTTTTTTTTTTTACTTTTTGACAATCCAAACAAATTTTAATACAGATTGTAAAAAAATTATCCCAAAAAGTAATCATTTGCATGAAAAACAAAATCAAACGAATTAGGTGGAAAATTATACCAATCAAACACCATTAAATCACTTCCCTCTAAAATAAATTCTAGGTAAATCACTTTCCTACCAAACATTTTATTTGCCATCTATTTTTCATCTTTTTATCAAACGAACCCTAAGTGAAAACGAACTTCTTCACATCAACTTTATCCCAAATAATTAGATTAATTTATGCAAGCTTGTTGAAATCAATTTTATTGATGTGAAAGGTAACTGCCCTATATTTTAATTAATTTACGTTTTATAGAAATGGTTAATGTGTGTCTGGTAATGAATTTGGATTGGATCAATGGAAGAAGAAGAAGAAAGAATTGTTGTCTCTCCTCTAATTTCTGAGCAACAAACAAGGCGTGAAGAAAGCGGTTCAAAATTTATTGGTGAGTTGATTGGAGAAGCAAAGCAGCAGCTAAATTTAGCATTGCCTTTGATAGCAGTAAGCATTTTGCAGTATTGTTTACAGATGATTTCGATTATGTTTGTTGGCCACTTGGGAGAGTTGCCTCTCTCTAGTGCTTCCATGGCTACTTCTTTTGCTTCAGTCACGGGCTTCAGTGTATTGGTACGTATCTTGTACTTCTTTTATTTTCTTAGTGCATAATTTCGTTAAATCGGTAGCCGAGACTTGAACTGACTGAAATTCCACATCGGTTGACGTCTTGAGATGGAACATCGTAGCCTACTAAGCTCAAAAGAGCAATTTGATTTAAAAGCTTAAGCTTACAAATGAGATTTATATTGGTACATACTGTTCTGTTTGGAGGTTGTTTGTTGAAACAAATTAGTTTCAATCCAGATTGAATTTTAGTATTTGGGCTTATTGTCAACAATCGGCTGTTTTCCACCATAAATTGTAATACTGTGCCAGATGTGAGATTACAAAGAAAAAAAAATGCAATTTTTGGTAATTCAATCTTTTAATAAATTTTTTAGGAAGGATAGCAGTTCACATTTCAAGAACAGTATTTGAAAACATGCTGCAGTTATATTTTTCAGTAGCATAGTCCTGGTTATTGGAGTTCGTGGATGAATTTTATTAGAATAATCAGCTTGATCTTGCATAATTCTCGAGTATTCTGTTTAAGATTTAAGTATTATCTTCATTGTTACTGGCAATTGTTGATTATACTTCTGGGTTTTATATTTACAACATAAGATGTGCCCTAGAATGGATTAACAACACTTGTAAACAAACCTAAAGTACAGCTCAATATGCTTAAGATTAGACACTAGAGTCAGGTCATGATGGGATAACTGCAGTTTCTGCTCATTGTTCGTGTTAAACTAAGCATATTGTGTTGAAAGTACTTATGATTCTTGACTTGATTTCTCACGACCTTCTGAAGCTAGGAATGGGCAGTGCATTGGAAACATTGGCTGGGCAAGCCTATGGGGCAAAACAATACCATATGCTCGGTATTTACACCCAACGAGCAATCTTAGTTCTTTTATCCTTTAGCATTCCCCTTTCGTTCATTTGGTTCTACACCAGTACCATTCTTATAACTTTTGGTCAAGATCAAGATATATCTATTGGAGCTGGAGTATTTAACTGTTGGATGATCCCGGGCCTTTTTCCTTATGGCATCCTCCAATGTCTCAATAGATTTTTGCAGACGCAGAATATTGTGATTCCTATGGTGATAAGCTCTGGAATTGCAGCTTTGTTGCATATTTTCATATGTTGGCTTTTCGTGTTTAAAATCGAGCTTGGAATCAAAGGAGCAGCTTTGGCTAATGCCGTCTCATATTGGATAAATGTGCTATTGTTGGCACTACATATCAAGTTCTCCTCAGCTTGCTCAGAAACTTTCATGGGTTTTTCAAGAGAAGCCTTCGATAATTTACTCGGGTTTTTGAAGCTTGCAATTCCTTCAGCAATAATGATATGGTAACTCTAGTTTTTTCTCCCATTGTATGATATGATTAGGTGTTTATAACTTGAGAAGCATATCAAGTTCGACAATTTAGTGGCAGAACTTGAAAAGGCATACAAACTCAATTTTATCTTCATCTCGTCAAAAAAGCCACACGTATCATTCAATTTTTACCATCTTTGGTCGATTGTAATGTGCATTTGTTCAAGTCTTTATAATGGTTTGAAGAGTATATGTTGATTGTTTGGGGTGCAGCTTCGAATACTGGTCATTCGAAATGGTAGTCCTTTTATCCGGTCTTCTCCCAAATCCAAAACTAGAGACATCAGTATTATCTATAAGGTTTGTATTTATCAATCTTCAAGTTCGAAGAATGAAATAAGCAGCATGTTTGGCTTAGTTTCTTTTGTGGCTTTTCTCGGCAGTATCAACTTTTGTAGAAGCAGCAGACCCAAACATGCTCTAAAGGGTATATATCATTTACTATCTTTCTTCTATTTTTTTTCGACAGCCTTAACACGTGTTGGATGGTTTATATGATCTCAGTCGGTCTGGGTGGTGCTATAAGGTCAGTAAATACAAATGTTTTCCACAAAAATATTTTGTTTCAATTTTGTTCGAGATGTATAACAACAACCATTCCTTGAAATAAATACCATAGTACACGGGTTTCAAATGAATTGGGTGCTGGACGCCCAGAATGTGCACGTATAGCTATACGTGTAGCAGCAGGGATTGCCATTTTAGACGGTGCAATTGTTGGAACGACGACCATTCTGGTTCGGCATGTTTGGGGAAAGCTGTACAGCAACGACGAAGAAGTTATCAGATATGTAGAAAAAATCATGCCTCTATTAGCATTGTCCGACTTTCTGGACGGATTTCAATGCGTGCTATCGGGTAAAGTCTGCATAATTTTCCTGTTGGTAAAATTTATATGAGAAAAGCAATAGTTTCATTCTTTGTACATACCAATTTTAAGGGGCGGCTAGAGGATGCGGATGGCAAAATGTATGTGCATTCATCAACCTTGGACCCTATTATGTTGTGGGAATACCTTCTGCTGTGCTTTTCGCATTCGTCTTTCACATTGGAGGACTGGTGGATTCTCTGTCCCTCTCTATCGAAAAAGCACACAAGCCTAACGAAGCTAAGCTTACAATTGTTGGTTATTGTTTGCAGGGTCTTTGGATGGGGATCATTTGTGGACTTTCCGTTCAAGCGGTTGCACTCTTGATGCTAAATCTATGTACTAATTGGGATAGTGAGGTGAGGCGTACTGACTCCAAACCAATTAGCTAAATTTGAACTTCATTTCTTAAAGGTCAACATTGACAATTTATGCTATACGATTGTGAACCAAAAAAGAATGAAAGTTCATTATCTTTGTACGGAAGGAATAAATTTCAATATGAGGACTGATCTGAAAGTTTATTGTTATTTGCAGTTATTCTTGTGTGAATACAAAATTTCTTGAAGTTTCTTTTATTTATTAAATTAGAAATTAAGGTGAATAACTTTTTTACTTTTTTTTTTTTTGAAATCAACTTTTTTACTTAAACTACAACAAAGAATCTTTTTTAAAATACCTTAAGGGTGTGTTTAATTAACATAGAAAAATATCACATATGTTTTGAGGGAGACAAAAACTTACTCCCCAAAGAGAATATTTTCCTTAAAAACAAGAAAAATTAGGTATATTTTCAATGAAAAAATAGCAATCAAACACTCCAAAGTAGGAATTTGGTGAAAATTTGATACTTTCTATGAAAAATAAATGCAATCAAATACACCATAATATATATATATATATATATATATATATACATTTACATATACACGTATTTCGAAACATGAGTATTTATGCCTGCGTCACCACTTTCCTTCATAGAAACAATTGCAAGCTTCAATGAACAATATAATTAAGTAATTTCCATTTGAATAAAATCAAGTTCTACATAGCCAGTTGTTCTTAAACTAAATTATGCATATAAAGATTTGGAAAAATTACGCCGATTACTGAAATTTAATGAGCCAAAGTGTTAGTTGGTCATTGTTCAGTTCAAACTATGGATTCAACACAATTAAAAAATTATCAAGGTCAAAATGATTTTCAATATTTAAATTTTAATTTCTATCTCATAGCAATTGCCAATTTTCTTTTCATTTCAATTGCGCGACAAGCTTCTAATACATATGAGTACGTTTAAGTCTCATTTTCTTTTAAAAATGTATTTTGAAATAGTAGATTGATCAGGAATGTCTTAAAATTTAAAGAAATTTTTTGAATTTGTTTATAATATTATTTTATTGAAAAATGTATGATTGAAAAGAAGAGAAAAAAAAATATATATCTTGTAAATAGCGGAAATCAAACAATGGCATGATCTTCTCAAATATTCAACAAATAACCGTGATTCAGTCATTAGCCCCTGTTTATCAACCATTATTTTATATTTTACCACGTTATTTTTTTTACAGTACTCATTTTCAATCACACATTCTTCATTAAAATAATATTACACGCAAGTCAAAACATTTTCTTCTTTTTTAATCACACATTCTCCATCAATCAAATATTCCAAAATACATTTTTCAAAATTGAAGGGGTTCAAACACAATTTTAGGTCTATCCATTTAGGTCCAAAATTGCAATAAGCTTAACTAAAAGGAAATTGCATATTTGGTTTCTCAACCTTCCAAAACCGTTGTAGATCTATCTCAGCCTTTAAAAATAACCCAAACATTCCAACGTTTGAAGAAATATGCATGGCGTGTCACTATTGACAGAGCCCGACCATTTTGACATTGAGGGTCTGTTTGAGTCACATTATTTCAAAAAAAATACATTCTGAAATAATGATTTGACATCATTTCAACCACACATTTTTCAATAAAATAATATTATACGCAAATCCAAAAAAATTTCTTATTTTTTAACTGCACATTTCTCATCAATACATTATTCAAGAATACATTCTTACCAAAATATTGTGACTCAAACATCCTCTTAATATCGCATAAAAAGACAACTTTACCCTTCACTTTGAATTATAAAAAAAAATTCATTTGGGGTCTCAAAACTTTCCAAAAGTATTGCGAGGTCCCTAACCTTTTATTTTCGACATATTCTACTTTTTGTATTTCAAAAAATGATTAAAAAAAAGAAGAAATGAAAAGGAAAGGATTAAAAAAAGGAAAAAACAATCATTTTTGCATCCCACGACCAAATCACACACCACTACACATGTTAGATTGTGTAACAAGAATTATCAAAAAATTCAAAATTTTCTTAAATTTAGTGTGTTTGATCCACATTCTTTTTGAAATAGTAGATTGATGGAAAATGTGTGATTAAAAAAGAAGGAAATGATTTTGATTTACGTGTAATATTATTTTAATAAAAAAATATGTGGTTGAAAATAAAAAAAATAAAAAATTTGGAAAAAATAAGAATCAAACGGGGGCTAAAAATTCAAGATCCTCCCTAGATATTCAAGTGTATGTAATCAAGAAACTTTGATTAAGAATTTATCCAAATTCGATAATTAATTCTTAAACTTGATATGAATAATGAATTTTCAGCTTTTAATTTTAAAAACTTAATGATTCCAACCTTGAAAGCCTTCTATCATTCTTCAAAGTCAAAATTAATATGACTTGCGGATTCAATCTTTTAATTAAATCAAAAATCAAATTATAAACTGAATGTACCAAGAAAAGATCAAGAAAACGAGATTTTCTTTTTTTCTTTTTGCTCTCTTTTCTGTTGTGAAATTTCAACCCCCTAGAGTCCATGTCAAATTAAGCCTCAATTGACTTAATTGCACATATAGTTTTTGAACTTTGATTACAATTACAAATTAGTCAAAACTTTCAAGTAATTGCAGTTGATCTCAGGCTCCCAACTTACGCCTCAATTCTCAAGCTCCTAACTTATCAACATATTTGATCATTCAAATTAATCTTACTCATCAGTAAATAAAGAACTATTAAACTCACAAAAAAATATACACCACTATGTATAGAGGTTTAAATGAAGTATTTAACGACCAAGTGGAATCTTGTAGTGACTAGAAAAAAATTGTTGTGTTTCGTTTTAAAAAAAAAATTTCTTGTAGAACTCGAATATAATTTGGGTTATAGTATAGCGTCGCTACGACCATTTCTTGAGAGTTCAAATGAAAACTTTGGTCACAATAGTAAAGTTCCGCGCACTTATTTTTAAAATTTTTGTAAGGTATCATCGAATCTCTAGTAAAAGAATTTTTTTTTTTTGACGACACATGTTATTTTAATTGTTACATACATGTACAGTGTTTAAATTTTAAAATTAGATATAACGGATAGTGTACCAAACAACCCCATATATATAAAACGGCCATTGAGTTTGGAAGTTAAATGGCACGTCCCAATCATTTAACCCCCATTATGTTAATTATTGTTAAAAAATAAATAAAAAAATTGCTGTCATTTCACTTGAAAAACTGCACCTTTGCAACTTCCATTTTTAAATGCATTGCCCACGCCATTTCACTTTAAATTTGAAACAATAACCGTCTCATTTTGCTTTTAAAAGTCATAAGTTTGTTTTGATAACTCAAATTTAAACTCCTTTAGCCACATTTTCTCTCCCAAACAATTATACCTATACATGAATTATTTTGCCTTTTCTCCATAGATCAATGCACTTTGAATCTAAATTTTTTCTAAAGAAGAGATAGAGAGTATGCTGGATTTTATTACATATTGAACGTAGAAGGTTATTCAAACTCCAAATATTTAAAGTAGGGATGCTTTCGACCCTTTTGTAAGTCGAGTAAAAATTATTGTGTTACTCATGAGAGAATGGAAGCATCATTTGGTGATTCCAATAACAGATGAAGAGATGAATTTCGATTCATAAAATAAAGGTGTTGTTAAAACCTAAGAGTAAACGGATTGCCTAATCACCGATTCGTTTTGAATTTGACGTTGACACAAATAATCAAAGATTGCAATTCTAGAAAATATATATATATATTTTTTATCTATTTACTTAAGTATTTCCTACTAAGTATTACTTGTGATACTCATTCCTACTAAATTTACAATTTATTTGAAGGCTCATGGTGGCTTGGCATGGTGGCAAGTGCTCGACGATTGATGTACTCTTTAAATTCTAGTAGTATTTTTAGTCATGTAAACATCTATGAACACATAGATGACACTTTTAAAATGTTAAATTTTCTGTTTCATCTAACTTTATATACATTGTGTGTCAACTACTAGTTAGAAATGTTGGATTGGCTATGCATGAAGTTTAAATATTGCTGGAATGAATTTTCAGATTTTATCCTCCTATTTAGAAATGACATAACATGGGCTACAGTGTATGTTTTAGAGTGAAATTAGTGGGGTTTGAAAGGTTTACGAGTCTTCTAATTGTGGTCTTTGGAATTACCTCAAAATGTTACCAAGAGAAAACATTATGACCGTATTAGTAGACTGCAGTAGGTTAGTTTCAAAATTCCCATCCAGCATAGTTGAAAAATATTTTCGTGCTTGAAACATTATTTTCGAGACCCCAAATTTTTATATGTTGTACATATATGAATGTTATAGCCTCTTCTAAAATTTCATAATTTTTCGTCAACGTTTGTTAGGTCAAACATATTTTTCTTTCTGCTACTACGAGACCCGTATTTGATGATTTTCCTCCGGATGTTTTCCAAAATCAAAATATACCATAATTCTCTAAGTTTATAAGGACAAACATCACTCATTACATTTTTTTATATTTCAAACTCCAAAATATTTTTCTTTATTTAGTTAACATTAAAGAAGTCAAACTAAGAAGATTGATTTTTTTTTTTTTTTTACGCTTCGAGTTCAGAGAATTTGGGACGTTACAAATCTAATCTCCACACGATCATGCTTAACTTGACACATGGTCCGTTTAATACATTTCAAGTGTCTAGTGTTATCTTTAACTATTTCCGTGATAAGGACAAATTGTAAACATGAATAATGAATTAGTCAATATTACAATCTTTCAATAATGGGTATTAATCATTGTACATTAATTGTGAACAAATTATTTATAATCAAAATATCAGTTATGTCAAACTATACTTCTCAACAAAAGTACCCATTTTATGTTATTTCAAGTAATCGTAGGCTTCTTAATATATGTGCTCAATATTAAACAAGTGAGATAACAAAAAAATAAAAATAAATGAATAAATAAATAGATTTGTTTATTATCAAAAAGTTATTTTATCATAGTAAAATTTATTATATATCACACAATCCTACCCACGCCTAGTGCAAACGACCGCAACCCTTTCATAATTTTCATTTCAGATGAAATTTTGAACAAATTCTTGTATTTCAATCATAATTCGATACTTTAGTATTTTTATTTTTTTTATTTTCTCACACATATGTTAATGAATATGGAATTTAAATTTCTTAAATTTCTATAGGTTGAATCAGCTCCAATAACAGTCCCGAAGACTATTAAAATATGGTACTTTTAAGTTTAGCCCAGTCAAATTTTGTAAGATGGCCAAAAGATAAAAAGACTATATTACCCTTAATGAAATTAATTGAATATTGTAGAATGCATCCTATCTTTTATAATCGGTTTACAACCTAATTTTTATCTTCTATCTTGAATTTTAAAATATAAATACATTCTTTGATCTAATAAATTAAAATAATCTATAACATATTGTTCATATTTTTCTTTAAGTCTATTATATTCTTCTGATAATGTATTAATATTTTCTAATTGAGAAATAATATTATTTATTTTATCTAACAGTTTTTCTAATAAATTATCTAATCCTTCATTAGTATATTCAGGCATCAAACAAAAAATATAATAAATAATCTCAGCGATTTTAAATTTCTAAAAACAGTAATTAAAACATCATAAATAGCAGAAAAGCAATTATTAATGCAAGAATATAACATAAATAAGAAAGATCTTACAGTATTAGAGCAGAAGGTAAAAACAGAGTAATATCAACGAGATTTCCCTCGAACTTGCACCCATATGTTTGTATACTCAGATATAAGTGATCGGTGTTATTTGAATTTTAAAAAGTGGGTTATGGTCCAACACGACTTCCGCACACTCACTAATTTTCTCTTCGACTCTTTTGCATATCTCACAATGGATCTCACGGAATCACAGTTTTCATTTCAACTCCTTGTTAAAACATTACCATGAATGGTAACATGGTTCTAATGGCTTTCTCTAACAACGCCAAAAAGGCAACACATCAACGAGAAAATGCACAAACCATCAAGGCTTTCACCGTTGGAGTATAAGTAAGATAAGAGTTTTCGAGAAAATAATAAGGATGAAAAAGAAATGTTTTGAAAACAACTTTGATTTCATAAACACATCACACTAATATCTCTTACATAAGAGTACACATACATATTTCGGCTACACTCTTGGTACTTTCTCTAAGGAAATTAGAACTCCATAGAAATTACCTTATTACACTCTTCACTGAAGAAAGACTGAAAATATTACAAGATATGGAAAACTAGGTAGAGAGATATCTTTTGCTTAAGACTTGGATACCTTCTTCTGAGAATTCGTCTTCAATTTATAGACTTCAAAAAGCTTCTACAGTTATCCTTCATTATTGTTGCTTTAATTGTGTAGGGTCTTGAGAATAAAGTTCTTTTGTCTGGATCCTTTGAGAATCTTACTGTAGCATAAAATTCTTTTGTCATAATATGGAAATTATTGGGGTAAACCCACAGTTTTTCTTTACCAGAATCTTTTTGATAAAATAGTGATAAAGGGGTCCCTTCTACTTTTCCATATGTGACTCAAACCACTCATCCGGAAATTCATCTGGATCTAGAGAAATTGGTGAGATGTCACCTTCAGTGCAACAACTTTCGCACTTATGTTTTGGATAACGCCAAAATTGTTTACACAACTCTTCTCTTGTCTTCTGTGTCCCACTAAGTAGTCCTTCAAAGATATGATCACTCAATATATCAAGATAGTGTCAATCTTCTTGTTTAGTGGGTGCCACAGCTTTACTGTAGATCATGTGATCTTGTGACTCGTACACCCATATGTTTTGTGTTTCTTCAATAATTTTTTGGATATGCTCAAACTGCTCCTTGTATCCCTTGGCTCTACGAAAAGTTATCATCTTGATTATATCTTCTGGTGTGGATTCAATAACTTCACTCTTTTCAGGCTGAAGATGTTTGGTAGTAGTAGCCATTCTGATGACATGGCTTGCTGGAAGCATCCTATTTTCTTCATCATCCCATTCGGGACTTGCAGTGAAAAATCGGATATAAATGTTCTTATGTTTAAGAACTTGACAATATCTTTCAATAGCACGGACTATATCTTTTGGTAGCATAGAAATTTCTTTTAAGGATTCTGATGGGTAAATACAGAGTATATTTTCCATTTCATACAGAGCACGAACCCAATAAGCTGGAGCTCCTGGATAGATATTAACTTTGTTATATGTTCCATACGTTAGAGTTTTCATCCATCCTCCAATACTAGTATACCAGCAGCAGGCAAGATTGAACAATACGTATGCCAGAATAAAATCGTTTTTATTTTTGATATCCATAACACCAGGAGTGTTACAGGCCTTGATAATATTTGAGCGATTAAGCTCTGGTATAGAGATACTTTCATTCGTAAGTTTTTCCTCCTGTGAGGGAGACGGAGTAGTATACTCTTTGACAGATAGTTTATGAAGCTTTAATGCTTCTTATTCAATATTGGCGTTAGAACCTTCAGATTTATTGGCACTAGGACCTTCAGATAATACAACCTTGTTGGCCTTTTCCGATATTGGCTTAGCAACAGCCATCTCCATCATCGCTATCTTGGATTCTATTGCAGCAACTTTCACACTCATCTCAAATTTCAATGTTTCGAGTTCCTTCTTGATTTGCTCCATTCCTGGTTAAGAAATCTGGAATAAAATTGTATTTCCCTTTAATATGAACAATATCAAAATTAAATGGCGCAAACCACATTTTCATTCTAATAAGTGGCCTTTCAGCTGCACTTGTTCCAAGTTTATTAGTTAACAATGGTTTTACCTGAGTATTATCCGTTCTAATAAGAAACTTTTTAAGTAACAAATAAGGTTTAAATTTTTCTACTCATTTCTTGACAGCTAAACATTCTTTTCGATTAATATCATATCTAGTTTCTGCATCCTTAAAAGCACTTGAAGTATAAGCAACAAGCTTTTCTGGGCATTTACACAATGGATTACAAAGAAATTCTCTATGATTCTCTTTTCTTTTGAGGATTGCTCCCCAGTGTAATAGAGATGCATCAGTTTCTAAAATAAAGAAATCATCATCATTAGGAATATTTAATTCGGGTAGATTTTCACATACTTTCTTTATTTTGTTTATCATCTCGATATCTTCTTCTATCCATTCTCAATCAACACCTTTTCTAAGTTTTTTGGTAAAGTGAACTTTGTATTTAGAGTAATTTTTGATAAATTTTTCAGAGTAATTTAATAATCCAATAAAGTTTTGTAGTTCTTTTTTATCTTTAATTACTTCTGAAAATTCGATAATCTTCTTACCAATATGAGGTTGTTGAAATATTTTTTCTTCTGTAAAAATATATCCTAAGAATTCGATTTCAGTTTTAGCTATTTCTGCTTTTCTTTCAGATAGGGTTAAACCATATTTTTTGACAATATAATTGAATTTCTTAAGATGTTCGATATGTTCTTTTAGATTTTTACTATGGATAAGGATATCATCTACATAAGCAATGCAGAAAGTTTGTATTGGTCTGATGATCTTATCCATTCTTTGTTGAAATATTGTTGGAGTATTCATTAATCCAAATGGCATAACATTCCACTCGAATTGTCCTAATGGATTAGGGGTTGTAAAACTAGTTAAAGGTTTAGATGCTTCATCTAATTTTATTTGTCAATATCCTGATTTACAATCAAATTTAGAGTATATTTTACTTCTGTATATTTGTTTTATTAACAAATCTTTTATTGGTAATTTATAGCTATTAGGTATAGTTTTAGAATTTATGTCTCTATAATCAATTACCATTCTAGCTTTTCCTCTTTTAATTTTATTATGGTTTCTAACCATAAATGCAGGACTATTATATAGACTACTTGATTCTCTTATCACTCCTAATTCTAAGAGTTCTTTAATTTGTATTTTAAATTCTCTTTTATCTTCTTCGCTATACGAAAATTGTTTTCCAGATCTTAGTATCTGGACTTTTTAGTTTAATGGTTGCAATAGGTTTATCTTTGTCCCAATTGGCTAAGGGATGTTCATAATAACATTCTTTTAATTCTAATTTAATTTTTTCTAACTCTTCTTCTAAATTGTCAATTCTTAATACAGGGATTTTTTGTTTATGATTGATTTCGGTATAACATTCACCACGATTACCTGCAGAACTCTGATGCCTAGGCTTATGGTGTATTGGTTGATGTGCAATTCCAATGGCTTTATAAATTCTTGGTGTTTTAATTTTGTGATTACAAGGTGTAGTGAATTCAAAACTATCTTTATATTGCGTAAATGAGCTATATGTATAGAGAAAATTTTCTCCTAAAAGGATATCAGATCCAATTTTATCGGTTGCATATATTCTAGGAATAAAACATTCTCTATTTCCTATAACTATAGGAACATTTTCTACAAAATCTCTATAGATTTCAACAATATCACTGGCAGTTTGGCCATAAGTCGTTTTCTTATAGTCTCTTTTATAATAATGTTCAAGAAATACATTTCTTTTACATAGGCAAATTCCAGATCCAGTATCAAGTATAACATGAAATTTTATCATACAATAGTCTGGTAAATTGAGAGTTATCTCAATATATGGACTAAGTATACTAGTTTTGATTGATCTAATTTTTTATATCATATAAATTGGTTCTTTGATTTTATTAACTCTAGGAAGTATTTTCTGTTTATTTTCTATAGTTATTTGTAGGGTGTTTTTCTGGATAACATATGGTGATATCTTTTCAAGAAAATTCATTCCAAGTAATATTGGGCTAGTATATTTTCCTTTCCTATAATCTTTATGGATTTTAAGGTTTTGATTTCATATTTAATTACATGATAATCTGTAAGAGTTATTCCTTGTGGTATGTTTTCTTCAGATAAATGATCAACTAAGTCTGCTCTTATATGGCTGGTACTAGCACCTGTATTGACAAGGGCTATGATTTCTTTATAGTTATTTTGATTATTGATATATTCTGTTAAGATAAAGAAGTTATATTCCTCACATTTTCTTAGGTCAATATCAATACTATTTCTAGGTAATGTTGAGTAGTTTTTACTTGTAGATGGTCTGCTAGAACTTACGAGTTCTCTAGTACTGATACATCTTTCTATTCTTCTACTAGGCATTCTAACTACAAGTTGTCCAGAGTTACTCAAAGTGGCTAATCCTTGATTTTCTACATTACTGTCTATTCTTCTAGCTCGTTGATGAAAATCAAGCAATATGTCTTGTGGTAAGAAAATCAAGCAATATGTTATTGGTGGCATCATTAATCTATCGATTTTGTGATATAAATTTAGTCCTAGACTTAAGTTTTCATCTGATAAAGACATGACAAATCCAGGTCTTATAGTAAATATAATTTTCTTATAAACAAGATTTTCCAGAGACCATTCCTAATAGAGCATCCATAGGATCATGAAGTATTCTATTATCCATCAAGTATATTTGTATAGGAATATCTATTCCTTCTCTAAAATATTCTTTGATCATAATTTGGATCCCTCCAATAACAATATTCTTTAATCTATCTCTAGTAGATTTTTTTAATATTTGCTAATTCTCTATTAACCCATTCTCTTGTTATAAGAGGTATAGTAGTATTACCTTTAACATTTTCGATATTAATAGGTACTTCGTCATACTTGGCAATGTATATTGTTTTGTTAAACCAAGATAATATAGGTCTTATAAAAACATCTTTATCTCTTAAAGATATTTGTTTTTCTTTTATAGTTCCATATCTTTCTTCATCAAACACAACAGTTTGCGAAGTTCCTTCTTCATTATCTAAGTTGGTTTCAATAGTATCAATAATTTCTTGATTCATATAAATATGTTCATATTC
Source organism: Osmanthus fragrans (assembly GCA_019395295.1). Lineage (NCBI taxonomy): Eukaryota > Viridiplantae > Streptophyta > Magnoliopsida > Lamiales > Oleaceae > Osmanthus > Osmanthus fragrans. The sequence goes on along the minus strand of CM033353.1, from coordinate 12,885,773 downwards.
AGGTTCTTCAATTTCTTCTATATCTAGTTCATAGATTGAGTCTGTTTCAGATAATTCGTCTAAATTTTCAATTATCTCATATTCTGAGTCAGATTCTATTTTTTCCATTAATCTAATGGACTTAACATTTTCTCTTCTATTTTTATTAGGACAATTGGGAGATATATGTCCTATTTCGTTACATGTAAAACATTTACATTTTTTATAAAATTCCTCCTTAGATTTTTTCTGAAGTTTTTTATGTTGGTTAAATTCCTTTTTCCAAGGTTTTTTCTTCTTAAAATATTTCTTGTTGCTCCTAAATCCTCTATTTTTCTTCCAAGGTTTAAGGAATTTCTTAAATTTCTTTTTATAATATGGTTTCTAGGGTGGTTTGTGACAACCAAATTGTGGTGCTGCTGTTATTTCTCCATAACAGTATAAACTAGCTTTCTTACCATGTTTTCTAAATAGGTGTTGGTACATAGATTTTTTGCACCATTCAGATATTTTTCTCTTAGCGAATGAAGTTCTCATTCCTAGAGTATCAGCCTTTTGATTAGGATCTTCCCATTCTATTTTCTTCCAATAAATTTGGTACTCCTCAAATAATTTCTGACTCCATGGCCAGGGTAGTTTAAGGAAATATCTATTTAATAATTTTTTATCCTCTTCAGATATATTCTATTTTTTTATAGATTTGGATGCTTTGATATATATTTTTTCGAATTTTTTAGTATATTCATTTAATTCACACATATCACAGATTTTTAATAATTTCATTTCTCTTTCCGCTTGTAAGGTTTCTTGAGTAATCATATCAATTTTAGTTTCAGGTATAACTTCTCCTAAGAGTAGATGTCTAAAGAAATTTTCTATTCATTTTAAAACCTCTTTAAAATTTCAGCATCTAAACTTTCATTACTATCTATGAGAGTTGAAGATTTTTCTCCATATTTGATTTGATTTTTGGTTTCTTCAGAAATTCTTCTCCAGATGTCTTGTCTGAAGAAATTCCTTTAAAGGTGTGGATTATAAAGTTATAAGATTGAGTGATATTTCATCTATGAAAAGCAACAGCTAAATCAGTAGCTTTTGCCCAAGAATCAATAATTTCGCTTTTATTATTGCTATCATCAATATCTAACCATATTCCTGTTGTAGGAATGGTTCAGTAAATAATCTAACAGGATTATTTTCCCTAAAATGTATAGACTTGGTTGCAATAGTTTTAGGACCTTTTCTAAAGTTATAACCTGCTCGCTCATTAGTTATTTCATGTTCTTTTATCCATTCCAAATTTCAGTCATCAGATTCATATTGAATCCAATCAGTAGTGACATTTGTTCCACTAGTTTCTCCGACTAACGGCTCAACTTGTTCATTTAAAGGTGGAGTATTAATTTCAATAGTCCCCTCTTTAGGTGGAGGATCATTCATATATATATTCTCAGTTTGGATAGCCATTTATTCTAGACTTTGTTTATAAGCTTCTAATTCCTCTCGAGTAGTTTCAAAGAATTTATTTTCTAATTTTTCTATAACGTATGCCGGTAAAAGTGGTTCAATTGAAGTATAAGAATTATTTTTAAGTTTTAATTCTTTAAATTTTGATTCAATTTGTTTATATAGGTTTTTTGGTCCAATCTTAATATTATCATTTACAATTTCTAGATTTGATTCAATATTTTTCACATGAGTCATGATGTCTTGATTTATCATATCGGATTTTTCAAAAGGTAAAGCATAATTATCATATTGTTCTAAAAATTGATTTATAATAATATCTTCCTCTTCATATTCGGGAGATTCATCTACTAAAATTTGTAATGCTTTATTTTTTTAATTTATTTAACTGTTGAGAATTATTTATTTGTTTTATCTCTTCACTTAAAGATTTAAATTTGCTACTTAAATTTGTCGCTAACTCTTGTAATTTAATTTTATTAATATTAGTTAAAATAACGACATTTTGTCATTCTTCTAAAATTAGTTTATCTTTTCTATCCATACTATAAAATTTTTTTAAAGTTCTAAAATTTTTCTTCAGGTTCGTTACTAGGCTCTGATACCAATTTTGTGAAAAGGCAAAAGCGTTAATATAGATCAAAAATAGTTTGAGGACTAAATTGAAAATATATTATAATAAGATGACAATGGGTGCAATTTTTATATTTAGGGGTATTTTAGGTAGTTAGTAATGAAAAATTTGGTCAATGGCTATTTTGGAAAAGTGAATGGGTTAACCGGCTATTTGCCACCTATTCCTCCTATTAAAATTGAGAAGACAAATTTTCAATGATTGATCCAGAGACGGGGGTGGAGCTAGGGAGACTATTTTATTTTTATAATGAGCTGATACATTGAAAAAAAATTCATTAGAAAACAAAGAATATTTATTAAAAAAAAAATTGCGTTAAAAATTTAGTTGGGCATTGGGGCAGATCTGAGCTAGTCCTCCCACACTACACATGCAGGAAGGAGTTGGAAGCAAAACCAACACCCAATATGGTGATTGAAGAACTACCAAAGAAACCTACTATAATCGAGGCTGAGCCACCTTCTCAAAATGTTTAAATTTTATGTAAAGATCTCATTTTTTATTTTGTGGCTTTCTAATAGAGTCTTGGAAGTAACACCCCGATCACAATTCCACATATGTATGCACCAACATTATATTACGGGTCTATTGAGACCCGTCATGTGGCAGACGAAGCTAACTCCACGCGTCAGATGAATTGATTTCATATGGCCGAACTGAATGAGTCTATCTGAACTGGAGCGCCTTCACCCACGACAGAACCGAACTCATCCGCACTTTACAACGGATGCAAATGCCCACACTCTGCATCCACAACTCGTCACAAACTTGCCCCACCTCGCCTCTACCAAGATCTTTCGTACAAAGATTTTTTCAAGTCGAATCCCTGACTGATTGATGGGACGAGAGGCAAGTTCGAATAGTCAATTCAGCCGCATTCGTCAGAACATTTAATAATCCGACAACCTATGGATTGACAAGGTAATGCCTAGAATGGGACGACTCGTAAGGATCTGACGTCACGTGTCTTCTCATCCAACAACTCTATCTTTAGTATAAATACCTCCATCTTGTGCCAGAAGAATGATTCGCAACCTTGACATTTGATCACTATAAGTCATTTTCTCCTTTATATATATATACTAGTGGAAGGCACGTGCTGTAGTGTAGTTGGCTATATATTAGCGTCGGTAATTTTGTGTTATTTTACACAAATTAATTTTTTACTGTAGAAATTTTTTTGTGTATTAGTCACAAAAGCTTAGAGAAATAATTTTTAGAAATAATTTAGTTTTCGGTGTTTTTATAATTAAATATTTAGGAAATATTTGATATTTGGTTTGCCGAATTGTATATTTATTATATATTAGATATTTTTAGGATTAGGATACGATATATATAGTAGGTTTAACAGTAATTGTGAGACGCAAAAAATATTTATATTAGCGTGAAGATTTTAATTTTTTTAAAATTTTTTAATTTAGTTTTCGGTATTTTTATAATTGAATATTTAGGAAATTTCTGATAGTTTTTTTTACGAATGGTATATTTATTATATATTAAATATTTTTATTAGTGTGAAGATTTTAAATTTTAAAATTATTTTAATTTAATTTTTGGTGTTGTTATAATTGAATATTTAAAAAATATTTGATATTTTTTTTTTTGTCAAATTATATATTTATTATATATTTTTAGAATTATGATAATATATATATATATGTATATATATATATATATAATAACAAGAAAAGAAAAAAAAACAAAGAAAAGAAAAAGAAAATTAGTGCGAGACATGAAGTGCATGTCTCGCACTGTACGAGACCTGCAATCCTTTTCATTTTTTTTTTTCGTTTTCGCCTTTATTTGAACCTTAATTCGGGATATCAAACGAGTCGAAATATTGCATTCTTAATATCATTTTGAAGAACTCACGGCCTAATATTTTACGATGTTGATGGTGTGTGAAACGGCTAATCGTAGCGAAAGTTACGTTACGTCAAAGTACGCTGTTCCAAACTAATATTTCGAAAATTTTCGATAACAAACTAACTTTAAAAATTCTTCGACGATTCTACGCTAGCCGAATCCATAAATCTTCTATATCCTCTTGAAACTCATTTCGAGAACTATATTATAGATATATCGAACGATCTAAATAAATATCGAAAATAGTTAAACGAACATCAAACGGACATATAACTAATCTTTTTATAAAAAAAAAAATTTGACGTTAAAATTTTTTATATTTTTTGATACTTATATTTTTTTTTATACAAATTATCGATACGTGGCAAAAAAAACTCACGCAAGAAATTATCTCAAAACGACGCCGTATTATTTTTTTTTTACGAATGATATATTTATTATATATTAAATATATTTATTAGTTTGAAGATTTTAAATTTTAAAATTATTTTAATTTAATTTTCGGTGTTTATTTAAAAAATATTTGATATTTTTTTTGTCAAATTATATATTTATTATATATTTTTAGAATAACAAGAAAAATAAAAAAATAGAGTCACGCAGATGAACATAGGGAATTATTTTTTTTATTTTTTTTCCTAAAAAACTTATATTTTCGCCTTGATTTACGGGCTTAATTCGGGATATCAAATGAAGTCGAAATATTACATTTTTAATATCATTTTGAAGAACTCAAGGCCTAATATTTCACGACATGGATGGTGTGTGAAACGGTCAATCGTAGCGAAAGTTACGTTACGTCAAAGTACGCGATTTCAAACAAATATTTCGAAAATTTCGATAACAAGCTAACTTTAAAAATTCTTCGACGATTGTACGCTACCCGAATCCATAAATCTTCTATATCATCTCGAAACTCATTTCGAGAACTATATCGTAGATATATCGAATGATCTAAATGAATATCGAAAATAGTCAAACGGACGTCAAACGCGTGTGTTAAAAAAGACGTATAACTCGTCTTTTTATTGAAATTACTTGTTTTTTGTCTCAATTTTCGGGCTCAATTCAGGATATCAAACGAAATCGAAATATTACATTCTTAATATCATTTTGAAGTACTCACGCCCTAATATTTCACGACGTTAATGGTATGCGAAACGGCCAATCGTAGCAAAAGTTACGGCGCGTCAAAGTAGGTCATTCCAAACTAATATTTCGAAAATTTTGATAACAAACTAATTTAAAAATTTTTTACGATTGTACGCTAGCCGAATCTATAAATCTTCTATATCCTCTCGAAACTCATTTCGAGAACTATATTATAGATATATCGAACGATCTAAATAAATATCGAAAATAGTTAAACGAATATCAAACGGACATATAACTAATCTTTTTATAAAAAAAAATTTGACATTTTTACGTTAAAATTTTTTATATTTTTTGACACTTATAGTTTTTTTTTATACAAATTGTCGATACGTGGCAAAAAAAATCCACGCAAGAAATTATCTCAAAACGACGTCGTATTATTTTTTTTTACAAATGATATATTTATTATATATTAAATATTTTTATTAATGTGAAGATTTTAAAATTTTAAATTATTTTAATTTAATTTTTGGTGTTGTTATAATTGATTATTTAAAAAATATTTGATATTTTTTTTGTCAAATTATATATTTTTTAGAGAATTAGGATAATATAAATATATATATATATATATATATATATATATATATATATATATATATATATATAATAACAAGAAAAAAACAAAAAAACAAAAAAAAAAAAAAAATTAGGCAGTCACGGAGATGGCTAGCCATCTCCGTGAAATTGTCACGGCTTCAAAATTAATACACATATTTTTATTTTTTTTTTTCTAAAAAACTTATTTTTTCGCCTTGATTTACGGGTTTAATTCGGGATATCAAACGAAGTCGAAATATTACATTCTTAATATCATTTTGAAGAACTCAAGGCCTAATATTTCACGACATTGATGGTGTGTGAAACTGCAAATCGTAGCGAAAGTTACGTTACGTCAAAGTACGCGGTTTCAAACTAATATTTCGAAAATTTCGATAACAAGCTAACTTTAAAAAATTTTCGACAATTGTACGCTACCCGAATCCATAAATCTTCTATATCATCTCGAATCTCATTTCGAGAACTATATCGTAGATATATCGAATGATCTAAATGAATATCGAAAATAGTCAAACGGACGTCAAAAGCGTGTGTTAAAAAAGACGTATAATTCGTTTTTTTATTGAAATTACTTGTTTTTTGTCTCAATTTTCGGGCTCAATTCGGGATATCAAACAAAATCAAAATATTACATTCTTAATATCATTTTGAATTACTCACGGCCTAGTATTTCACGACGTTAATGGTGTGCGAAACGGCCAATCGCACCAAAAGTTACGGCGCGTTAAAGTAGAATTAATATTTCGAGAATTTCGATAACAAGCTAACTTTAAAAATTCCTAAATGCTTGTACGCTGATCAAATCGATAAATTTTCTATATCATTTGGACTTCGTTTGATATTAAGAATATAATATTTCGACTTCGTTTGAATTTTTAAAGTTAGATAGATTCTTATCAAAATTTTGAGACGCAAAAAATATATATATATTAGCGTGAAGATTTTAATTTTTTAAAAAATTTTTAATTTAGTTTTCGGTATTTTTATAATTTAATATTTAGGAAATATCTGATATTTTTTATTATTATATATTAAATATTTTTATTAGTGTGAAGATTTTAAATTTTAAAATTATTTTAATTTAATTTTTGGTGTTGTTATAATTGAATATTTAAAAAATATTTGATATTTTTTTGTCAAATTATATATTTATTATATATTTTTAGAATTAGGATAATATATATATATATATATATATATAATAACAAGAAAAGAAAAAAAAAAAAGAACGCATCTCAAAACGGCGCCGTATTAAAAAACGATACAAAATTTTGAAACGTAGCAAAAAAAAAACTGACTCTTTTATTGTATAAGGATATATATACACTTTGTCACTTTTATATTTCCTCAATAACGTCTCGACGATTATTTGACCACCATTTCCTTCCGATTGATTGAAAACTGACTTAACCGTCGGAGTGCTAGCGGCCGCCTCCACCCTCATCGGAAAGGGGCCATGAGTGACTAACGACTTGCTACCATATGCAGAGAATATTTGACTCGAAGACTTTACTTGTTGACGGCTCGGAAATCCTTTTTTGAGGTCAACAATAACTTCAACTTTGAATAGCCACGGGTAGTTCTTGCTCGCTCTTTTTCTTCTTTTCTATTCTCCATTCCAAAAGGTGATATTTATTTCAAATACGAAAAAGTAAGACAATAGAAAGGTGTAGTTTCAGCTTTGAATAGCCAATGTATGATGTTTTTCTATTTTTTGTACATTTTTTTATGTTGGAATACGGAAGTGAAATTACTCAGAAATTAAAAAAAAATTCTTTAATTCAAAAAATAAAATCATTTTGATGTTCACGTGTATGTTATATCAAGAATAAATTATTCAAATTTTTATCTAAATTTGATGATCAATTATTTCATTAATTCTGAATCATGAATTTTTAGTCTTTTGGATCACGAGATTCCAATTGTTAATTGCAAGAGCTTGATGTTTCAAACTTTCAAGTCTTCTACGATATTCTTCAAAGTCAAAACTATACCAGTGAATGAACACCTTCTTTTAATTAAATCAAGCAACTAATTCTTGGACTGGACAATTGAATGAGATGAGAAAAATAACTATTCTCTCTTTTTGTTTCCTCTCCAAATTTGAACACTATGAAATTCTGTATTATCATTGTTGTTTAATTTCATAAGATGTCTAGGTTCCATCTAATCTCTATTTATAGAGATAGAATAGTTTCAATCATTGTACAGTAATAATAATTCCACATCTGTTATTTAAGTTAAATAGAATTCAACTTCTTTTTGAACAATAAAGTTTAGTCAAAAAATCAAAATTTTATAAGAGATAGATGTAATTCTACAACAAGAGTTCTAGATGAAATTGAATTCTAATTTCAAAATTCAAGACTTGGGCCATAAAAAGGTAAATATCCAATTAAGTCCTTGTTTGGTAAGGATTAAAATCAGATTTTTGGTAGATGTTGATAGAAGTTGATGAAATGTATGGTTGAAAAGTTGTGAGACCCATAAAATATATAGTTAATATTAATTATTGACTTGACTTAGATTAAATAGGACATCAATTTTAATTTTCTATAATGAATCAATTTTTAATGGTGGACAACAAATTGGACATCATAAATGAACATCAATTCTCGACTCGTTTAACATATAATCAGGTGGTTAGTGAAATTAATATAAAATCCTATATGACAACATTAAGTTCCATAGTGGTTTAATAAACGTTATTTCTTATGCTTTTGCAAGATATAATATGTCCACAAAGAAATCATGTGTGTTAAAATTGACCTATTTTTATTTTTTTAAAGCACAATAATGCCTTGCTAGGAATGAAATAAAGCTCGTCGGTTCACTTTGACACTTGCAGTGGTTTTTTCTAATCGAACTATTATTTGTGAAATCGTCATACTTCGGTGACTAATAAAATAAGAAAATTACTACAATTAGGACTTTGAAATTTGTAATGAAATTTCTTACAAATTTTAGAGATCATTGGTGAAATAAACTCAAAAGAGAATATATTATGAAAGAACGCTCAGGGATGTTTGACCTTTCTTCGAACATACATATTTATAGGCAAGTAAAATGTACAAACTCCTATCGAATTATAATATATGTCTATTATTAGAATAGACATAAAGTTAAGGGAAAATTTCAACAGAAGTCCCAGACTTTTGGATTTTTAGTAGACTTTACCCTAACATTCATTGTGTACCAGCGGAGCTCCCAAACCTTCGAGAAATTAGCAGCTGGAATCTAACTTGACGAAAAACTTCAATTCCACCATTAATTGACCTAGAAAATGTAAAAAATGGATATTTTGACCATTTTAACTAGGGATAGATTCGTCAATCCCATAATTCTCTTCATTCAATGTCCATATCATTGCTCATTTCCTACCCAATTTTTTCTTCTCTTTTTCAGTGATGGTCAATTTTTTTTTGGATCGGAGATGGAGATGAATGTGTGTGGATATGGTTACCCTATGCAGATGAAGACTTTATGGACGAACTTGAATCTAAGCGAAGATTTACTAATTGCCCACGGCGTCATGATGCGAGTGGATGTAACTTCTTTGATTAGTGTAACCCCCTAATGTGTGATAGATCGAATGAGCTGATCCTTAGATTTCTATGGGTTAGGAGGAGATGAAAGATGAAATAAATACTCTCCATTCAAGATGCCGTAGTACGTGGAAACTTAGCTCATTGAATTTGTATGTGAAGTTTTTGTGAAATGGGTCTGTACTAGATATTGGTTAGGTTCAAGCTCAGATGTTTGGTTTATGTTTTAGGATGTGGGTTTCTGAGTTGGAAATCGTGTGTTGATCGTGGTTTTGTAACTTATTTTTTAGTAATAAATCATGTTATTACTCAGTAGTGCTTCCATATTTTTCATTTTCTAATTTTTTTTTCTTCATTACTGAGAAATGCTTTAAAATACAAGAGAAATGTTTTGTGCAAAACGTTCGGGAGATGGTACGGTCCCAAACCCTTTTCATAAGTCGCAAATTAAGTCCCAAACCTTTTTAATATGTTACATGGGAAGTTCCAAACCTCTTAAACCAGTAGCAGACGAGGTCCCAAAACTTTTACACTAGTTGTAGATAAGGTCCCAAACCTTTTAATAAGTTGCAGTGAAGGTTTCAAACCTTTTGTAAATTTCATAGTTATGGTTTCAACTACTTATGAGCATTTTTACACCTGTTTCACTTTCAAATTACACCAAACACAATCGAAAGTAAAATATTCACTAAACATGATGAAATTGCTGAACATTGTTTTCCATTGGAATATATATCATTAAAAGATCATACAAATTTTGAGATCTACTTTCAGATTTCTAACTTAATCAAACATCATCAAAAATTCATCATACAAAAAAGGTTTATTTTCACATTACAAAAGATAACCATACAAAAACTTCATCAGGAATAGCCATGTTCTTTTTTTTTTGGACTTCTTCTTCTTTACCTGTACCTCAGTAGATGTAGATGCTTTTCACTTTCCTTGTGATGTATCTGGCTGTATTTCTTGTTGAGTATCTGCGTGCACTCTGGCTGTGAACTTGTATCTGTAGGCAAGGTAGGTTTGCATGTTCCCTTGTTATTATCTAATTCTTCACATTTTCTACATTTCATCTTCATACCAGTTCTTGCAATTTTGGTTCCTACAGGTGGTTCAATTTAGGACCTTTTCCTCATCTTCTTGGGTCTATCTGCCTGTTTCTTCTTCATGCATGGATTAAGAGGATGTTTTTCCAGTCCTAACCCCATTTAGGACCTAACATTGGTTGGTTGACTGGGCCGTAGGTCCTCAGGTAAGTTTCTTTGCTGTAGCATGCATCAACTTACTCATATATGTCAATGTTCCTCAATAGCATACCAGAGTTGTATAAGTACATAGAATTCCAGTAAGTTGTCATTTTCTACATGCACATTTGCGTCTACCTTAGCTTTCTCAATGACATTTAAAATTCTAGGACCAAATGCATGATCCCATCTTGATGCCTATTTCCTTTTGGTATTCATCCTCATCATTTGTTGATGTCCAATCTTCTCCAATATTGAGATAATAGGCTTTTCTCTGGCAAGAAAATGGAATAGTTGAATGCCTCACATAAGTTATTAAGTAGGGCGTCATGCATTGAATGTTCTGAAAAATGTGATTTGTTCTACTTTGAGGCTGGTTTCTCTTTGAACCTTTTGAATACTTCTTCATTCATACTTCCATCTCATTTATTGTACTCTTCCAATTTGGCACAATTATTGCCCTACTTGCAACCTAGAATAGGCTCTTTAGAGTGAGACCCTTATGCAATAAAGTGAAGTTGTTGTATAAATGTTTTGCACGGAACCTATAATCAGATTCTTCACAGAATAGATTAATGGAGTCTACCAAACCTTTATGTTTGTCAGATATGAAGGTCCAAACCTTGTTGTACATCCCAATGTGAAATATCGGAAGTTCTATGAACTATTCAAATTTCTTTTGTTCTCAGCATCTACAACAGCCCAAGCTACAGGAAACATGCAGTCTCTCCATCAATGCTAATTACAGCCAATAACTACTCACCCTGTGCAATCTTTAAGAAACATCCATCAAACCCAATCATAGGCCTATACCCAGCTCTAAAACCTTTTGTGCAAGCCCCTAAACATATGTGAAGTCTTTTAAATGTAGGTCCCTGACCTTAAATTTGCACGTAATACTAAGATTTGTTCATTTCAACTCCTCACCATAATCCTACAATATCTTGTACTGCTCAACTACAAGTCCATTAACAATTTCTACACATTTAGCTCTTATTAAAATTGATGCTTCAATATCTCATACATGCAGTCCTCATAACTTTTTCTATAAAATTGCTCGTGAACATTTTATGATCATAGCTAAACTTACTTACGTATTTCTTGGCTAATTATCCATCATTGAACTCTTCTATTTTGCTATACCATTGTACATGTATGTTCATCTCTGAATGTCTTAGTCCTAAAACTTTTATTTGGCTAATGGTAGGCATATAACTCTCATGAACGGTTATCTTGATATTTGACTCTCAGCCTGGTTTCTTTATTCTTTACGTATCTATATAACTGTATCCCTCAATGTCTTTAAGTTGTCAAACTTCATACCTGAATATAGATCAAATGAATTATTTAGTATGAACCGATTACTATATGTTAATGGATGAAAGAAATATAAAAGTTCATTACCTATTTACATTTTTTGACTATGCACTATTTAAAGTTTGACAACGTTATGCGACAAATATGTGCAAAAAAAGCTTTTGAATTTTACTCACAGACAAGAATTCAATATTCGAGTTGAAAGTTATGTATATTTTTGTACATCCCGCACAATTTCATACATCCTTCATATTCATTCGATTTTCTAATTGGTTTATGATCTTCTCTTCTAATTGATTTTCATCAATCTGAAACGTACAATAAATCCTTGCTAGTTTGTAATCCATGATTCTCATTACTACATCCTCGTCTCATTAATGTATAAGGATTTCATTAATAGATGGATTTTAAAGTATTTGGATTGATTTTAAACATAAAAATGTACATGGAGTAAATATATTCACACCACATTCTTTAGTCCTCGTTTAACAATAATTTTTTTTTTTTTGGGAAGAATGAGTTTGATAGTAAATTTTTTGAGAATGTATGGTTAAAAAGTAAGAACAACTTTGTATTTACATGAAGAATATTTTATAATGAGAATGTGTGGTTGAAAATGAATATTAAAAGAAAAAAGAGTTTTGAAAGAATATTTCTCAAACATGGGCTTACTTGATTCACCACATTATAAACACACTCAATTAAATCGAGTGAATTGTCCAAATAGTCACTAAACTTTATATCATGCTTCCACAAGGTCACTGAACTTTATAAATCACCCAATTCATCACTGAACTTTTCAAAAAGTTTACACGGGATCACTCAACTTTAAAAATCACTACATTCATCACTAAAATTTGTAAAAAAAATTCACGGGGTCACTGAACTTTACAAAAGATTTTCCACGGATAACTAATTTATTGATTCCTCGGAAACTTTTTGCAAAATTCAGTGATGAATGAGAAGATTTTTTAAGTTTAGTTGCCCCGTGAAAACTTTTTGAGAAGTTCAGTAATGAGTTGGATTATTTTTAAAGTTCAGTGATATTGTGGAAGTATGGTGTAAAGTTCACTGACTATTTGGACAATTCACTCCAATTAAATCACATATTTCGTAAGTAAACCACAAATTTTTTTTTTTTTTTTTTTTTTTTTTTTTACAAATATAAACTTGCTTAATTAAAAAAAAAATGTAAAAGAGAAGAAAAATACTGTATACTGTATCCTTTCCTATTATCTTCTTCAAGTAACTCAAGTACCCCTTCCCAAATAATTCAACAGAAAGCAGAACTTATAAATTTTTTTTAAAGAACTTTTATTCAACCACTTGGCTATATACTGTTCTTAAAACTTAATTAAGTGGGTATTATAGTTTTTAAAAATTTGCCAAATCTTGTATTGTTTTCTTGACCGGATGTCAATAGAAAGAAATATAAACTCATTTTTAAAACTTGTTCAAACCAATTTTCAGTTTTTTTAGAACATTCCTAGCGGAGAAGGGTTAAGTTAGACGAAGCAATGGGATTATGAAAGAGAAGGAAAAACCTTTTTATTTTTATTTTTATATTTTTTAATAATGGATGGTAGTTTATGTCATTTTACTTTTGACCATTTTAGTAAATATAAAAAGTGTGGTATGATAAACAAAATCGTGGTGTGAATATAATCACCTAAACATATAACAAATTCCTTTGAAATTCCATAATTTTTAATCAGATTTCATGAATTTTGTAGAAATCTATTCAAACTCACGAAATTTATTATAATTTATAATCTTTTAAAAAATTATCAAAATCGATACTTTGAAAATTGCTATAAAAAATCACGCATAGTTGGTACTTTAAAAAATCCCCATAATCGATAGCCAAAACTCCCAAGTAGGCACTAAAATTCAATACAATGTATGTCCACTTAAATTCCATGCTTTCTAATCCTATCTTCATAGTTTTAATCTTTAATAAAATAAGGAGAAAAATTAGATCAATCCTAGAATTAACTTGTAGTGTCTATGCTTTGAGTTCAAATTCAAGCTATTAATGGATTCACATAAATCTGAAAAACAATTTTTAAATTTATGATACGGTTGATTGAATTTTTTATTTTTATTTTTTTGTTACTAGTCTCTGCCCGTGCAGGGTTATTTTAAAGTTAATGTTAGGGTATTAAATATGTTAAATTATCTTGAATTACATCTTGAATGTTAGCTATAGGCAATTTAAACATTAACGACAAATAGACATGTGCAAAAACTTGAAATTATGGACAAAGAAATACATTACATTCAAGTTAAAAAACTGTTTCAACAACAAAAATGAAAGCTCAGCAAAGAGTTTACAAAATATATAAAGAACCCAAAAAAAAATTAATTAAAACAATGAATTTTGTAAAAAAAACTTACCCAACAAACACTATAACAACAAAGCCGACGATTCTGCGAAGTGAAAACTGTAATCATACACATACAAAAGGAAACAAAAGAAGAAGTTAATTTTAAAACAAAATTAGGAAAAAAAGAGGAAAACTAACGAGGAGCAGAGCAAAGAAAGGGGGGAAAATCAAACAACAACAACTCAACAAGTATGAAGAAGAGCATGAAGAAATGATTTCTAGGGTTTTTTTTTGGTATATTTTATGGGAATGATTTGGAGCTTTTTTGTACAACTAGTGGAAGGCACGTGCAAGGCACGTGCTGTAGTGTAGTTGGCTATATATTAGTGTCGGTAATTTTGCGTTATTTTACACAAATTAATTTTTTACTGAAAATTTTTTGTGTATTAGTCAAAAAAGTTGAGAGAAATAATTTTTAGAAATAATTTAGTTTTCAGTGTTTTTATAATTAAATATTTAGGAAATATTTGATATTTGGTTTGTCGAATTTTATATTTATTATATATTAGATATTTTTAGAATTAGGATACGATATATATAGTAGGTTTAACAGTAATTGTGAGACGCAAAAAATATTTATATTAGCGTGAAGATTTTAATTTTTTTAAAATTTTTTAATTTAGTTTTCGGTATTTTTATAATTGAATATTTAGGAAATATCTGATTTTTTTTTTACGAATGGTAAATTTATTATATATTAAATATTTTTTATTAGTGTGAAAATTTCAAATTTTAAAATTATTTTAATTTAATTTTTGGTGTTGTTATAATTGAATATTTAAAAAATATTTGATATTTTTTTTTGTCAAATTATATATTTTTAGAATTAGGATAATATATATATATAATAACAAGAAAAAAAAAGAAAAAAAAAAAAAAAAAATAGACGGTTACAATGCGAGACATGAAGTGCATGTCTCGCACTGTGCGAGACGTGCACTTCACGTCTCGCACTGTGCGAGACCTGCAATCCTTTTCATTTTTTTTTTGTTTTCGCCTTTATTTGAACCTTAATTCGGGATATCAAACGAAGTCGAAATATTGCATTCTTAATATCATTTTGAAGAACTCACGGCCTAATATTTTACGACGTTGATGGTGTGTGAAACGACCAATCGTAGCGAAAGTTACGTTACGTCAAAGTACGCTGTTCCAAACTAATATTTCGAAAATTTTCGATAACAAACTAACTTTAAAAATTTTTCGACGATTCTACGCTAGCCGAATCCATAAATCTTCTATATCCTCTCGATACTCATTTCGAGAACTATATTATAGATATATCGAACGATCTAAATAAATATCGAAAATAGTTAAACGAACATCAAACGGACATATAACTAATCTTTTTATAAAAAAAAAATTTGACATTAAAATTTTTTATATTTTTTTGACACTTATAGTTTTTTTTTTATACAAATTGTCGATACGTGGCAAAAAAAACTCACGCAAGAAATTATCTCAAAACGACGTCGTATTTTTTTTTTACGAATGATATATTTATTATATATTAAATATTTTTATTAGTGTGAAGATTTTAAATTTTAAAATTATTTTAATTTAATTTTTGATGTTTATTTAAAAAATATTTGATATTTTTTTTGTCAAATTATATATTTATTATATATTTTTAGAATTAGGATTATATATATATATATAATAACAAGGAAAAAAAAATAAAAAAAATTCGTATGGTGTCACGGAGATGGAAGGCCATCTCCGTGACCAAAGGAATATTTTATTTTATTTATTTATTTTTTTTTTTTAAACTTATATTTTCGTCTTGATTTACGGGCTTAATTCGGGATATCAAACGAAGTTGAAATATTACATTCTTAATATCATTTTGAAGAACTCAAGGCCTAATATTTCACGACATTGATGGTGTGTAAAACGGCCAATCGTAGCGAAAATTACGTTACGTCAAAGTACGCGGTTTCAAACTAATATTTCGAAAATTTTGATAACAAGCTAACTTTAAAAATTCTTCGACGATTGTACGCTACCCGAATCCATAAATCTTCTATATCATCTTGAAGCTCATTTCGAGAACTATATCATAGATATATCGAATGATCTAAATGAATATCGAAAATAGTCAAACGGACGTCAAACGCGTGTATTAAAAAGACGTATAACTCGTCTTTTTATTGAAATTACTTGTTTTTTGTCTCAATTTTCGGGCTTAATTCAGGATATCAAACGAAGTCGAAATATTACATTCTTAATATCATTTTGAAGAACTCAAGGTCTAATATTTCACGACATTGATGGTGTGTAAAACGGTCAATCGTAGCGAAAGTTACGTTACGTCAAAGTACGCGGTTTCAAACTAATATTTCGAAAATTTCGATAACAAGCTAACTTTAAAAATTATTCGACGATTGTACGCTACCCGAATCCATAAATCTTCTGTATCATCTCGAAACTCATTTCGAGAACTATATCGTAAATATATCGAATGATCTAAATGAATATCGAAAATAGTCAAACGGACGTCAAACGCGTGTGTTAAAAAAGACGTATAACTCGTCTTTTTATTGAAATTACTTGTTTTTTGTCTCAATTTTCGGGCTCAATTCGGGATATCAAACGAAATCGAAATATTAAATTTTTAATATCATTTTGAAGTACTCACTCCCTAGTATTTCACGAAGTTAATGGTGTACGAAACGGCCAATCGTAGCAAAAGTTACGGCGCGTCAAAGTAGGTCATTCCAAACTAATATTTCGAAAATTTCGATAACAAACTAACTTTAAAATTTTTTCGACGATTGTACGCTAGCCGAATTCATAAATCTTCTATATCCTCTCGAAACTCATTTCGAGAACTATATTATAGATATATCGAACGATCTAAATAAATATAAAAAATAGTTAAACGAACATCAAACAGACATATAACTAATCTTTTTATAAAAAAAATTTGACGTTAAAATTTACGTTAAAATTTTTTATATTTTTTGACACTTATAGTTTTTTTTTTTTTACAAATTGTCGATACGTGGCAAAAAAAACTCACACAAGAAATTATCTCAAAATCACGCCGTAAAATTATTTTTTTTTTACGAATGATATATTTATTATATATTAAATATTTTTATTAGTGTGAAGATTTTAAATTTTAAAATTATTTTAATTTAATTTTTGGTGTTGTTATAATTGAATATTTAAAAAATATTTGATATTTTTTTTGTCAAATTATATATTTATTGTATATTTTTAGAATTAGTATAATATATATATATATATATATATATATATATATATATATATATATATATAAGAACAGAAAAAAAAATAAAAAAAGAGAGGAAGAAAACGATACAAAATGGCGACACGTGGTAAAAGTAAAACTAACTCTTTTATGTTATTAGGATTAAATATTTTTATTAGTGTGAAGATTTTAAATTTTAAAATTATTTTAATTTAATTTTTGGTGTTGTTATAATTGAATATTTAAAAAATATTTGATATTTTTTTTGTCAAATTATATATTTTTAGAATTAGTATAACATATATATATATATATATATATATATATATATATATATATATATATATAATAACAAGAAAAGAAAAAAAAGGAAAAAAAAAAAAAAAGGAAGAAAACGATACAAAATGGCGACACGTGGTAAAAGTAAAACTCACTCTTTTATGTTATTAGGATTTTTAGAATTATGATTATATATATATATATATATATATGTATATTTATAATAACAAGAAAAGAAAAAAAAAACAAAACAAAAAAAAAAAAAATAGAGTTCACGGAGATGATCGAAAATAGTTAAACGAACGTCAAACGGACATATAATTAATCTTTTTATAAAAAAAAATTTGACGTTAAAATTTTTTACGTTAAAATTTTTTATATTTTTTGACACTTATAGTTTTTTTTTTTTTATAAAAATTATGTGGCAAAAAAAATTCACTCAAGAAATTATCTCAAGAAATATATTAAATATTTTTATTAGTGTGAAGATTTTAAATTTTAAAATTATTTTAATTTAATTTTTGGTGTTGTTATAATTGAATATTTAAAGTATTTGGTGTTGTTATTATATATAAAATAACAAGAAAAGAAAAAAAAAAAAAAAAAAAAAAAAAAAATAGAGTTCACGGAGATGGGGGGCCATCTCCGTGAACTCAGGTAATAAATTTTTTTTTTTTATTTTTTTATTTTTATTAAAACTTATGTTTTCGCCTTGATTTACGGATTTAATTCGGGATATCAAATGAAGTCAAAATATTACATTCTTAATATCATTTTGAAGAACTCAATGCCTAATATTTCACGACATTGATGGTGTGTGAAACGGCCAATCGTAGCGAAAGTTACGTTACGTCAAAGTACGCGGTTTCAAACTAATATTTCGAAAATTTCGATACCAAGCTAACTTTAAAAATTCTTCGACGATTGTACGCTACCCGAATCCATAAATCTTCTATATCATCTCGAAGTTCATTTCGAGAACTATATCGTAGATATATCGAATGATCTAAATGAATATCGAAAATAGTCAAACGGACGTCAAACGCGCGTGTTAAAAAAGACGTATAACTCGTCTTTTTATTGAAATTACTTGTTTTTTGTCTCAATTTCCGGGCTCAATTCGGGATATCAAACGAATTCGAAATATTACATTCTTAATATCATTTTGAAGTACTCACGCCCTAGTATTTCACGACGTTAATGGTGTGCGAAACGGCCAATCGTAGCAAAAATTATGGCGCGTCAAAGTAGGTCATTCCAAACTAATATTTCAAAAATTTCTATAACAAACTAACTTTAAAATTTTTTCGACGATTGTACGCTAGCCGAATCCATAAATCTTCTATATCCTCTCGAAACTTATTTCGAGAACTATATTATAGATATATCGAACATCTAAATAAATATCGAAAATAGTTAAACGAACGTCAAACGGACATATAACTAATCTTTTTATAAAAAAAAAAAAAATTTGACGTTAAAATTTTTTATATTTTTTGACACTTATAATTTTTTTTTTTATACAAATTATCGTTACGTGGCAAAAAAAAAAATTAATTTTTGGTGTTGTTATAATTGAATATTTAAAAAATATTTGATATTTTTTTTGTTAAATTATATATTTATTATATATTTTTAGAATTAGGATAACATATATATATAATAACAAGAAAAGAAAAAAAAAAAAAAAAAAGAACGCCTAAAACGATACAAAATGCCGACACCTGGCAAAAGGACAAACTCACTCTTTTATTGTATAGGGATATATATTTCACACATCAGACACAAAAAATGACAAATACTTTAAAGAAAGCTAACAAAACTAACAAACAAATCCACAAACAAGCATTGATCTAACAAAAAACTTAACTTTCTAGGCTAGATTGAGGTAAAATAAGGAAAAATCAGATGAAAATATAAAGAAAACGTACAGGAAACCGCGAGAGAGACAGAATTAAAAAAAAAAAGAAAACTCAAAAAATCGAAGCAAACATTCAAAACGACCCAAAAAATTAAAAAGTACAACCCTACCAAATCGATTAATTCAAAAAAAATATACAAGACAAACCCAACCAAATCCATCAATGCAAAAAAATATACAAGAAGAAACTGTAGAAAATCAAAGCTAACACTGCAAACAAAATCGGACAAATGAAAAAGAAAAAGTACTAAAACTGATGCAAAAAAAATACAAAAACGTAAAAACGCTCATTCCTCCTCCCCACCAGGATTTGATTTTCAAAAATCAATGGAAAATAAATATTAACTAATAGCACCCTTTGTGGGAAGAAAATATTTCGTAAAGAGGAGAGAGAGATGAAATTTAGGTAAATGGGAAGGGAAGACTGAAGATATGCTTTTCTTTGTCAGAGATATTTAGCTGATATTTTCAGTAATAAAAAAAAAAAAAACTAAAAGTGAGGTTTACCTAGTTAGTTGGTGGTCTATAGTTATGTGGTTGTTTTCCTTCCAAATGTCTGAATGTCACTATCCAGTTGATAATTATTTTATGATCGAAATTTGACAAAAAATAGCAAAAACTCAATAATCATACCAAAATAAAAGGCATCATTATGGAATAAATGAAATATTGCCATAAAAGGAAGAAAAAAAACTTAAATCGACGATTTAGAAGGGAAAATAAAGAATTTTGGATACAAAAATATTTCATTTGCATCTCATGTATGAGTTTTTTTTCCCCTTTTTGTTTCTATGTGTACAATTTTGTATTTGAGTTGTTAAATTAGAACACATACAATATATTTCGTTAGCATTTTACTACTTAAATTAGTTATTTCTATTTTGTAGGTGATCCAAAGGAAAATTTTCAAATTCGAGGAGAAAATGGATAAATGGAGGAATAAATGACCAAAAGTACATAAAAAAATGACTTTGGGAGACCGAAATCTACAAGTGCCAAAAGTTAAAGGACCTAGGGTTGCAATTTTTTAAGAATAAAATTGATAGAAAAGTTAAATTATGAGGACTAAAAATTACAAGATGAAAATTGAAGTACTGTGCATGCAAATACCACAAGGACTTAGTTGTAAAAAATGAAAACAAAAAGGGAAAAAAAAAAAAAAAATTCTCTTCATGGTGTCTGGAGAGTTCGAGATTTATTTATTTATTTTTTAATTTAGCATGCACTTACGTAGAGTGCAAAAGTTGAAGGACTAGACACGCAATTACCTCCGTGAATCTTCGTGGTGTACGGGGAGTGCACCACTGATTTTTTTTTCCTTGCAGCTAAGTTCTCGAGGTAATTGCACGTCTAGTCCTTCAACTTTCATCTTGTACTTTTTAGTCCTCATAATTTGACATTCCTATCAATTTTATCCTTAAAAATTGCAATCCTATGTCTCTAAACTTTTGGCACTTGTACAGTTTTGTCCCCAAAGTCAATTACTTGTGCAGCTTTGGTCCTTCCTTTCTTCATTTATCCTTTTTTTGCTCCAATTTGGGGTTTTTTTTTTATTTTTTTATTTTTATGATTGGCCATAATGGCAAAATTTTGAAAAATTACTTCACAAGTAAATATGTAAAATATTCGTAAGTATTTTAAAGATAAATTTGGCTACGATTATAATTTAAGTTAATTTTTTTTTTTTCATTTTATGACAATATTTCGTTTAATTCAGAATAATAGATTTTATGTTCAGAGATTTGAATATTAACAGCATATGTGCATGATGAAGCCTCTTTTTTGGAATTCAATCACATAGTGAACTTGTACCGAAAATGAATAGTACTCATCTCATCTATGCAGTAGATACAAAAATGAATATACTCTAAATTTGGAATAGAACAAACGTCGGCCAATTTAAATGAACAATAAATGAAGTGGGCTTCTATTGGTTGGTATTAATTCTAGTCAAATATGTCAGATGAACAGTAAACCAAATGAACATTTATAAAAAAGCTAATTAAAATAAACATTAAATGAAATGGACCTCTTTTGTTTGGTATCAATTATAGTAAAATCTAGCCAATTTTGAACTATTATTAAAAAGAAAAAGACTCATTTCAAAACTGATCCCTTCAAGAATACATATTTCAGTCAAAACAAAATGGGAAGGTATGCAACTATTAAAAAAATGAATAAAAAGTAAAGTAACCGTACAAACCGAACAATCGAACCAGATCAGAATTATGTACCCAAAAGCCCCTTCTTCCTCCTTCCCAATTAAGAAAAACAAAATAACAAAAAATAAAATTTAATTATAAACGCCAGTTGACTACAATTTTTTATAATACAAAAATCACTTCATAAATAAATCCAAAATCAATTAACCCAAATCCGATCCACCACCACCTCCACCTATCATGGCGACTTCGACGGCATCGACCACCAACATCATGCTCGCAATCTTCGAGAAGAAAACCAATTCGCTAGATATGTACAGGCCGCTTCGCAACTTCATAGTCATCAATTACTCGGAGCGCGAGGCCCAGAATTTGGAGGACGATCTCCAGACGCTCAAGGAGTTCCGATCAGATATTGAACGAGGCAACTCTGGTTCGTTGCCCGCACGCCGTGACCTCCTGCAAAGTTATTTTAAAGCCCTTTGTGCAGTCGAGTCCAGGTTCCCCATTTCGCCCGACAAGGATCACATCAATACTGTGTCGTTTACTTGGTTCGACGCGTTTAAGAATAAACAAAAGGCTTCTCAACAGAATATCCATTTAGGTATTTTTTATGAATTACGTATAATTTGATGGGTTTTAAATTTGTAGTAGAACACTTAAATGCTATATTCTTGGTCTGGGAGGAATACACAAGTTTTTTTTTTGGTTTATTTAGTACTACAATTGTTTTTGCTTGAAGTACAAAGCACGTGTGTTATTATAGGTTAGAAATAGGCTCTGGCTTGCCTAGTGCTCCCCATTTTATCTGACTAAGAAAAGAAAAGAACGGTAAAGTTTTCTTAAAATTCTTGAAGTACAACAAACATTGATTCTAAACATGCTATGTAAATGTATCATTAATTCTTTAAAAAGTTTCAGCAGAACTTTCATTTTGGTATTAACGTTGTTCCTTTTCATGTTAGAAATGCTGAATGCATGGTAAAATACACTAGTGTTATCCCAATATGCTCTAGAATTAGCAACCTGGATTTAAAGTTTCTTGATTTAATTTTTATAGAAAAAGCTGCGGTGTTGTTTAATTTGGGGGCTGTGCACAGTCAAATGGGACTAAGTTTTGATCGGTCTTCTGTGGAGGGGAGGAGGCAGGCTTCACATTCATTTATAGCAGCAGCTGGGGCTTTCGCGTTTCTGAGGGACAATGTGGCGATGAAAGCGTCAGTGGGAAGTTCGACCACCGTGGATGTGTCAGTGGAATGTGCAGGAATGTTGGAGAGACTGATGCTGGCCCAGGCACAGGAATGTGTGTATGAGAATACCATAGCAAAGGGGAGTAGTCCTGGGGTCTGTGCAAAGATTTCAAGACAGGTTTGTTTTTCAATCTGGGACTTATCTTTCCGATTCTTTTGGGATTTTTTTTGGCTGTTGCTGATGTTTGAGGCGATTCTAAAATCACATATAGGATGTTTTATGACATAACTTTTCCGTGAACAAACACTTGGCACATCTAATTCTTTTTGAAAGAATGGAGATTTTATTGATCACATAGTACATTCAGTTTCCAATGTCATGTAGCCCTCATAATTTATTTCATCTTAGCCTGAATTCGGTTTGAAAAATCTAGTATGGGTGTCATGGTCCTGACTGTATTTTGTAATATATATGAATGAAAAGATTGGAGAAAATTTTTGGATGAAAAGTTTGTAATTTAGATGAGTTCTTAATTTTTTGACACTTCTCTAAGCAAAATGACATAATCTAGTAAAAGTAAGCAATTGTATGGATGTATTATGTATATGTTGTACTGAAAGATTGAAGTCATGAAGGTGCAAAAGTGTCCAGTTTTCAGATAAATTTTATCGTGTTATGCAGAAATGGATTGATTCCTGAGCACTTGAGAACCAAAGGAAAAATTCACACATGGATTTGCAAACCTGAAATTGGATTTTTTTCTTCTTGATTATTTATCCGAATTCTAAAAAGATGCTTCAAACATAAAACTTTTCTTGCCATAATTTGAGACCAACTTTGCAAATATGTGCTTGATCTGGTATGTTGCCCTGTGTTCACTTTTTACTGAAGTCCTTCCAATTTCTTAAATTTTATGCATTTGATATCCTGTTTAAGTGAAATCCTCAGTGCTCTTCTTCTAGGTTATAACACCAGAATAATGGTCTTGTGAAATTTATAACAATCAAGTTTTAATATTGACGATCTTGTCTAAATTGAATATCATAATTGTACGAATTGATTTGCTTAAATATTATCCGTCAATTTATCATAAGGATTTGTAGAGTTGGCTTGAAAGCAGCTTCTGTTGAAAAGGAGCTATGTATTCTGGGAATTGCAGGTTGTTGAGTTTATGTTACAATACTGCCGTTCCAAAAACTTTTGGAGTTGACTACAAATTTCCTTAGTCTCTCATATGTGTGAAGTCTGAGCTCAATTACATGGCTAGCAACCTAGCACATGCTATGGTTATTGATATATAACATTATGGAATGTTATTTTCCATAGAAATTGTAAATATCAAAATTTATGTTGCTCGGCATACTATGTTTATCTTATTCTTTTTCACGTGTATCTGATGATCAAGTCAAATGGTTGTGTTAATAGGTTGGGCTGTATTATGAAGAAGCTTTGGGAGCACTGAATAATGCATTTTTGAACCAACATTTTGATAAGGCCTGGATAGCCCATGTTCAGCTAAAGGCTGCCTTATTTTATGCAGAGGCCTGCTATAGATATAGTTTAGAGCTGCATGAGAAAGACGAGATTGCTGAGGAAATTGCACGTCTGAGGAGTGGGGTTAATACTTTGTCTGAAACAAAAAAGTCATCCCCCAAGGGGGCAGCTCAGCAGCTCTTGGATGCAATCACTAAATTAGAAGCTAACCTGAATCGAAATCTGGAGAGGGCCGTGAAGGAGAATGATAGAGTCTACTTAATGAGGGTTCCTCCTGCTAGTTCTTTACCTCCACTTCCAACTTTTTCAATGGTGAAGCCTATGCTTATGAATGAGGTGCTAGATGCTAGCAAGGATAAGATGTTTGCAAGTCTTGTTCCTGATAGCAGTGCAAAAGCTCTTTCTAGGTACACTGAAATGGTTGATGACGTTATTAGGACTCAAGCTGAGAAATTGCTGCAGGGAAGTGAACTAGCTCGAGTGAGATTGAAGGAAATGGACTTGCCTGATTCAATTCTTGCTTTGGAAGGAAATTCTAATCTGCCTCCATCTCTGAAAGAAGATGTAGAGGCTGTACAGATTTGTGGGGGGGGCCAGCTGCATTGGAAGGTGAGCTACTGCAACTTAAAGATTTGAGGAGGGTTAACCAGGAATTGTTAGTTCAGACTGAGGAGCTATTACAGAAAGAGGCTACGGAGGATGCACAATTTAGAACACAATTTGGAACACGGTGGACAAGGCCCCAATCTAGCACCTTAACAAAGAACTTGCTAGACAGGTTAAATAGGTTTGCAGCAAATTTGAAGCAAGCTGCAGAGAGTGATGCTCGGATTGAGAGATCTGTGAGAGAACATTCAGCACTCATGTCTATTCTTGATCGTCATCCTGTGAGTTTTTAGAGATAGTTATACGAATTTTATTTACCTTGTTTTATCTTCAAAATTTGAAGCTAATTTTATGATAAACATAATTTGTCTAGGCAAGCAAGTTGCTTTATTTGTTTTGGTGCGTATCATTATTATTTTACAATCGAGAAGGGGATTTTTCTTTCAAAATTCTTTAGGAATGCGAGTCGTCTTTTCACCATTTTTCTATGGATAGAGAGTAGTAGTTGTGAGCACACTGAACGTTTTCTTATAATAATTGTAAATTATGGTCTAGTTACTGTCCATAATTTGATAAGTTGTGGAGAATTCATGTCATGGATCTTTTCCCTCCTGGTCAACAACATATGCCCTTAAGTTTTTTCGTTGAACCTTAGTAATTGTCAGTTAACTTCACAAGCTATTAACTTTTGTTTTGAGTACTTCATATTCTTATTTTAAAATGTAACCAGATACAGTTATTATTTTCTATCCACCGATATATGGTGTAGTTTGCTGATGAATATCATGGATCTACCCATTTCTTAAAAGTACCTTAAAAAATAACATTAGTGGTCTATCAACGAGTTCCTTGATCAATTTATAGATGTCAATCTTGTTGTAATATCAAAATTTCGACTTTGAGCATACTGGATAATTGTAATTTCCTTCAATTTTAGACACTACATCTCTTCCGTATCCCCATTGAAGCTAATAATACCATAATCCTTATGTGGGTGCATTTTGGTTTTTGATAGATAGAATCTGCCCTTCCAACTCTGGCTAGGCCAATAATGTCTTTGGATGCCACCGAAGATGCTATAGTGGGAGCCCTGAAGCAAAGCTTGGTAATTTCATCTTGTTGAGGCTATAAGATTCATGGTGGTTGGTGGTTGTATGAATATATATCTTCAACAAAATTATTCTGTTAAATAAATCATTTACTTCTTGATGGAACTTTTTAGAATTTGCTAAATCTTTGAAGCATGGATACATCTATTCTTTACATTTACAGATGCCTGATCATATGAAATTACCACACCAAACTTACTGGGATTTACCTGTCTCATGATTTAAATAGCTGCTAGCCAGTTCAATGCACTTTAGTTAACCAGTGACTTGAAATATTTTCCAAATCTTATTCAGAATCATTGTTATTCCTGCTTGTGTTCATATGCATACGTTGTGTAATAAATTGACTTACTGCCACATCAATGCTTGCTGAGGCAGTTTCTGATCTCATCATTTTTTGATGGTGGTGAAAACCACGTGTTAAAAGGAAGTTCCTGACACTGTAAACTAACAGTAAATAACTGATATATTTATAAATTAAGAGAGAATAAAATTCCACATTTGATCACGGTTGTCTTAGGGGACTTCTCTCTCTCGATTGTATCAACAAGCTTCTTATTGCATTTAGTTTATTTGTGGAGTCTCTTCAAATTGGTAGTGATATTTGCAGAGGCAATTGGATACTCTTGGTACGGAAAGGGCAAGTCTTGAAGACATGTTGAAAGAGATGAAGAGGAAGGTATGATGAAACTAATACTTTGGCCATCGGGTATTTAATATATCTACAGTCTGCTGATAGGAGGTGGAATTTCTTCGCATATCTTATGTCATTAAGTATTATAGCCCTTTTGATGTCGCGGTGATTCTCCTCTCTTGGCTTTTAAAACATTGAACTCCCCAACAAAAACATACTTATACATGCAATATGACTTTTTCTTATGTCATCAGAATTTTATGTTTTAAGAATAGTGGTCTTTACTGAATTCTCACGGTTTAGCCTTTTGTACTTGAGAGGGTTGGAGCTAGCACACAGTTGCATTATTATATCATTTCTGAAATATGGCTCTTTAGTGTGAACTTTGTGTGATGCAAATGGAGTGAAAAAAAAAGGATTCATCTAGCTTACTCAATTTTATTGTGAATAAGGCTTAGCTTGTTGATGAAGTTTTTTGCTGTTTGATTTCTCAATTTCTTGGCGCTCATTTCTTTTTGCTTGTACATATCTAGATTCGTATTTGTAGTTTAGTTTCACAAAAACTGAAAAAGGAAACTTTTCAGAAATTATGGGAAAGATCTAGAAATGCAATGGAAACATTGGGAACTTTTAGCATGAATGAGCTCTTTGCCTTCAGAATATTGATTCAAGTTTAGCTTATACAGGAAAAAAAACATGTTTATGCTAACACTTTGCGGGAAAAAGTTTCAATGATATTGATTGTTTTGCAATCGAATAGAATTACTTTTACGGGAACTTTAACATTTTCTAAATTACCCTTGTAGTTCATCTGCACATCTTTTAAAATGGATGCATGACGGAATGTGTAAAAAATTTTGGACCATGGTCATACGGGTAGGTATCTACTTGCTTCGGTTATGACTTGCACTCGTTTTGTGTTTCTATTATGAGGAGTATGTTATGACGAATGTAATAATTTGATAACAAATAATTGAAGAGCAAGAGAAATGACAAGGAGAAGAAGACTTAGAAGAGAGAATTTAAAGGAAGAAATATAATTGTATTTAAATATTCATGGCCTCTATCAACGAAAACTTAAGCTCCTTTTTATAGAAAAAAAGTTTTTCAAAATAAAAAAACTTGTAATTAAAAAACTTCTAAAATCTAGATTAACTTAAAATTCTACTACTTTCTAGTCTTTCGTCTTGAGTTGAGTTGATGCGAACCAACGTAGCAACGGTGGCTACGAAATCCACAATTAGATTGAATCTGATGAACCAAATGTTATGACATTTTTGTTGTTACTCAAATATATTTCTTGTAGTTACAATTTGTCATATGTTTTTTGATTTAGTCTAACTCTATACAATGATGAAAGTTAGACTAGCTTTTCAACCTATTACAAGTTAAGTTTTTTGTTAAGCATTGTCTAGTAGTAGGTATGATAATTTTAATGTACTTTCTATTTTTGTAATTTGGCTATATATACATTAGCCATGTATCTTCATATTGTAAGAAGTCGAATATATCAATTTCTTCCTCCTCTGTGTATATACCCATTTATTTGCTTAATTTCCATTTCTATACAAAATACCGGATTCCAGTGAGTTTATACCAAAAACCGGTAAGTAAAATCATATACGGTAAGCTTTGTGCAAATACGGTATTGGTTGTTAATATCCGGTAAGCTTTGTAACTCCATACATGGTAAGTTCCCAAAGTTATTGATATCCGATATGAACACCTCAAATATGGTATTTTCAATTAAACTCAAATCCGGTATGTTTATTCAAATCCGGTAAGTTTCTTCCAAATCCGGTAAATGAGCTGATATCCGGTAAGATAATTTTTTATTCTCTTTGAGCCAATATTCCATCAGAATCGAACCCAAAACAGCCAAGAAACCAAAGTTTTGGATTTGACCCAAAAATAATGAACCAACAATCAACAATTGCCGACAATGTGTTGACCTCTTCATCACAAGACTTGTGAATCTCACTCGAAAGTTTGAACGCCAAAAGAAATAATCTTGATAAGTTCGATAATTGTTTCATGAAGAACAAATGTTTGAAAGCAAATTTGCCTATCGAATTATATTCTCAAAGTTGATTAAAAGCTGTTTACAATGGATGGAATGAAATCTATTTATACTAAACCCTAAAACCTAGTTAAAATCGGAAATAACTCTAAAAAATTACAAAAGATATAAAAAAATCAAGTTTTAATGTAATTAGGAAACTTGTGAAAAAAGGAAAATTTGTGTGCCCCGCATAGTACATGGGTTGCGGTCGCATAGTTCACGTGATTCTGCCTCTTGATTCCCTGCAATGGTGTATGTGACTGCATGCGTTGAACAACTATGAAAGATCAGACACATTAGAGGTAGCCGAAACATTATACTCACTAGGAAGATCTAGCTTGTAGCCATTGTCGTTAATTCTTTCAAGGACTTGAAATTGATCATCTCCCCGTGTCAGCAACTTTGATTTCCTTTATTTTGGAAAACGTTCTTTCCTCAAGTGTACCCAAACTCAATCATCGGATTCGAATGCAACACTCTTTCGGCCCTTGTTTGCTTGCTATGCATAGTGCTTATTTTTCTTTTCAATTTGCATCCTTACCTTTTCATGGAGTGATTTCACCAATTCGGCATTCTTCTTTCCATCTAAACTACCACGTTTATTAACAAGTAAAAGAATTAAATTCATGTGTTAGTGGATTAAAATCATATACAATTTCAAATAATGAAAATGACGTAGTAGAATGTGTGGCCCTATTATATGCAAACTCTATGAAAAGTAAACTCTTCCCAGTTTTTCAAGTTTTTATTGACCACGGTGCGCAACAATTGTGTCACAGACCTATTTACTATCTCGGTTTGTGGATGATAAGTTGTAGAAAACAACAATTGTGTCCAACTTACCCCACAAAACCCACCAAAATTGATTTAGGAGTTTGACATTCTTATCCGACGCGATACTCTCAGGGACTTCATGTAAATACACTTTTTTTAAAGAACAAATCTGCAATGTCAGTGGCATTGTCGGTTATATAACATGGAATGAAATGTGTCATCTTGCTAAACCTATCGATTTCCACAAATATTGAATCTCAACCCTTCTTAGTCCTGGGTAAACCCAAAACAAAATTCATAAAAATATCAACCCAAGGTTCACTAGGAACAAGTAAAGGTGTATATAAGCGTTGAGGTAAAACCTTAGACTTAGAGCATCTGCAAGAGGCTCTTTAAAAGTGGAATGCTCTCTATTTTAAAGAGTCAAATCTTTAAAATTTTACCCCAAGAGACTCTTCAATTTAATTTTTTATAATAGAGAGTGGGTTTGAGAGTGAGTTTGACTCTTCAAATTTGGAGAGTCAAATCCACCTCACTATTATTTAATGCTTCAAAGATTCCAACTTTCAATGTACATTTTATTCACTTAATTAAAGAGTAAATTTTATCAATACTCATTGAAGTTTAACATTGTTACCACTTACTCACTCATCTTTTATAAGTTACTCAATGCTCACTCATCTTTCCACATAATTATCCATCCACCTTTCATTTAACTCCCATCTCTTCAAATGGACGGAAACTAAACGTGGAAAACAGAAATTAAACGTGGCAAATTTACTTGACAACCTGGAATGAAACCCACCACTTTTAAATCCAAACTCACGTCTTCAACTCATTCTTCACCACATTGCTTTTGTGAAAGAGAAAATTTCTATCAATTTCTTCAAAATTGTCCCTGAAATCAGCATCAATGCATTATTATCACTTCAGACAATCTGATTGTTAATGAGAATGCTCCGGAACAAGATGTCCTCTCAATTCTTGATGTTCCCCAGGAAAAATGGTCCGTGTTTATTAGAAGACACAGAGTTTTATTAGAATGTATCAAATTTTAGCACGAAGGGTATCTGAAGTTTATCACCTTTACTTGTGTTTGTATAAGAATTTTCCATCGCAAAATTTCACGGGTCTCGCAGGTTTTCGTCATTGGGCCAGCAAAGCAGGAGCAATGTTAAGGGGAAGAATGCTAGAAATATACTAAAAATTGCGATAAACTGCTGCTCCATCTTGTCTTTACAATGACATTAGCCAAGAAAGATGAAACTTCAACCTTCTCTGCATCTTCAACTCCACTTCTGAGAATTTTCCCCACCAACAAATTATCTCCATTGAAATTTGTAGTTCAATTGATTTCAGTTTTGAACCACATCTTGCTTATTGGAATTTCTGATCTGGAGGTTTGGAGTTAGGACTTTGAATTCGGGGTTAATTTAAAAGCATGTTGAAATTGAGGAAGGGAAAGTTGATGCGTTTTTTATGACTTCCGTGATTGATGCTGTCAACATGCCAGGTAGTATTGTCATTTGCCACGTGTACTTTTCCATCCAAAATTTGGAGCGGTTACTTAATGGGTGATGAATGAGTAATTTAGTTGAAAGATGAGTGAGCATTAAGTAATCCACAAAAGATGAGTGAGCAAGTAGTAACAATATTTAAGTTCAATGAGTAATGATTAAATTTACTCCTTAATTAAATAAAGTGATATAATTATTGGAGGGAAGATAGTAAAAATAAAAGAATGAAAAAAACAATAAATACATATTGGGAATGATAAAATTAAATGTTAAAAATAAAGAGGCTATTGGAGCATTTTAAAATTTTTGCTCTTTAAATTTATAGATGCTCTTTAAATTGTAGAATATGTTCTTTAAAAATAGTCTCTTGGAGATGTTCTTAACCATTTTACAAGTTATGCATCTACTACAAATCCGTTCTACGTCAATTTTCATTTTAGGCTAATAAAAATATTTACTTAGCATTTTTAGGGTCTTCTTAACCCCAAAATGCCCCATTAAGCTCCCACTATGTGCTTCTCTTACTAAAAATGCTCTTATTGAACAATTAAGAAAACGCAATTTATTTTCCCGAAATAGATAACCATCATGCCTAAAGTACCTATTCACAGCCCCTTTATCACATGATTCATAGATATTAGAAAAATCCGAGTCATTAACATACATGTCTTTAAAATATTCAAATCCAAGCAATTTAGCACTTAAGGAAGTTAAAAGTACATACCTTCGCAACAATGCATTTACTACCACGTTTTCTTTGCCTTGTTTATACCAGATGACATATGGAAATGTCTCAATGAACTCCATTCATCTTGCATGCCTCTTGTTTAGCTTACCTTGACCTCTCAAGTGTTTCAAAGACTCATGGTCGGTGTAGATCACGAATCTCCTTGGTCATAAGTAGTGTTGCCATGTCTCCAAGACTCGAACAAGTGCCTACAATTCCTTGTCATATGTAGGATAATTGAAAGCTGCCCCACTTAGCTTTTCACTAAAGTAAGCTATTGATTTTTTATCCTGCATTAAAATAACTCCAATACCTATCCCTGAGACATCACATTCAATCTCAAAAGCTGTCAAAGTTAGGAAGCAATAAAATCGATGCCTTACATAGCTTATCTTTAATGGTATTAAATGCATGTTATTGCTCAATGTCCCATTTAAATCCTACACTTTTCTTAACAATTTCTGTGAGTGGTGTGACAATTGTGCTAAAATCTTTAACGCCTATAAAAACTAACCAAACCATGAAAGTTTTTACCTCAGTTATGCTTATAGTTGTTGGCCGTTCATTAATAGCCTTGATTTTCTCCTCATCTACCTCTATCCCTCTTGCACTAACCACATATCCAAGAAAGACAATTTTTTCCATGCAAAATGTACACTTTTTAAAGTTGGCATAAAGTTGTTCCTGTCTTACAACCAAAAGAACACATCTTACATGATCTATATGTTCACTTAAGTTTTTACTATAAATCAAGATGTCATCGAAGCAAACTACTACGAATTTACCTATGAATGCACACAAAACATGATTCATCAATCGCATAAATGTGCTAGGTGCATTAGTAAGTCCAAATGACGTAACTAACCATTCATACAATCCATATTTAGTTTTAAAAGCAGTTTTTCATTCATCTCCTTCCCACATTCTAATTTGATGATAACCACTTTTAAGTCAATTTTACTAAATATGCATGATCCATGTAATTCATCCAACATATCATCTAACCAAGGAATATGATGACGATACTTTACCGTTATGTTGTTAATGGCCCTGCAGTCCAGACACATTCTCCAAGTTTCATCTTTCTTTGGCATAAGTAACACTGACACGGTACATGGACTCATACTTTTCCTTACGTATCCATTGCTCATCAATTTCTCCACT
Source organism: Osmanthus fragrans (assembly GCA_019395295.1). Classification (NCBI taxonomy): domain Eukaryota; kingdom Viridiplantae; phylum Streptophyta; class Magnoliopsida; order Lamiales; family Oleaceae; genus Osmanthus; species Osmanthus fragrans. The sequence continues at coordinate 12,852,755 of CM033353.1, read as the reverse complement.
TGTCTTTGAAGCTTATTTGTCTCCTCGGGGTTATTTCTGTAAGTGCGTCGGTTTGGAATGACTGCTCTAGATACGAAGTCAATTTGATGTTTAATACCTCGAATGAGTGGTAACCCACTAGGCATGTCTTCCGGGAACACGTCTTCAAATTCCTGCAACAAAGAAATAGCCAAACTAGGGAGGGATGTGTTAGATTCCTCAAGGTTGGGGAGTGACTCTTTATAGACCAACAAGATCATTGGTCGACTCTTAACTAGTGTTCTTTTCAACTTACTCCCTTTCATAAAGAAATTCACTTTCGACTTTTCTCTCATCTTGGAAGACTTTTTTTTGCTCGTGGCTCTACTCTTGTTTTCTCATTACTAGCCACCTCACTATCTTCTCTCTTGCTCTCCATTTCTCTCAATTTTTTCTCTTTCTCATTTTTCAATTTGATTTGGTCTTCAGCACTTATGCCAGTATTAATGGCGCAAGGGTAATAGACTTTCCATCATTGGTAAAGTTATACCTATTTTTATATCCATCATGTATCATTTTCCTATCATATTGTTATGACCTTTCCAACAAAATGTGCCCGACATGCGTAGGAACTACATCGCACATCATGTCATCATGATAGCTACCAATTGAAAAACTCACAAACACCTTTTTATTCACCTTAACCTTCCCACATTCATTCAACCACTGAAGCCTAAACGGTTTAGGATGTTTTAACAATGATAACCCCAAATTTTCAACGTGTAGTGCTAGCCACATTAGTACGTCTAACCCCATCAATAAACATGCTACATGCATTGCTATTGATATGGCACCGTGTATGGAATATGTTCTCCCTTTGTTGCTCCAAATCATCCATCTTGATTTGAGCACTAGGAGCTCACCTCGTGACCAATAGCTCGCCCACTGCATACTCCACTTTCTCACCATCACTAGCCTCCTCCAATTCCGGCATGCCACCATAGTCCTCACTACTGCTCACCACTTCTCTATTGTCTCGCAGAATCATTACCCTTTTGTTGGAACATTGAGAAGCAATGTATTCCGCCCCAAACACCTAAAGCATTTGATGTCTCGAGGCTGCGATTCCACTTTGGATGTGACTTTACTAGTACTTTCATATTTTCCCTTCGGTATCTCCATTCTGCCCTTTGAAATAGTCCCATCTGCCTTGTTGTTATCCCAGTTCGGTTTCCAAGATGGATTAGAACCCGATGGATACCTAGCTGTCATTTTCTCTTCAATTGTCTCTTTACCTTCATAGCCACATGTAGCATGTCTTCCAATTCCATATAATGCTGCAATTCTACTACATTAGCTATTTCCTTATTCAATCCATTCAAGAACCGGGCCATAGTAGCCTCCCTATCCTCCTCTACATTTGCTCTAATCATCAACGACTCTATCTCCTTAGGATAGTCCTCCACACTCGTAGACTCTTGGTAGAAGCTTTTCAATTTTTGATGAAGATCTCTATAATAATGATTAGACACAAACCTCTTCCTCATTGTCTTCAAATCTTCCCAAGTACTAATAGCCTCTTATGATTTCTCCTCCTAGATGTCACTACTTGATCCGACCAAGTAATAGCATAATCGGTGAACTCAAGTACCACAATCTTTACCTTCTTTTCCTTCGAGTAGTTGTGACAATCAAAGATCAATTCTTTCTATCTTTTTCCACTTCAAGTATGCCTCCGAATAATTCCTTCCCTTGAATGAAGGAATGATCATTTTGATATTGCCCATGCTACTATCAACTCCATCTCCCAAAAGATCTCTATCCCTCATTTAATTCCTAACTCCTCTATCCTTCATTCTTCCTAACTCAGCATCAACTAATGTCCCTTCATCAATGTCACTACCCGCTCCATATTCATCGTGACTCTCCGCCCTAGGAAGGCTTCCACCTTGCCTCCTTGCATTGGGAACTCCCCTACGTAAATTGACAAGCAATGGGTCTTGCCTCTCCATCCACGCCTCTTGTCTATCCAACCTATCCCTCACATCTTTAAACAACCGCTCGAATCGTTGTACAAATTTCTCTGACATGTTGACTTGATTGTTGTTCCTGCTTTAAGTAGAGCCATCTCTGTCAGACATCTTGAATCTACTCCATCCACGCTTCTTGTCTATTCAACATATCCCTCACATCTTCAAACAACCGCTTGAACCATCGTACAAATTCCTCTGACATGTTGACTTGGTTTTTGTTCATGTTTGAAATAGAGTTGTCTCTGTTAGACATCCTGAATCTAAGTAATATGTCTTACGTGTTTACACGTGTATAACTCAAATTTGACTTTTACCCTCTATTAGTCTCACTTAGGGATTTCAACGAGTTGAGCCGAGTAGACTCGAGAGTCGAAACTCAAGACTCGGGCTTGAGTAAAACGAACCGAGCTTTTTTCTGGCCCGATCTGAGTTGAGCAAAAGATCGTCCAAAAAATTTAGGCTTGACCCTTTTTCCCCTTAGATGGCAGCCGAGTGCTGCCTTTAAAAATAAAGGCTGCAGACTGCTACCTTTTTCATATGCCCTCCGCGTTATTATTATTTTTTTACGAGTCTCATGGGCTGGCTCGGGCTAGGCCGACCCCCAAAATGGGGCTCGGTCTCGAGCCTCGAGCCAAATCCGGGTCGGACTTTTTCTGAGCTGAGCCAAATTACTATCCTTAGTCTCATCGCTCTGCCTTTTTCACTCAATGCTTTCGTCCAAGTACTTCGAAGAGCAAATTCGACCTCAACATGGAATTATTCTCGCAGAATTCAAACCGAGGTGTGAGTGAGAATTGTAACTTAAGAAGACTCTAGAAAGAAAAGAAATAATTGGACAATTTTGAATGTGAACTATTTTAATCAAGAAATTGATTCTTGAATATTTTTTTTACTCAAAGAATTGTAAATTGTTTACTGCTGGTAATTTTTGAAATAAATTTTTCTCTTTTTTAAATTCGAATTTTTTGCTCGAAAATTCAACTATGAAACTAGCAAAACAAACGAATATTGATTTGGATGCTAAATGAGCACAAAAACAACTTTTGATTTTTTTGGGTATTTTTATAGATCGAAGACTCAAAAGATGAAGAACGCGAAGAAAATAAAAATAAAAGACTCAACAACCAGAAAAATGAGATAACCTTGATTTTTGGAGCATAAGCTCTGATACCAACTGATTCGAACTCACGTAGCAACAATGGCTACGAAATCCACAACTAGATTGAATCGAACCCAAGAAAGCTAAGAAATCGAAGTTTTGGATTTGACTCAAAAATAATGAACCAAGCAATCAACAGTTGCCAACAATGTGTTGACCTCTTGATCACAAGACTTATGAACCTCACTCGAAAGCTTGAACGCCACAAGAAATAATCTTGAAAAGTTTGATAATTGCTTAATGAAGAACAAATGTTTGAAAACAAATTTGCCTCTCGAATTATATTCTCAAAGTAGAGTAAAAGTTGTTTACCAGGAATGAAATGTATATATACTAAACCTTAAAACCTAGTTAAAATCGGAAATAACTCAAAGATTACAAAAGATGTAAAAAAAAAATAGAGTTTTTATGTAATTAGGAAACTCGCGAAAAAAAGAAAAATTTGTTTCGGGATGTACTATGCAGCCGCATAGTACATTTTCATGCGATTGCATAGTTCACATGATTCCGCCTCTTGATTCCCTACAGTGGTGCATGCGATTGCATGCATTGGACAACGATGCGGTCGCATAGTTGTCTTGGTCAACCCCTTCGTCCTGTGCTCGAATTAGGTTGATCCAATGCGTTTTTTCTCCTGAGCCCAACACTAAACTTGCTCATTTGCTTGTCAAGGTCAGTGTTTCATTCATTGTAGTTTGAACAAGCAGCCTCATCGACTCTTTGATCCGCCTTGCCCGCGAACTTGTCATTGAACCTCCTTCGACAATCAATGGATCTTTGTTCGGACTTTTGTTCGTTGCATTTGTTCCTCGAATCACATGAAGAGTTGTAGCTATTTCTTTGTTGCACCATTCATCCTTGATTGGAAAGAACTCGACTTCAACGATATATAGGCATCCTACAACTCAACGTCCAACTGACATAACTTATCTTCAGATATCTAAGTAACATTACTAGGCGATGTCTTTTCCAATGCACAAGAAACTTAAGAAAATTGCCATTTCGCGAAGCAACAATATGATCATCGAGTACCTCATTAATGATATCCCGCTGTGAAAATGTGGGTATGGGTGCTCAAGTGGACGGTTGAGGAGCCTGTCCTGTAGACATTTAAAAGATAAAATTGGAGGCTCGAACGTGCCTCGATAAGGATATTATATGCTATATTAAAAACGGGACTAATATTGAAATGTGTCGGCAAATTAAGTAGATAAGCATTTGTTTCAATTTTTTTAATAATAGGGAAATGTCCAAGTAATCTAGCACAAAGTTTGTAATGGTCATTACTTATTATTAATTTTTTTTTAGAGTTCAATATCATCATGGAAATCGCAAATGTGATCATCAAAAGCTTGAGTAGAAGCAACGTGACGAAAATCGACAGGCATAAGAACAAGATCAGATGGTTAACTTAGGGAGAAACCTTAGACTCGAACAAGTTTTGACTGATACACCTATTAACAAAATTATTATAAGCTAAATTAGCATTAGGCAACATAAAATTCCAATTACTGGGTTTATCCCCATCTAAGCGATGAAGCATGCATGACTATGGTTCACCATTCAGTTTGACCATCGGTCTGATGTGAAATGCGGACGAAAACTTAAAATGTCGTCCCAAACAATTTTTACGGTTATTCAAAAAGTAACTAACTTAACATTACGATCAGACACAATAGTGATTGGGAGCCTATGGAGGTGGACAACTTCGTTGAGGAACAACTTAGCGACATGGGGTGCATAAATAGACTTAGAAGGGTGAAATTAGCCGTTTTAGAGAACTTATGCACGACCATGAAAATGAAATCATGACATCTAGCATTGTTACTCAACTCAAGAACAAAATCCATGCTAAGGTCACGCCCAAGGAGTTTGAGGAATGAGGAGAGGAGTATACGTCTTAGTGTTTTGACGTTGGTCCATGTCTAATTGACATGTACGACATTGAGGAACAATGTAGCAACGTCAGTCTAGAAGAAGACCAATAATATCGTTCCTTGACTAGGCAACAATTTTATCTGGATTAAAATGACCAGTTAGACCCACTACAGTTCATAGACGAGGAAGTAGGGATGTCAACAAACCGAAACTCGAGGCTTGGGCTCCGACTCAAGTAAAATTAAGTAGGTTTTTTTTTGGCCCGAGCTGAGCCACTCATAGTTGCCTTTTAGCAGCTGCATGCTGCCCTTTTTAAAGGCAGCACACAACTACCTATTTAAAGGCAGCTACCTGCCCTTTTTTTTACAAGCCGGCCCAACCACACGGGCTGGCTCGGGCTTTTTCCGGGTCGAGCCACGGGCTGCCCGAGCCAGCTAACTAAATTGCCATCTGTACGAGGAAGTCACAAAGCGAGGTATGATGATATACAATTTGGTTGCCTTAAAATGATAACCATATTTAAAGAAGAAAGCAACATGATAATGGAAGAGTTAGTTAAGAGTTCTTCAAAGATAATCGTCCTTCAAGTAGTCAAATCTTACTACAGTGTGCTCGTGGAATGTAGCACCACAGTAATACGTTCAAGAGCATCAGTCGCTTTGTTTTCGACTCTGGTCCGACGGTGGAGGATGTGTACACCTGAAGAAACTCGACTCACTTAACATGTTGGTCACTCTAATTATGTGGAATTGAGGTAACGGAGAGCTCAATGGTCAGAATAGAGAATGAATTCTGAGGCAATAAATAATAACACCAAGGCATAGAGATAGACAATGACATAGAACTCTTTGTCATATGTAGAATACTTTTGCCAAGCCTGATTTAATTTCTCTCTAAAGTAAGCTACGAGATGGCAATTTTGATTTAACATCTAATCACTGTCTTCACATCTGGTTGCAGCCAATTAACAAAATGCCCCTCTATTACAATGTTAGAAATGTTCGTCAGGGGGCTGCCCAGAGCCTCAAACTGTCTGTGATACTCCCTTACCATCTCTTCCTGCCAGAGGGTTAAAAACTTCTCCTCGTCAGTGCCTCCTTGTGTAGATCGAAATCGGTTCATCAGCAGCACCTTTAATTCCTCCCAGCTATGCATCTTCTTTCTCCTCTACTACCATTGATACCACGATAAGGCTTTTGCTTCAAAATAGATGGCTGCGCCTCTAATTTCTTTGCTTCTGAAATTTGAGTTAGACCAAAATATCTCTCTGCCATGAAGACCGATCCTTCTAGATTCTCCCAAACACAGGGATCTCTGGCCTCCTATTTCGGTATTCTGGCCGCACCTGTCCCTGAATACCATCCTTAATTCCCTCTTCTACTGCTGGTGTCGCTGCTGAATTCATAGTGAATTTTGATGGAGGAATTTCTTCTGGACCTTTCTTTTGCGTTCCCTTCCATTTTCTTCCCAACTGCTCATGACAAACTGAAATTGCTCCATCATAAGCATCATATTTTTCTATGCTCTGCACCCGTGAAGTTTCAGATTTCATAGAATCCATTCCTGCTTGAAAGGCTTCCATTCTGCCCTCAATACTCTCATGGTAGTTGTCAACTCTTTCTTCTAGTACACCCATGCAATCCATCAACGTCATGCCCAGGATAGTGCTCTGATACCAAGGGCTGCTTCCAACAGTCATGAGAAATTATGAAGACAAATATTAGAATGAGCCGACAGGAATGAAGAATTTATATTGATGCTAAGATGAAGTACTGGGAATACAAACTAGACTGTAGCAAATGGACAGCAGCAAATATTGAAGGTAATTTGAGATTTTTTTAATTCAAAATTAATAGCAACTACTAAAAACAGAGAACAAACTGAGTGTCTTTTTTCAACTAACAAATGTAAGCAACGAAGCACGAAGAAGTTTCTCTTCTTGCTGGTTGATTAATCCCTTTCGATAGCTACTGTCATATTAAATTTGTGTATGATTTTGGCTTTGGCTGTTTGGTTGATTATGTGCATGCTTTGGACCTATGTGCAGTTGATGGCTTTTGTAGACTATTTTTGTTGTATTTATATTGGTGTTGGTTTTTGGATGTGGTGGTGATCGGATTTTACAAACTTGTTTGGCCAAAGGAAAAAACTTGTAATCTGATATCATATTGGCAACAAACGTAACAATTTGACGATAAACAATTGAAGAGCAAGAGAAATGAGAGAGAAGAAGACTTAGAATTTAGAGGAAGAAAATTTTTAGTAAGATTTTTAGTAGTTGAGGGGTTCAAGGATTCTCATTATAATTGTATTCAATATTCAAGGAATCTATAAATGAAAATCCAAGCCCTTTTTTATAAAAAAAGATCTTTCCATTTAAGCTTACTTGTAAAAGATAATATTGATATAATAACAAACTCCTATAGATAAACTACTAAAATCTAGATTAACTTGAATTCTACTTCTTTCTAGTTTTACTCCTTCCGTAGACTTGTAGCACTTGTGGGCAGTGTTCTAAAAAGCGTAAAGTGTGGCTAGGCGTGGAGGTAAAGCTTCAAGCTTTATGAGCCTAGGCGAAGTTTAAGCGTAAAAAAGCATTTTTTGATTTTTAATTTTTAATCATTGTAAAAAATATTCAATAATTCATATAATATATACCAAACATTTAAAATTATAAAATATTGTATGTACTTAATAATTCTTACAAAAAAGATAAGTTTGAAAATCATAATTACATAACATAGATAGTTTGTAACTTAAATCTTATCTAACTTTTTATCGGACTCCAATTCAATATCTTTTTCATCTATTTAAAAAAAAAAAAAAATCGCTTAATGCGCGCCGTAGGCAACACCTAAGGCGCGCATTAAGCGGTCAACATTTTCGTTGACTACTTAATTCCCGTTTATACTCAAGGCGAAGCGCCTTAATCACGCTTCGCGTCTAGGCGCGCTTTTTAGAACACTGCTTGTGGGTCATTTGAAATGTGAATAAAAAATGGTTTGAGTAAATTATAAATAGTTTATAAAACATAAGCGGTTGCTTAATTTGATATATAGGGACTATCATAAATCTTGTTGAGTAAACATTATAATTTTATTACATGCTTCTGGCATTTAAAAGTCGTCTTTAATCTGATTTGATTCTGTTCTATGAATATTTAACATTGTTATTATGTATGCCTTGAACTTAGATTTTGCAATCTAATAAATATTTTCATTTAATTTTATGTCATTTGGCAAATCCTTTTCCTTATGGCGTGTCTCAGGATGATATACTACCCAAGTTGATGACTTCCACTGGCTCCTACGAGGATCTTTTCAGACAGGAGATCTCAAAATATGATTACATTTGTCAAGAAATCGCTCAAAATCTTGAGGCACAAGAACAACTTCTGATGCAAATTCAGGTATCATTTTTAGTTTCTCATGTGAAGGATTTTTCCAGCTGCATTCTTTAATAGAAACTAAGGTCAGGTCCATCTACTTTAAACTTTTATTTGATGTTGGCATGTCTTGCTAAATGTTTTTATACGTGACATCATTTTTTTGTTATATTTCAAATTGTGATTCTGGACTTCAATGCCAAATATAATAACAAGGATACCTTCTCTATTATCTGAACCATTTTTATGAATCTAATTTTGCATTTAAAAGGGGATAAAGGTTTGAGACTTGGAAGGAGATATATATGATAATGAAAGATTGTGGTTAAATTGCTTTTTTTGGGGTATGGACATAGCGATAAAATTACTAGTTTTACAAGTTAGGAGATCAAAATTTTGTGATAGCAGGATAAGAAGTTGTACAGCATGGAAAATATAAGCCTTGTTTGGTGGCTGGAATGGCCTAGAATATAAAGGTGGTTTAACCCAGGATACAGTACTACCCAAACTGAAGGCTGGAAACTCCTTTCCCAACGGTTCATTTGATTATGAGTATGAAAGAAAATAAGGAATATATGTGACACCATCCCACCGCCCCCTTCTCTAGATTTACACGAGACATAAATCATCCAAAATAACCAATAAAGACGAGCAAAACATCAACTGTCAAAAACCATCCAGGCACTCTAAGGTCCTTTCTCAAATCTACTCTCATTTTGAGTCAAGAGATAGATAAATAGACACAGCCCATTGCACTAAATTATAAGTTTTTTTATAGTCATTCTTCCACGAATTGCTAAAAGTAAAAATTTCTTTTTTAGAATAAAGTTATTAATTAAAAATAAAAATGATAATTCTTGTAAGATGAGATCATTTCAAAAGTATGTCTATTTATAAGAAATCCTATCAACACAAAATTAATCCGTGAAGATGCATCTGTGAAGATTATTAATCAATTGATGAAATTAATAATATGGTGCCATCACTGTTATAACAAACATTAACTGCACATTCTGCTATAAATCAGTTTCGAAGGTAACCGAAGATTGAGGTGTTTTTGGGGACAGACTGCAAAAGTTGGGAAAGGGCTCGGGTTTTTTGCAGATGATGGGGAAGGTGATAGGTTGCGAGGCTGTGATGGAGAAAGTTTTGTTTGTGTGCAGAGATGGTGTCTTTGGGTGGTGGTGGTCGTGGGTGGTGTAAGGGATGTGGTCAGCAGATGGTCCTGAAAGAGAGAGGACATTTAGAGGCAAAGTTAGGTAAATGGTTATGTTTCCAGGTTAACTTAGAAATGGGTTTCTCCAGTTCAGCTCAAAAGAGGTATATGTGTAGGGCTTTCCTGCAAAGGCCATTCCATATAATGTGATGAGATCCTGATTGGTGGAATCACATGGAACTCGCGGAATGAATTGAAAACGCCGGGAAAGCCAAACTCAGGTTGTAGACGATAGGATCTCGACCCGCAAATTATTGAACTAAGCAACCAAATAAGAACAAAACTTGAAAGTTTACTTGAGTACAAAACCAACGAACCTTAATTTACAAACACCACAAAGGGTGCCTAATTCTTTGATAAGTTCTAAGGGTTTGAATGCTACAAATATAAAATATTTGATAAGTTCGAAAAGTTCATTCAAGAACAATGGAGAGAATCTCAATTTCATAATGTCAAAAGTCTTTTAATACAATGAAAATAAATCCTATTTATATGGAAACCTAGGAAATATGGAAATGACAGAATTTAAGAGTCTTAAAATATAAAAAGTTTCCAAAAACAAGAATTCTAGCCAAAATAAAATACTTCATGAAAAAGGAAAGTTTCTTCCGATTGTGGCCTATTCCAGATCATATCATAATGGGCTTCATTCACTGTTTTGGTTGTGTGCGAGCGTGCATGCGTTAATGCACGTTCTTTCAGCTTAAAACATATGATGTATCCTGTTGTAAGTTTGCACATTCTGTCTGCTTTCCATTGTTCTTTTGCTTACCCTTTTGTGTTAATCGAAGAGCTGAGACATGTCACTTGAAGAATTTTGTCTTAACATGCTCATTATCTGTACAGGCTCAAAATGATCAGTTTGCTGCTATCTTTAATCTGGAAGATTACAAAGGTATGTCTTGGTACATGAGATTTGTTCAGAGAAAAACTTGCTTTAAATGCATATCATAAATGTCTACCCAGTATATTTGTTGCTTCGTACCCAGATGCATTTAGTAAATTTTTTTGTAATGAATTCCATTGAAATATTGTTTGTGTTAATCTTTCTTTTGTGTTAAGATGCCTTGTGTATGTCACTCTTGGTGCCTTTTGATACATGTTTTTTTGACTTGGCTGAGTTTACTACTCAAATAATTCTCTTGTATGGACTTCAGTTGGTAGCCATTTGCAGTACTCTTAACAGAGTCATGCTTGTCATATTGCAACAATTGACGTTCTGATTGACTTGAAACATTTATTCCACTGCTGATGCTTCCAATCTGTATTTCTGTAAAATATGCTTTATGCTGACGTCCTTACCAATTTCAGCATCTCGTGAGAGGAGCTATAAGCAGATTGAGGCTGCCATAGCAAAATTCCAAGAAATCAAGGAGAACATCAATGAAGGATTGAAATTCTATGTTACTCTTCAGGTATAAAAATTCTGTTGTAGGTAGACCGGTTTGTTAATCGAGGAGTTTATTCATGATAGAAGCTTAGATTTGAACTCAGGAGGACTAAAAGAAATGGTACTACAATCATCTCTTTTGGTCCCCCAGGGTGAAGCTTACATTTGAATATTGGGGAATTTAATAATTGAAAGCCTCAATTTGTTAGTTGAGCTGGCAATGCACCAGTAATTGGATTAGAGTAAGATGGGAAATGGATTCCCTCTTGCCTAAATATGAAAACAATTCTATGCTGTGCATAATGTTATGTATCCTTGAAGAAGAAAGATTGAGAAGATAAAATTTAAAGCATCAAAGTAAATTAATTAAGATGTTGACGAAGTGTTCTCAAGTCTCAAAATTTTAGCCGTCTTTTCAGTGGCTAAGGCAAACTTTGAGTAGAGTTCCTCTCTCTCTCTCTCACACACACAGAATGTTGAGACAGGGTTGGTGAAATAGCTCATCTCTTGCTTGTCAGTGGCAAGGGTCATCTATAGCATTAGACTGAGAAACTGAACTCATAGGGGTGTGCAGTGGGGTTATTATTGCGGTGCAACTACCTTGATTTGATATTTGATCATATTTACCTTCTCTGCATAAAATCCAAAGTCTGTTAGATTCCAAGGTTTCTAGTTTTTTATCATGTACGAAATTTATTACTACTTTCCTTTTATGTGAAACAGGATGCAATCACTAATGTAAAGCAGCAGTGCAGTGATTTCGTGATGACTAGAAATATTCAGTGCCGAGAAATGATTGATGATGTGCAGAGGCAAATTTCAGGTCTTAGTTTTTTCAGGATGGAAAGAGTTCTGGTGGTTACACTTATCCCTCTGTTGGGCAGCCTCATCAGGTTCAAAGATCCAATTCTTCACAAACAGCAGAGGCTGGGAACATTACAAATTCATCTCATCCCCAAACCCCAACCTACCAGCCCATTCAGCAGTCGACAATGCCTGCATATTCTCAGGCTCCTCCCCCTTACGTCTCTCAGCAACCTCCACCAATGCCACAACAGTCAGCACCTCCCTATCACATGCCTGGTTCTGGTCATCCATACCCACCTCCACAACACCAGCAGCCAGCTGTGAGCCACGAGTATGGCCAACCCGCATATCCTGGATGGAGAGGCCCATACTATAATGCACCTCCTCAGCAACCTGGATCTATGCCCCGCCCTCCTTACACCGTTCCATCTCCATATCCGCCTCACAACCAAAGTGGCTACTATAGACATTGAGTTCTCCCATTCATTGTATCCAATATAATCATATAGTTATCGTTGTGTACTCTTTCACTTTTTTCCCTTGGTCCATTAGAATGGATTTGATATTTTCAGCTTTCCTCATCTAACTTTTTAATCATTTGGTTGCATTATGCATTGTATGTTGCTTGGCTTATGGCCAACTATAAACGTTTAAGTATACAACTCTAAAGCTTAATGTGTTTGGAATAATCTTTTTTCAAAAATAAGTTTTTTTTTTTTATAGCTCTTGGAGAGTAATGTAGTTTCGAAGTATGTACACGGGTTGAAAAAGCATTAATACCTAGGGATGTCAACTAGTCGAGCCGAGTTGGCTTGTGAGCTGAAACTTGAGGTTCAAGCTCGGCTTGAGTAAAATGGTGCAAGCTTTTTTCTAACCGAGCCAACTGAACTTTTGCTTGACCCGAGCTTTCAGCTAGGGCATAGGGTTTTTTTTTTCCTTAGAAGGCAGCATTTTGCTATGGGCCGGCTTGGGCTCAGCCCGGCGCTCGAAAATGGGGCTCGGTAGACGTTTGACTCTAGCTTTTTACGGGTCGAGCCACGGGCAGCCTAAGCCGGGGAATCCAATTGTCATCCCTATATTAACCTTAGGAGATGGATTATAAGAAATTCCTACGACGTTCAAAATTTGCTTATATATTATAAATAAAGTAAACATAGGATGTTTGGCTTGCGCGATGTTAAGTTTGAACGTTATGCAAATTCAAACAATGCGAAGAGACCAAGTGACTGTTATGTATGAAAAACTAAACTTAATTTATACCTAAATATAATTTACTTATCATGTTTTTTAGGTTATAGGTTTACTTATAAGACGGATATAGAGCAGGTGTTATATGATGAATGTTGTTGTGATGTATAAAAGATGCTTTTGGACGGAGAATGATTTTCTCCGAGAGCAATTTCTTTAAGAGGAAGTTGGATAATATGTCCATTTTCTCTTGTACAATTAGAAATATGGTAATCTTTTTTTATGAATTTTGACGATATAGCCAATTTTGAAATAAATGGACCAATTTACCTGTACAAAGAAACGAAATTTCAATCTAAATCCTAAAAGCCCTTTCTTTCCTCTCGTCTAGGACATTTGTTCGTTCCTTTTTCTACCAAACAAAAGTTTTCCATTGTTGAATCTTGTACACATCTAGCCTTTGTCTGAGCTTCACTTGTAGGTCAAAATGCATTTTAGAATCGTAATTTGTTGGAGAATGTGGTTAAAAAGTAAGAAAATTTTTTGAGCGTGAAATTATTTTATAGGAGAATGTGTGGTTAAAAATAAGTTTTTGAAAAAATGTGGGCCAAGCATGGGCATATTTTGTTCGTGCTTGCACTTGCTTTTGTACAAGAAAAAGAAATTATATTTTCGAATAAGTTTCTTGGGCATTGTTTTTTCTCTCTTTTATTTTTAAAATTTATTTATTACACGTATTTCATCTATTTTTTGTTTATATTAGTACAATTTTTTTTTTAAATTTTAATATTGAAGTCTTCATGTGTATAAATGTTAAAAATATAATATTTATATGAACCACTTGTTTGTGGGCTTTTTTGAAGTCCTCAGTTACGTGTTTAATCATGTGTTCATGGGAATCAGATTGACGTTCAGTGGCTAATTAACAATTTGTTGATTAATATTGTGGACATTTTGGACTTGTCGAGAATCACATAGTTGTAGGGTTGAGATTTATATTTGGGGGTTTTGATGACATTTATGTACACTGATAGTGTTCAATCTAGCTTTTAACCGTACAATATTGTTGAAAACCCATTGAATTCAACAGTTGATAATTGAATTGTAAAAATTGACAATGGAACTGTGGGATTAAACATTTTGAACTTCACCAAAATAATACATAAATAGTACAACTTAGCTTCTCTTGAAGCTATCGTGTTACTTTCAAAAGTTGTTCATCATTCAAAGAGTAATCCGATATAGTGATTACAAAAGGGTATATGTCTCCAAAGATTGCCATTTTTATACATTGGCATCACGAAATTGTATAAATACATGACATTTTAGTTGCAATAATGTCCTTTTTATTTATTATGTCCTCAATATTTTCTTATTGATGTTGAGTGACTATTGAACAATTTGTTGATTGGTATTCTTGGCATTTTGGCTTGTTGAGAATCACATTGATTTTGGGTTAGGATTTATATATGGAGGTTTTGATGATAACTATATACAATGTTAGTATGAACCATATAGTATCCATCGAATTCAATAGACGAATTTTACAGTTGATAGTTGAATTGTAGAAATTGACATTTGATTACAGGATTAAACATTTTGAACTAACAGTTCCTAAACTTCACCAAATTGATACATAAATAGTACGACTTAGCTTCTCTTTTGATACATCAAACCAATCAAAGACTACTATAAAATATTGACTACACAAAAGAAGTGATCTATATGACGTTTTGTATTCAAAAGTTGCCATTTTTATAACGGTAATTACATTGGCATTACGATTTTTTTATAAATACACTACAGTTTAATTGTATTAATGTCTTGATTTTATTTATTTATTTTTATTGATGTTGAGCGACTATTGAACTATTTGTTGATTGGTATTTGGACATTTTTGGACTTGTTGAGAATCACAATGATGTTAGGTCAATATTTATATTTGGGGGTTTCGACCATATATATAATGTTAATAAGAATCTAACTTAACAATACAGTATTGCTGGAGAACCATCAAATTCAATGGTTCATGATGTACAGTTGAAAGATGAGTTGTAAAAATTAACAATTGAATTGTAGGATTAAACATTTTGAAAGGAAGAAATATATAGTTCTTTAACTTCACCAAAAGCTCTTATTGATCTTTTCTTTTAGCACTGCTTTCAAAAGATGCAATATCTAAATAGCTTGACTTTAGTTTTTTTCAATAAAGATTTTACATGTACAACTTAGCTTCTATGTTACTTTCAAATGCTTATTATACGAATACAAACTGCTTGCTTATCGACTGTTGTCACAACTGAATAGTGACTACACAAAGAGGTAACCATTTTGACAAAAGGGTATATGTGAATTTTGTATCCAATCGTGGTCATTTTTTAAGTATAATTATTTAGGCACCACAAATTTATTTAAATACACCACATATTAGTTGTTATATTTATTATGTCAATTTTTTTTATTGATGTCGAACGGCTATTAAAATTTTGTTGACTCACATTGTTGGCATTTTGTACTTGAGACCGTCACAATTTATATTTGGCAGTTTCGACCATATCATACAAAGTTAATATGAATCTTGTGGATGCCCGAATCTTTTCTATAAAGTTAGGCCCATAATTTGTGATTAACTTCACATTAGGCCCAATAAAGGAAATATAAGCCCAAAAGATAGTCCAATACATGTTTAAAGGTAAAATGATATTTATAAAGTATTTTCTTAAAAACGATTAACGAAGGCAGCTCATTTTCTTCCAATGAATTTTGTGGTTGGATTTCCAAAGTCAGCAAAATGACACAATGCTATATGAGTTATAGTAGACCGATTGACGGAGGCAGCTCATTTTCTTCCAATGAAAATGACTTTCATATGGACCAGTTGGCACAATTGTACATAAAAGAAATAGTAAAGATACACGGTGTACCTGTGTCTATTGTATCTGATAGAGTCCCAATGTTTACATCTAAATTCTGGAAAAGCCTACAAGCAGCTATGAGAACGAAGCTGAATTTCAGTACAGCATATCACCCGCAGTCTGACGGACAGTCTGAAAGGACCATCCAGACTTTAGAAGACATGTTGAGAGCATGTGTTTTGGATCTAGGTGGTAGTTGGGAGTCATATTTACCCCTAGTAGAATTTGCGTATAACAATAGTTTTCAAGCAACTATTGGAATGGCACCGTATGAAACTCTCTATGGAAGAAGATGTAGATCCCCTGTTCATTGGGACGAAGTCGGGGAGAAGAGAATTTTGGGACCAGAAATAGTTGAAAAGACAGTTGAAGCGATCGATCAGATCCGAGCAAGGATAAAGGCAGCACATGATCGGCAGAAGAGCTATGTTGACACGAGAAGAAAGGATTTAGAGTTTCAAGTGGAAGACAAAGTCTTTCTAAAGGTAGCACCGATGAAAGGTGTACTTAGATTTGGAAAGAAAGGCAAACTACGACCCAGGTATATTGGACCTTTCGAGATACTTGATAAGGTTGGGAATATGACTTACCGATTAGCTTTGCCACCTGAATTGTCAGCGGTACACAATGTGTTCCACGTATCAATGATAAAGAAATACGTGCACGATCCTAATCATGTGATAAGTTATCAGACCCTAGAAGTACAAAATGATTTATCTTATGAGGAATCACCAATTAAGATACTGAATCGAAAAGTGCATAAGCTAAGGAATAAAGAGATTCAACTGGTTAAGATACAGTGGAATAATCACGGAATGGAAGAAGCTACGTGTGAAAAGGAAGAAGAAGTTAAAATCAAGTATCCCGCACTCCTTGCCCAATTGTAAGGTAAATTTCGAGGACGAAATTTATATAAGGGAGGAGGGATGTAGATGCCTGAATCTTTTCTATAAAGTTAGGCCCATAATTGTGTGATTAACTTCACATTAGGACCAATAAAGGAAATATAAGCCCAAAAGATAGTCCAATACATGTTTAAAGGTAAAATGATGTTTATAAAGTATTTTCTTAAAAACGTTTGATGAAAATTGGACGGAATGCAAAATATTTCATTTTAAGGCTAAAGTATACTTCAAATATTTTTAGTCTCATTTGAGACTCATTTTCGACATAGAAACCATTCGAATTGGAAAATGATATCTGAAGAAAAGTTGTAGCTCTTTGAGTTAGCTTTCCAACGCACTTTTAATCACTTCAATCGGATATCGGCAGAAAAAGTTATGATAGAAATACTGTAAGCTACGCAGTGTCAACGAGACTACCGGACGATCGGAGCAACTAATCGGTCGACCGGAAGCGCCGAAACCCACGATTTTTTGAGAATTAATGGCTACTACTTACACAACTTAATTACCCTATTTAATATGACCTTTCACCCACGCCAAACCTCACCTATAAATACCCTCTTCACTCATTTGATTTTTCACACCAAAAAACACTTTCAATTTGCTTTCAAAATTGAGAGAAAAATAGAGAGTTTGGGAGAGAAAAGGAAGGTGGTTTTCAAAGTGTTTTCCAGAAGTTTTAAGTGTGGGTAAAAAAAAGATTCTGCAAGAAGGTTTTTTTGTGATTTCAAAATGTGTTTTCAAACAACAAAGGAAGGTCCAAACGTCCAAACTTCGTCAAAGTTTTTGAAGTTCATAAAAAATTTTCAAAGTTCTTTTCAAAGTTCATCAAGTATCAAATCGAGGTAGGTAGAGGTGCATAAAGTTGTTATACGTGTTTAAATTATAATTTCTAACAAGTAATGTTCTATGTTAAAGGCTAATGTTGTGTGTCAAATGGTATCGCCGGTTCGACATGT